>OZ023262.1:53577365-54072365 GCA_964006375.1 Tillus elongatus
GAGAGAGAGAGAGAGAGAGAGAGAGAGAGAGGTCACCAACGGCACGTCGGTGGGCGAGGGATGGCAGCTTTTAGGTGAGGGTAGTGTCACCGATGAGACGTATAGCTCTCTTCTGAATGGAGTCCAGGATAGCGAGTGTAGAAGCGGCAGCAGCACCCCAGATGTGGTAGCATTATTCGAGGTTTGCTCTTATTTTTGAAGTATATAAGGTATAGAGATTAGCTGGTGAGAAGTATTTGCGAGCCCGGAAGAGGAAACCCAATTTCTTAGCAGCCGCTTCTGCAATTGATGTGACATGTTGGTGCCAATAGAGATTTCCATCCACAGAAATGCCAACAAGTGAACAGGACTCATTACTTTGAATAACTTGGTTGTTTATTGTGATGGGTCTAGGGCTGGTGTATCTCTTGTGAGAAAGAAAGCAAGACTTAGTTTTGGTGGGGTTGAATTGCACAAGATTTCGACTTCCCCAGTCTGATATTTTTTGGAGATCCACGGAGATAGAACCCTCCATGAGTTTGCGATCCTCATCTAATTGGGCTAAAGAGACAGGCTTAGAATATTGTATATTTAAGTGGAGTGTGCTGTCGTCCGCGTAACTGTGAACTGGGTTGGATGTGCTAGAGAGGAGGTCATTGATGTGGAGAAGAAACAAAGTAGTGGCTAAAGCTGAACCTTGAGGAAGTCCTGCATTAATTGGATACAGTTTAGAAGAATGGCCATCCACAACAACAGAAATGCTCCGGTTGGAGAGGAAATTTGCTGTCCACGTACAGAGTTTTGGTGGTAGGCCATAGGTCGGTAGTTTATTAAGCAGCGCTGAGTGCCAGACCTGGTCGAATTCTTTGGATATGTCTAGAGCGACAATCTGGGATTCACCGTGTAGTTCCATAGACTTATTCCAAGAATAGGTGACAAAGGAAAGGAGGTCGGCAGTTGATCTGCGCTGATGGAATCCATACTGCATGTCGTGGATTAGACTGTGTTTTTCAAGAAATTTTAGTAATTCGGTGTTTATATACTTTTCCATCACTTTAGAGACGACCAAAAGGAGAGAAATAGGCCTGTAGTTGCTAGAAAGCGCTTTGGATCCATTCTTGGGGACGTGTTGTACTCAAGCAATTTTCCAGTTACTAGGGAATATGCCTCTATTGTAAGATGTCTGAAACAGACGAGTCAGGACAGGAGCAAGTTCTGGTGCGCATTTTTTGAGAACAATTGCTGTGATCTCGTCAAGGCCAGAGGCTTTCCTGGTATAAAGAGAAGAGAGCATCTTTCGTACCTTTTTGGTTTTGAAAATGATATCCGTCATTTTATGCGCGACATTTAGGACTGTTGGTGGTTGAACATTTAGGGGTGGGTTGAGAGTAGAATTGCCGGCGAACAACGAGGCAAAAAGTTAAGCCTTGCCCAGCGCGGTAGAAACAATTTCATCCCCTGAAACAAGAGGTGGGAACGTGCTCTTGCAGAAATTATTTCCAATAGAATTAGCAAGAGTCCAGAAGGGTTTGCTGCCGTTGGAGCTTAAGAGGACTTTGTTTTTGATGTGGTTATTAAACGAGTTTTTTGCCTCAGAAAGAATGCGGACATCGTTAAATCCTTGACGGTTTTTTTGACTGGGATTGTGTAGAAGCTTTTTGTGAGCTTTGACCTTTTCAAGTCTGGCCTTGTCACATGATTTAGAGAACCAGGGCTTTTGAGTGGCTGCGGAGGTTTTCTGTGTATGTGGAATAAATAATTCCATGCCAGCTTGGATAATTTCGGTGACGTTTTGTGAGATATCAGAGGGGTCAGGATGAGAGAAGCAGACAGACGCCCATGGAAATGAGCCCTGCAGCCCTGAGAGGTAGTTTTATCCATAGTATGTCTTCTCTTCCAGCTTCTAAATTGGGGAGTCTGGTGCAGAGTAGATTGCTACGGACGTACGCACACACGCCTCCATGCAATCTAAAAGAAGTGAGGAGCTCATACCCCGGGAAAATAAGGTGCTTAGTGGTAGAGTTTTGGTGAGGAAGTTGGGGCCTATTAGCCTGGAGGAAATGATGGACGGAGTTCAGGTTAGAATTTAGGCCACATATATTCGAGAAGTATATGTTAAACCTTGATGTTGGCGCCCCCTGTACACCCCTCTCCCGGAGATCCGAATGGAGGGGTATTTTACCTCCGGAATCTTTTGTACAAGGAGGAGCCATAATCATTTTTGCTTATAAGGGAAACCGACTCATACACCAGAACCGGAAACGTCCGTTGGGACTTTACTGGCCCCTTGATGTAAGGGCTGGTACCTCCTCGGGCGTGAAAAAAATCCTTTACTCTCACGTAAAGGAAAATTCCACTACCACCTACCATATTGCAAGTATACCACTCCAGCCCGCGAGGTGAACTTTGGGGAGATGACGCAGGGTCTCCTCACCGGTGCTTGTCCAGCTCCTGTCGGGTTTCCTTAAGGATTACTGCCTACCTCCTGTGTGAGTACCCTTACCAGTCTAGCTGCGTCCGGCAGGGAGTTGAATTCCCCGCAGTACTCGCTCCAACTAGCTCGTTTACTCCGTCGCAGTTCCTTCTTAAACTCCCTTCTGGCAGTCCTAAATTCGTCCCAGGCCGTTTCACTAGATTCTCGGACGGATCGGTTTAAGGCCCTCCGAGTCCGCCCGCGTAGTACGGCGAGATCCCTGTTCCACCATCTGACTTTGATGGGAGGTTCCTCCCTAAGTGGTGACGCGGCCTCGTATGCTGCCATTATTCTACCTTCTAGGGCCTCGACCTCACTATCTAATGCCTCTGTAGAGAGTCTTCTTTTCCCCTCTGGGCTCCTTGGCGACTCTCCGAGGCCTATTACGTAGGCATCCCAGTCGGTCTTCCTTGGATATCTTCTGGGGGGAGTGCTCGCATGGTCCACATCCAATTAAAAGCTGATCATACGATAATCAGACATTGATATGTGTTTCGTCACCCTCCAGTTAGATATATCCTCAGTTATTCCTCTGCTCGCTAACGTGATGTCGATCATTTCCTGCCGGATGCGATTGACAAACGTTGAAGCTGTACCTCTATTTAATACATCTAGGTTCGTTGTAGCCAAATACATCCAACTAAGTATTAATGACAATACTATCGCTCCATTGCTTATAACTGCTATCTATCGTCCCCCATCGACATGTTTTCAAACATTCTTGGAAAGCCTTAGATTATACTTGATTGAATGTTCAAGAAGAAGCAATGCAGGCCACATAGCTACAGGCGATATTAACATTGATATTCTTCGCCATGGGTGTTCTATCACTCAGGACTATTTAAATATAATGAGCGTGGGAAGTTTTGAGTCCTGTGTAAATGTCCCTACTTGAACACAGGGAGACACACAAAGCTGCGTTGATCATTTGTTTGATAAAAATACTCAGCGAAGAAAGATAATAACTGCGGGTGTATTAAATACTTTGATTACTGACCACTTTTCTTTGGTGTTTCAAGTCAACGGAATGACTGCAGAGAGTGAGGGTGACACTGACATAGGCAAGCGAAAGTATATTAACTACGTTGCACTTAAGTCAAGACTGGAAAGGAAAGACTGAGATGTTTTGTATGTTAGCCAGGATATTGACGATGCAACTCAGTACTTTATTGAAACTGTGGAAATGAATATTGCTGAGTGTACAGCGATACTTAAGAAGAGACGTCAACACGGTCGAAATGAGTGGATTACCGCGAGAATAGTGGCGTCAATAAACCATAGGAACTATTTGTATAGGAAAGTAAAAAATAATCTAAATGATGTAAATTTGCAAACGGAATATAAAACTTATAGGAATGTCTAAAACAATTAATTAAGAGGACTAAATTCGACATTTATTCCCGGCAGTTGAGGGATAAGTCATCATCGAAGGAATTATGGCATGTGGTAAACGGGATAACAGGAAGTGGGAAGAATAAGCCTCAAGTAAAATATATAAATGTTGATGGTGCCACAGTGACTGATAAAACTGCAATAGGTGATCAATTCAATTTGCATTATACTGCGGTTAGCAATGGTCAGATTACTGGACAAAATCAACGAAAAATCTTAACAGGTGAAATACATCGCCAGTCATTTTTTATGCGTCCAGTGAACGAAGTAGAGGCCCCGGACGCTATTCATAACTTACAACTAAATGCAAGCCCAGGAGAGGATGGTATAACAACAAGTACATTAAAAGAAATAGCTTATATAATAACTAAACCTTTGACATTTCTTATAAATAAGTGTGTAGAAAGGGGTACATTTCCCAAGATATTTAAGGGAGCAGTTGTAATCCCTTTGTATAAGAAGGGCAACAGAAGATGGATAAATAACTACATACCTATTTCGCTAATTTCAAATGTAGCAAAAATATTCGAAAAAAGATTGAAAATTAGAATAAATAAGTATTTAGAAAAATTTAACATCATTTCATAGTCAATTTGGCTTTAAAAAAGGAATTTCGAGACAGGACGCCATACAGTTGTTATCGGCAAAAATTATTAGAGGCCTAGACCATCATAAAAAAATATTTGTAAATTCTTGGACCTGCAGAAGGCATTTGATACTGTTGACCATGAGCAGCTACTCAAAAAACTGGAAAGAATAGGCTTCCGAGGTATAAACCTGGAACGTTTTAGAAACTACTTGCAGGATAGACAGCAATGTGTAGATATTGGGGGAGTAAGAAGTGCATTTAGAGAGGTGAAAAGTGGAATACCACAGGGGACTGTCCTGGGCCCTATACTATTCTGCATCTATATCAAAGATTTGTATCTACATGAAAATGATACATCGGGAAACGTAATAGGATTTGCGGATGATACAGTTCATGGGTCGAGGTCAAAGCGCTAGCAGAAAATTATTTTCAACAAATGATCTCTTGGTTGGAGGAAAACTCGTTGAGTTTAAATGTTCAAAAAACTAAGTTTCTGAAGTTTTCAATTCATCAGAGTCATTTACCTGCCTTTAGCGAACTAAATATCAAATCCGCAAGGGGTCCGGTGCGAATTGGGGATTCGGACAGTGTAAGATATCTTGGAGTACTAATTGACCAGCACCTTCGTTGGAATAATCATATTGAGGCCACAGTCACAAAACTCAGAGGCTTATTGTATCGGATGAAAATTTTGAAAAGCTATTTACCTGTACAAGTACTGAGAAAATTATACATCTTGTTAGTTGAGCCTAATCTCCGTTATGGTATAAATGCCTGGGGTGGAGATTCTCTTTCATACCTGGAATGTTTGAATAAAATTCAAAGAAGGATATTGAAACTGATCTATAACTTGGAAAATACTTGCCCTACGGATAGGCTGTTTGAGGTGACACAAGTTTCAGACTTATCTCAGCTTTACGCCTACGCGGTGCTTGTATCTACAAGGCAGAGGCTACAATCGGAACCGCATTCAACAGTCAATATTTCCTACCAGACACAACAAGCTGAGCTGGTGAGAAATAGGAGATGTAACCTTTCGTTCGGACAGAGATGCTATACGTACAGATGTACTCGACTCTTGAATGCTTTACCACCTTACTTCAAACAATTAACGATGGCAAGATACAAATGTGAAGTCCGTAGATGGATATTTGATAATCGACCGCTTGTACGCGCGCTTTTGTGATAACAGCAGTAGTGTTGTATTTGTGTGGCGTGTAAGTGGGTGCGCGCGCGCGGGAAGGTGTGTGTGGGTGTGAGATTGTGCATGTGTGGGTGTGTGACTGTGTGGGTGGAGCAAGATCAAACGCGCAACGGGAGCAGGAAAATGATCGTCGCCGTGAGCTCTTCGAATGCTTCAAACAGGTCCGGCTTGAATACAAAAAAGCGATTAAAGAAGCAAAGCTAGAATCGCTGCGGCAAATGCTCTCTGAAGGAAGCGACGACGACCCCAGGGGGCTGGCTCACAAAATCGTTTCGGCAACAAAGAAAAGAGCACCAACAGCGTGGACCACGGTGCAAAATGCGGCTGGAAATTGGACGCAGGATATATGCGAAACAGCAGAGGCACTGATCGATAAATACTTCCCAGCAGACGACGCCGGAGTGATTCCGAAGAAAATAGAGTGAGGCGTGCGGAAACCGTAATCTGGAGCGGAAACACGGACCTCAACTTCACAAAACAAGAACTGGAGGAAACGGTCAGATTAAGACCTGAACGTAAAGCCCCGGGCATCGACGGGTTTCCGTCAGCGGGTCTACAGCATTTACTGGAGATGGCAGGAGAAGAACTCTTAGAAGTATTAAATGCCTGCTTGAGGGAGGGAATTTTTCCGAGGATTTGGAAGCAGGCACAGATTGCGTGGCTACCCAAACCAGCGAGCGAAAGGCAAAGACCGGTGTGCTTGTTACCCGTCATCGGAAAGGTCTATGAGAAGCTGTTGGCGACAAGACTGTCATACCACTTGAAGAAAAACGGAAGGCTGTCTGACAGATAGTACGGCTTCCGTAAGGGACGCGGGACAATGGATGCGCTGGCCAAGACAGTGAACGGAATCAAAAAGGCGGACCAGGCTGGGCAGCATGTCCTACTAGTAACGTTCGATGTTAAAAATGCCTTCAACTCGGCCTGGTACCCCATGCTCAGGAAACTACTGGCAGAATCTGGGTGTCCGAGAAACCTGGCTAGAGCGGTAGCCAATTTTTGAGGGAAAACCGGCGTACGGAGAAGGATCGCGCCTACTAGTAACGTTAGACGTTAAAAATGCCTTCAACTCGGCCTGGTACCCCATGCTCAGGAAACTACTGGCAGAATCTGGGTGTCCGGGAAACCTGGCTAGAGCGGTAGCCAATTTTTGAGGGAAAACCGGCGTACGGAGAAGGATCGCGCCTGGCGGAGCAGAGGAAAATCTGGGCGATAATAGAAGGAGCGGAAAAGACAACAGGGCGGTGGATATACGTCCAGAGCCGGAGTCGCGGTTGGAATAGGCCTGGTGGCTTATGAAAACAATGCAGTGGTCGAAAGCAAAGGGCTAAAGCTCCAGGACGGGTACCCGGTGCACATGGCGGAATTGTTCGCGGTGGGTACGGCAGTGGAAAAGGCCGCCACTCTGCTGGGTGGAACTGTCAACATCGTTTCCGATAGCAGAGTTGCCCTGGACATGCTCACCAGGAGGAAAGGGGGAACGGCCGACAGAATCAACAGGAAGATGCAAGAGGTGGAGCGCGCGGGAACAAAAATAAATATGTGGTGGGGTAGCGACCAGTTAGAAGGCATCGCAAAGGCCGATGCGAGAGCAAAAGCCGTCAGAAGTGACCCTCTAGGCCACGAGAGGGTAGAGGCTCCGGTAACGAGTAGAATGATTAAAATAAATGCCAAGGAGAACACTGAAGTAGAGTGGCAGAAGCACTGGGACGATGAGACAAAGGGTAGGACTACTTATCGATACATAGAGAGCGTGGGTGTGGGCCTCAAGTGCTGGAGTCACAGGGCGGTGAGCTTGCTGAATGGCCACGGGCCCTTCAAGGGCAACTTTAGTTGGTTTAAACTGAGGCCTGGAACGGGAGAATGTGCGTGTGGAAACGGAGAGCAGGAGACAGCAAGACATGTGCTGGAAGACTGAGAGATGGAAAATCGTAGGGCGGCAAGAGAACACTTTGCGAGAAACCAGAACAGAGTTGAGGGTTCCTACCCGTTCAAGGTAACCAGGTCCACCAAGAACGAGGAAATCAGGAATTTCAATGAGTGGGCACAGAAATAGAGCTGGGTGGGCGCAGAAATAGAGCTGGAAGAGGAAACGCGAAGTGCGATTGAGACAAACCGCAGAGAAAGAGAGGGCACCGGATAGAGAGGTGGGTGAGATTTTGGGAAAAGCGAGCGTGGAGTGAATGGCCGTATGAATGTGAGAGGTTGTAGGGGTTCCTTTGAGGGTGGCTTCGACCTGACAGTGCAGGAGGCTACCATAGCCTACAGTCTTCGGACGGGAAGGCAGGGGCTTCGGCCTCAAAATCGTAAATTGTGTGGGTGTGAGGGTGTCTGGAGAGGGGGGGGGGTAAAAGTGCATATGAGTGTGCGCGTGCACGTGCGTGTATATGGGTGTGCGCGTGCACGTGCGTGTATATGGATGCGTGTGTGAATGTATGTGCGGTTCCTATTTCATGTGTGTTTGCCTCTTGTTGCTTGTCTCGAAACTTTATCCTGTCTGCATACTGTTGATTAGATAATGCCGCAAGCAAGGATAAGCCTTAAGCGGATATTGCTTATTGTACTTACGTTTAGATAGTGAGAAAGATTGTATATTAAGTATAGTTTTGTAAATGTTGGGAAAATAAACGTGTATTATTATTAAGTTCTCCAAAATGTACTTATTAGAGGTGTACTTTTATTCACCTCGTTACAAACGAAATAAAGAGAGCTGCTGGAAACAGATCATTTTGCTTCGACGACAGGGCGGCACCGAGTTTAAGATTGTGATGATGATATCTAGAAGCTTCATATCCATCGCAAATTCCCCGGCAGAGGTCGTTACATCTTAATTTTCTCATAAAGCGATATCCACGTTTTCATCGTATATAAAATTTTACATTTGCACTATCGTATGGCAGCACATTTGAGTACTTCGGCTGAATATTGCAGAAAGCTGAACATAGTTTCAACTTTATGTGGCTAAAGCTAATTTCAAATTCAATCTGATCTATCCCGTGGGAAATGTGTAAGAAAGTCTGCTAGAAGTAAGTAAGCTGGTTGTTTTACAAAGGGCAGGGATTTTGTGGACAAGAAAATGTTGATTACATTTGCGGCAGGGAAGTAATAATCTCCAGACACTCTAGGTCTTTACCACTCTTTGGCGTCTTTTTTCAAAGAACAGTCGAGCAGTGTAATTCCTTTGTATTAATATGCCGCCCTGCTTGAATCGGGCGTAATCCCTTTGTGAGACAAATAGTGTAACTTCGCCGGTTAAAACCGTTGTAAAATTAAATCGGGAAAAGCTGATGTCTTGGAACTGAAATTTATAACAGCAGGAGAGTTTCTACATTGTTGCACATCTGTGCTCACGAATGTAAGAGAAACAAAATTCCTGAAAAACCTGAAAGATATGACGTAAAAGTTGAATCCGCAAAATATATTTTTTATGAGGAAGTTCACAAAAGGTGACCTTGTGTGTCCTACTTACTAGTGAATTTTTTCTACAAATGAGCGTGAACTAGGCCTCCCTAGAAAACATCAATATATATATATATATATATATATATATATATATATATATATATATATATATATATATATATATATATATATATATATATATATATATATGCATAACTCAACCTATTAGGTTGATTTTAAACAAATGAAGTTTTGCAAGTGACTTAGTTAAGTTCATTAGCCAGGAAAAAAGGACCAGTTTTTCCGTGAAAATTTTAGGTTTTCTTTTCGACAATTTTAGAGAATTTTCTTTAAAAATAATCACTAGTGAGGAGATCCCGACTTTTAAATTTTAAAAAAATTTCTTCAAATATATATATATATATATATATATATATATATATATATATATATATATATATATATATATATATATATATATATATATATATGCAGTGCCCGTGCAGATATCTGTAAAAGAGAGAGAGGTCACCAACGGCACGTCGTTGGGCAAGGGATGGCAGCTTTGGGTGAGGGTAGGGTCACCGATGAGACGTATAGCTCTCTTCTGAATGTAGTCCAGGATAGCGAGCGTAGAAGCGGCAGCGGCACCCCAGATGTGGTGGTTAAAAGTATTTGCGAGCCCGGAAGAGGAAACCTAATTTCTTAGCAGCCGCTTCTGCAATTGATGTGACATGTTGGTGCCAATTGAGAATTAGATGCACAGAAATGCCAACAAATGCAAAGGACTCATTACTTGGTTGTTCATTGTGATGGATCTACGGCTGGTGTATCTCTTATGAGATTGCAAGACTGAGATTTGGTGGAGTTGAATTGTACAAGATTTCTACTTCCCCAATCCAATATTTTTTGGAGATCCACAGAGGCAGAACACTCCATGAGTCTGCGATCCTCATCTAGTAGTTATTAAAAATATTTTAAAAACATTTTTATGAAAATTCACTAACATAACGCACTTGCTGCGTCCAGACTTTATGCTATTATCTTTCTAGAATGTCAACCTGTTATATATTTTTTTACGAATTAATTGTCTCTAAATAAATAATTTTTGAGTACTATTGCAAAATGACGTAACTAATATTATAGTCTGGTATTAAATATTTTGAAATATGTCTGACGTTTTAAGATTAAATGAGAGCCTCGGTGGTTCAATCAAGTGTGCCTCTGAACCGAAGGGTACTGGGTTCGATTACAGTGTTTCCGGTTCACTTTTTCAGTACATACTGTAAAATTAACCTCAACCGAGGTTTTGGCATTGTATTTGAGCAAGTTGAACGTCTGCACGTTCCGCTCTTCGGAGCGAGCGTAAGACCGCCGGTCCCATGTTCATGCGATTTTATGCACGTTAAAGATCCCTACACTCCTTACAGAAACGCAGGGTTTCAGCAAAATTTCCAGGGTAGTGGGGTGAAACTGATACCTGACGTCCGTGATAATCGCGGAAATAAACCGACGTTAAAGAAACAAAAACACCCAGGGTTGAATCTTTTGAGATTTTTTGCAACGTTTAGGCTGAAAAAAAAGCATAATCACCCAAAAACCTCAAAAATAATAACAGAGAATTATGCTCTAGATACGTATTTCGACAACGAAGTTGCCATTATCAGTAGCTGTCGCTAAACTGTTTAGCGCATAACTCTCTGTTATTATTTTTGTGATTTTTGGGGATTCTGCTTTTTGTTTTAGTTTCCAGCCACAGAGTCCAACCTCAGTCTTTTAACGTTTAAGCTCATTTTTTTTTTAGATTATCCGTTTTCGTTACCATCTTCCGCACGTTTAAGACGACGTAGAAGTAAAAAATGTGTGTGAACTTTAGTGAGCTTAATAAAACAGAGGAAAAAGCTTTTATCCATAAATCACTACGATGATTGCTACATTTGAGGCTGCCAAAAAATATCTTACATACTTAACGCCCTTTCACGTCAGATGTGACACTCTTAAGTATCACTCGTATTATTTCTACTCCTTTTTCCATCGTTTAGGAAAAAGTTTAAATATATAATCGGGGACTTTAAGGCGTATGTGCTGAATATGAGATTCGCTCAAGCGGTAGCATACGAACAGCTGTAAGAAGGGCGGTGATTTACTGGGACATAACGTTTTAGGACAGGTCGACGTTTGTCATCATGAATATAAGGAGAAGAAGCAGTAAGTGGAATACTGAAAACACCTGAAATGTTGCTCGCTTCCTTAGTCCTGGGAGGTCACGGCCGTGATAATGCTGCCCGCTTTCCACTGCACTCTAGATCATATCCACACAATTTCTTTATTGAGTTTGGCAATCTGCTTGACTGCCAGGTGGTCTAGTGCTTTACGTTTGAAATATGCGACTTTACTTGAGCGTTTCTAAAAAGTTATACTCCGGTTTATGGCGTAAAGTTATAGCAATTTTATGGTTTATTTCATGCTCGATTTGCTTTATATGCATAGTAAATGATTTCCATGGTATATTGTTTTATATGAGTTTATTAATAATTTTATGGAGACCGCGTTTATTAAAAACTAATTAAAAGAAATTAAACCAGCCAAAGAAAAAACGTTTTAAGGGAATTGATTCATCTAAAAAGCGGAGAGCAAATAACTTTACAAAACTCCTAAAGAACAAGTGCCTTACCGTTAGCGAATTTTCATATTTTTAAAAATTTAATAGTTAAAAAAAGTCAGGTTACAGGAAGTGCAATATAGTAGAGAATTTTCAAAAGTTTTATTATAATTAAATCGTAAGTGAAGAGAAGTATGCAAAATTTGAACTACTGATGAAGCGCAAACAGAAACTGAAGCTCTACACTAAGACAAAACAGTCTGGAATGGTCACATTGAAAAAATACTGCGTAAGGCAGTCATGACCTTAGCCGTCACTAGGCGGCTGTATGGAAAACCGTGGGGACTAAGACCTAGTATGGCCCACTGGCTGTACACAAGGGTGGTCAGACCATCGTTAACATACGCGGCACTGGTCTGGTGGCCTAAGGTGACACAATCCAGTGGCAAACAAAAACTAGGCAAGATCCAAAGGATGGCTTGCCTAGGCACCACAGGGGCTATGTCTTCAACCCCAACAGCCGCCATGGAGGTGTTGCTGGATCTGCAATCCCCCCCCCCCCTCCCCATACACTTAGTTATTATGGGAGAGGCCAGGCTAGGACTATACAGACTAGCCTGCAATGGTAGACTGAAGATCAACCCAGGCTTCAGGGGCCACTGCAAAATTCAGGAGATCGTGAAGGAGCCCATGCTTGAAATGAGGTCAGACTTCGCGAGCCCGCGAATCTTCATGGAAAACAACTTTACAGTGGAAATCCCCGACCGCGAGGCATGGCGGGAGGAGACGACGGGCATACCACGGGACGCGCTCGTCTGGTTCACGGACGGATCCGGCGTGGGACGGGGGCAGGTGTTTACTCGGAAGGACCGAGGGTAAGTCATAGTATTTCCCTCGGAGCCCACGCAACGGTGTTTCAGGCCGAAATGTACGCCATCCTGCACTGTGTGCGGGAGAACAAGAGGAGGGGCTACACCAACAAGCCACAGACAACCAAGCAGCCCTTAAGGCACTAAGTAGCCCACGGGTAAATTCCTGGCTGGTGAGTGAGTGCCGAGACGCGACGAGCGACCTGGCTGGGCAGAATGAGGTGACCATCATCTGGGTGCCGGGTCACTCGGGGGTCAAAGGCAATGAAGAAGCTGACAGTCTCGCGAAGAGAGGGTCAGCAGAACCATTTATGAGACCAGAACCTGCTCTGGGCGTGATAAAGAGCACTGCCAAGGGAGCCATTAAGTCCTGGGTCAGAAACCAACACAAGGTGTACTAGGCAGACTGTCCAGGGCTCAGACATGAGAAGTCAATAATTGACGACTCCAGGTCAAAGAGAGCTGTGGAGCTGCTAAATCTTAGCAGAGCACAGCTCAGAAACACAACAGGTCTCTTGACGGGACACATGGCCGTCAAGAAACACCTGCATAAAATGGGGCGGTTAGAAGGGGACCTCGCATGCAGACTCTGAGGCGAGAGCGAGGAATCAGCCTGCAGCACATCTTGTGTGAGTGTAAAGCTCTGGACCGCAAAAGACAACTGATCTACGGTCAGTCTAGACCGGAGACAGAGCAATATAAAACTTCACCCTACCAATCACTGTGCAGACTAGTTCAAGGCACAGTGATTTTGGAATGGGTGGAGTAAGACTAAGGGTATGCACAATCAACCAAAGGTTGCAGTGCTATCGGGGCGACAAGGCCGCGGAGGAGCCCTGAGGAAAAAAAAGACAAAACAGTATTAACGAATCACTACATATGTCACAATAGACCAGACATATCGTACTGAGATATTTGATATAGGTCACATGCGAAAAATATAGAGATTACAACGAGGGATAAAATCGTCCAATACTTGGACCTCGCGCGAGAATTGAGAATTATATGGGACGTTAAAATGGTAAGCATCGTTTCAATTGTCATGCAAAGGGAAAAGTTCCTGTGTACATGCATTCTGCGATGGGATTTTTCCGTCCCTGCTCCAGAAGGGCCTGGAATGCATACACACAGCCTGCAGTATAAATAAAACGTGGTGTGCTGAGCTGGGACTCTCCGTAAACCCAGCGAAGACGGAGATAATCCTATTCACCAAGAAGAGGAATCTGGAGGAGTTAAGCGCGCTGATAATATTGGTAAAACCTATAGCTTTAGTGCAAGAGGTGAAATATCTTAGGGTGGTTTTGGACAAATTATTATGGAGGTCGCAAACAAAACGAGTCACGAGGAAGGGAGTAGCGACCCTCTGGCAGTTGCGCCGTGTGATATAAATCACCTGGGGACATAATCCTCGGATCCTGCACTGCATTTACACTGCGATCGTTAGACAAGAGTCCTTTATAGAGCAGTGGCCTAGTGAAGTGGGGTGAGCCAAGCTGCTACCCGCAATTGGCCAAACTTCAAAAATGTTGGCAAGTCTGGGTATCACCGTAGCTGTGAGGACTACACCTTCAGCTGCGCTAGAGCTCTTGCTGATGCTGCTGCTACTTTCCATCTGTATTAGAAGGAAAACTATGGCTTTTCATCTCATAATGCAAGACTCTGGAAACTGGTGTGGTTAGGGAGTAATCACAGGACACTGAAAGGTTGCCAAGGGGGTGGAAAAGGAAATTCCATTCTCCACCATAAAGGTACGAAATGCAGAGGATTATATTAGGCTGACTAGGACATATACCCTCAGAATCCCCAGCTTGGTAGCAGCTTTAGTGCGAGAGGTGAAATATCTGAGGGTGGTTTTGGACTCCAAATTATTATGAAGGTCGCAAACAAAACGAGTCATGAGGAAGGGAGTAGCGACCCTCTGGCAGTTGCGCCGTGTGATAGAAAGCACCTGGGGACATAATCCTGGGATCCTTCATTGCATTTACACTGCGATCATTAGACAAGAGTCCTTTATAGAGCAGTGGCCTAGTGAAGTGGGGTGAGCCAAGCTGCTACCCGCAATTGGCCAAACTTCAAAAATGTTGGCAAGTCTGGGTATCACCGTCGCTGTGAGGACTACACCTTCAGCTGCGCTAGAGCTCTTGCTGATGCTGCTGCCGCTTTCCATCTGCATTAGAAGGAAAACTATGGCTTTGCATCTCATAATGCAAGACTCTGGAAACTGGTGTGGTGAGGGAGTAATCACAGGACACTGAAAAGTTGCCAAGGGGATGGAAAAGGAAATTCCATTCTCCACCATAAAGGTACGAAATGCAGAGGATTATATTAGGCTGACTAGGAGATATACCCTCAGAATCCCCAGCCTGGTCGCATGGTGTGCGCATCGATGGCCTGGAGGTGCGCGAGAGTTATGCTCTAGATGCATATCCAACGGCAACGAAACGGTGGTATACGCTATCCTGTCTGTAGCTATTCGACAGGACGAACGCCGAGGAATGGTGTAACATGTTACACGTTTTGAAACTCGCCCATTTTGATATTAATAATTATTCTTATATTATAATTTATTAGTCAAGGAAATTTTCCAACATAAACCGACGTCATCACTTTTGTCCATAGACTTATGTTTATTCCGTGTCAGAACTGCGTGCATGCAAACATTTTGAAACCCTGACAGTTGGCCATAGCGCTTGCCTGTTGATAAAAAAGCCTGTATAAACACCAGAATCTCGTTAATATCCTCTTCTGCGTCACTATGTTAATTAATAATAAGACAGCGCAGAGCTAAGAAGTTGCGCTTATTTCGTTCAGGTATGTCATTTTTTTAATATTCACACTTGTAAAATTTGTACAGAGAGCAACAACAATTAATGAATAATAATGATACTTATAAGAGCCTTGGCGGTTCAGCGGTAAGATCGTGTGTCCCTCAACCGAATGGTACTAGGTTCGTCCCAGGGTTCTTCTTTCACTTTTTTAGTACAAACTGTAACATTGTTGTAAAGTTAAATCTCTGCCCGTTCCACCCTTCGGAGGAGGCGTAAAGCCGTCGGTCCCCTGTCCATGCAATTTAGGACACGTTAAAGATCCCTACCCTCCTTACAGAAAGGCAGGGGTTCGGCAAAATTTCCAGGATAGTGAGGTGAAACTGCTCCCTGACGTCGGTGTTTGGCCATAGTCGCGGAAATAGACCGACATTAAAGAAACAAAAAATATCTGGACGCAGCAGGTGCGTTATGGTAGCGAATTTTCTTTAAAATATTTTTAATAGCAAATGTCTTTCTTTGATGAAAGCAGCATCAAACTTGGTTGCCTATATAGTAGAAACAATGTACCATATTCCATTGAAATAAATTTATTGTTTGAAAATATATAAACATTTTTCAAAAGTCTAGGTGCAGCAAATGTGTTATGGAAGTGAATTTCCACAAAAATGTTTTTAATAGCAAATGCGAGCAGGCATCAATCTGATTACCGGTATAGCCTATGTGGTAGAAACAATGTACTATATTTTATCAAAATTACTTATGGTTTGAAAATATACAAAAATTTTCTGAAAATAAACTTAAATGTTGGTTTTCTATCCAACAAAGCTTACGTTAATAGCAAATTGAGTTATTGAAATTTGAAGGATTTTATGAAAATTCGGTAAATTTGCAGATTAGCTCCCGAACGCTTTTCAACAAATTGTTTTCAGAAACATTACTAGGACCCCACCTGGATGCACAAAGCACAAGAAAAATTTCTTGTTCACACCACCCAAGGAAGTTATGGGACTGGGAGTGAATAGGGGTGCTGTGCGGGGTAGGCAGGCTTTAAGGGGGATATGGCTTCAAGATGTGAAAAAGACAGCTTTCAAGCCCGCTTTATTCGAATTTTCTGCTCATATTTCCTTTTTACTACCTACCTAACATAGTGGCGCAGAAGAGGATATTAACGAGATTCTGGTGTTTATATAGGCTTTGTTATCAACAGGCAAGCGCTATAGCCAACTGTCAGGGTTTCAAAATGTTTGCATGCACGCAGTTCTGACACGGAATAAACATAAGTCTATGGACAAAAGTGATGACGTCCGTTTATGTTGGAAAATTTTCCGGGAAAACCTGGTCCGATTTTCCTGGCTAACGAACTTATTCAAGTCACTCACAAAAGGAAGGTACTTTTTTAATTTTATCAAGATCGGTCCATTATTTTTTGAGTTATCGGTCGGATATATATATATATATATATATATATATATATATATATATATATATATATATATATATATATATATATATATAAGCACAGATCTCCCCATAAGCGATTTTTTTTAATTCGCTAAATGCACAATCATACTTGTACTTATTATTATTATCATCGCAGTCTCAAGCTAGTGATTTCATGATCAGAAAAATGAAATGCTTTTATGCAACAACGCACTGGTTATCAAATTGTTAACTTGTTCTACATAAATTTTACCTTTTATTGCAGGTGTATGTCGTCATCAAAAACAATGTGCAATCACTTATCTGATACAATAAAAAGCATATTAACATCAGACTGCATAAATAAGTTACTACTGTAGCAATCAATGTAGGTTAAAACAGTTAATTGATTTAAATTTTAAGAATAAATAAAATTATGAAACTGTAACTATTTTTTATTTTATTTTATTGTATCTGATCTTTAATGTTTCGTAACATAAAATATACAAAGCTCATAAATATAAACAATTGCCTAAAATTAACCAGTAATTTTGCAATGATTACAAAAGCTTTTTTGTACCTTTTGTGCACACAGAGAAGGGTTCATTTAAACTTATGCTTGTCTATGAAACCTTTTCTGATTGCTAACATTGTTTTATATACTTCCATAAATAATACCTATGAATGAATATAATATTTCGCCAGAGTGAAAAAGCCTGGACGCAGCAAATGCGTTATGGTAGTGAATTTTCATAGAAATGATCTGGCACAAAATATTTTATTATACTTGTTTTTCTTGTAACCTAGAGATCTAAATTTTGGTGTGTTGTTTACTTTTTATATCGTTAACCTACCTACCAAATTTGGTTATCATAGATTTTTTATTTTTTTGAGAAAAAATTTTTTTTCGAATGAAAACTAAAAATTTCCCCGGAAAACCTCGTCCGATTTTCCTGACTAACGAACTTATTCAAGCCACATTTACAAAAGGAAGGTACGTGCTAAAGTTTATCAAAATCGGCCTATTATTTTTTGAGTTATCGGTGTGATACATATATATATATATATATATATATATATATATATATATATATATATATATATATATATATAGTATTAAGTTTTTCGTGACGGTAAGTGTTATTTATCAAAAAATTGTGGGAAAGCCGTCAGTTGTAAAATAAAACTCTTTATTATAGGCCGAGCAAATTTTTATTCCATTCTCAAGGCTACAACATGGAAAGAAAAAAGTTTACAATTTACATGGAAAAAATATGAAAATTTAAAATACTTACATATAACGTGAGTTCTACTAAACTAATTATTCAATGACAAACATAAAAAAAACCTTTTTATAAATTTGACTGAAGTCGAAAAGTGCCAAGCTGACATATAAAGCTAACTATTATCTAATTGAATTTGTTTTTTGTTTTGTCTAAAATTATTATCTTTCTTTAAGTTTATTAAATTGTCGTTAAAAGTAATTTCGATTTTTTCGAAACACATTCCTTTATTCCATGTAATAATTTTAGTTTAAGATACATGGGAAACGAGTCCTTAAAGATAGGTTAACACGGCACAAAAGTGACATACGTTTACAAAAAAGAACTTGCTCTCTGTCAGAACATAATCTCGACACTGGCCACAATATAAATTTTAGTAATGTTTCTATTTTACACTGTGAAACCTTAAGTAATAAAATAATAGAAGAATTTGAAATTACTTTTAATGACAATTTAATAAACTTAAAGAAAGATAATAATTTTAGAAATCACTACCCCTATTTATATTTCCTAGACAAAAACAAAAACAAATTCAATTAGACAATAGTTAGCTTTATATGTCAGTTTGGCACTTTTCGACTTCAGTCAAATTTATAAAAAGGTTTTTTATGTTTGTCATTGAATAATTAGTTTAGTAGAACTCACGTTATATGTAAAAATTTTAATTTTTCGTAGAAAAAATTCACTAATGGGGAGATCCCGACTTTTGAATTTTGAAAAAATTTTTGCAAATGAGCGCGAACTAGGACCCCTAGAACCCATATCCGGCGGTTAGTTTTAATTTTTATATGTTTATATATATATATATATATATATATATATATATATATATATATATATATATATATATATATATATATATATATATATATATATATATATATATATATATATATATATATATATATATATATATATATATATGTATCACACCGATAACTCAAAAAATAATGGGCCGATTTTGATACAATTTGGCATGTACGTTTCTTTTGTAAATAGCTTGGATAAGTTCGTTAGTCAGGAAAATCGGACGAGGTTTTCCGGGAAAATTTTGAGTTTTCATTTGAAAAAAATTCTTATCTCAAAAAGTAATAAGCCGATTTTAATAAAATTTGGCATGTACCTTCCATTTGTAAATGACCTTAACAAGTTTGTTAGCTAGGAAAATCGGACGAGGTTTTCCGGGAAAATTTTGATTTTCATTCAAAAAAAAATTTTATCTCAAAGAATAATGGGCCTATTTTGATAAAATTTGGCATGTACCTTCCTTTTGTAAATGTCTTTGATAAGTTCGTTAATCAGAAAAATCGGACGAGGTTTTCCGGAAAAATTTTGAGTTTTCATTTGAAAAAAATTTTTATCTTAAAAAATAAAAACTCTATCATAACCAAATTTGGTAGGTAGGTTTACGATATAAAAAGTAAACTATACACC
Organism: Tillus elongatus; assembly: GCA_964006375.1. Taxonomy (NCBI): domain Eukaryota; kingdom Metazoa; phylum Arthropoda; class Insecta; order Coleoptera; family Cleridae; genus Tillus; species Tillus elongatus. Next base: position 53,596,780 of record OZ023262.1, read on the forward strand.
AAAATTTAGATTTCTATGTTACAAGAAAAAAAGTTATAATAAAATATTTTGTGTCAGATCATTTTTATGAAAATTCACTACCATAACGCACTTGCTGCGTCTTCGACTTTTTTTATTTTTCCCATGTAAATTGTAAACTTTTTTTCTTTCCATGTTGTAGCCTTGAGAATGGAATACAATTTTTCCGAAAGCTAGGCCTATAATAAAGAGTTTTATTTTACAACTGACGGCTTTCCCACAATTTATTGATATATATATATATATATATATATATATATATATATATATATATATATATATATATATATATATATATATATATATATATATATATATATATATATATATATATATAACATATAAAAATTGAAACTGACCCCGGATATGGGTTCTAGGGGTCCTAGTTCGCGCTCATTTGCAAAAAAAATTTTCAAAATTCAAAAGTCGGGATCTCCCCATTAGTGAATTTTTTCTACGAAAATTCACTAATAACCACATTTATAATAGACTTTTTTCTGTTTCTTAACTCTGTCCACATATCTATTCTATTTATCTCGCACTACTGAGAACAGGTAATTAGCTCACATTCACTCCTCTAAATATCGTATCTTAGCCCAATATCTTAGGCTAGATACATTCTCACCACAACTAGAACCGTAGACCGGTTTCGCTCTAATTAGAGCTCGTCAGTACGGCATACTAATTGCAGCGAAAATACACCTATAAGTAATATGGGTATGGTAGCCAGCCTTCCAACACCAAGTGAGATGTAAGACATGAAACACGTGCCGCCACCTTGTTGCGAAACCAAGTAGTATGTTGTCACGGCAGCTCCAAATAATACAGAATGTAAAAAATAGAGACTGTATACAACCAACTAACAATTTAGTAAATTGTCAGCCCTGGCCCATTTCTACCCTAATATAAAGACAAAGTATGTAAGGCTAGATGCATTCTCACCACAATTAGAACCGTAGACCGGTTTCGCTCTAATTAGAGCTGGTCAGTGTGGCATTCTAATTGCAGAAAAAATACGCCTATAAAGTAATACGGCTATGGTAGCCCGCAATATGATTTGCGGATGATACAGTTGTTTATTACGAAGGCAGTTCATGGGTCGATGTCAAAGCGCTGGCAGAAAATCATTTTCAACAAGGGGGGAGGAAAACTCGTTGAGTTTAAATGTTCAAAAAACTAAGTTTTTGAAGTTTCAATTTATCAGAGTCATTTACCTGCCTTTAGCGCACTGAATATTAAATCCGCAAGGGGTGCGGTGCGAATTGGGGATTCGGACAGTGTAAAATATCTTGGAGTACTAACTGACCAGCACCTTCGTTGGAATAATCATATTGAGGCCACGGTCAAAAAGCTCAGAGGCTTATTGTATCGTATGAAAATTTTGAAAAGCTATTTACCTGTACAAGTACTCAGAAAATTATACATCTCGTTAGTGGAGCCTCATCTCCGTTATGGTATAATTGCCTGGGGTGGAGCTTCTCCTTCGTACCTGGAATGTTTGCATCAAAGAAGGATATTGAAAGTGATCTATAACTTGGAAAATACTTGTCCTACGGATAGGCTGCTTGAGGTGTTACAAGTTTCATACTTATCTCAGCTTTACGCCTACGCGGTGCTTGTATCTACAAGGCAGAGGCTACAATCGGATCCGCATTTAACAGTCAATATTTTCTACCAAACACGACAAGCTGAGCGGTGAGAAATAGATGTAAGTTTTCGTTCGGACAGAGATGCTATACGTACAGATGTACTCGACTCTTGAATGCTTTACCACCTCATTTTAAACAATTTACGATGGCAAGATACAAATGTGAAGTACGTAGATGGATATTTGAAAATCGACCGCTTGTACGCGCGCTTTTGTGATAACAGCAGTAGTGTTGTATTTGTGTGGCGTGTAAGTGGGGGCGCACACGCGCGGGAATGTGTGTGTGCGGGTGTGAGATTGAGCCTGTGTATGTGTGTGTGACTGTGTGGGTGAGTGTGTTGGGTAAGAGTAGCATATGCGTGTGCGCGGGCGTGTATATGATGTGTGTGTGTGAATTTATGTGCGGTTCCTATTTTATGTGTGTTTGCCTCTTGGTGTTTGTCTCGAAACTCTATCCTGTCTGCATATTGTTGATTAGATAATGCCGCAAGCAAGGCTAAGCCTTAAGCGGATATTGCTTATTGTACTTACGTTTAGAAAGTGAAAGATTGTATATTGTTAAGCATAGTTTTGTAAATGTTGGGAAATAAACGTATTATTATTATACATACATACATGTATATATACATATATATATATATATATATATATATATATATATATATATATATATATATATATATATATATATATATATATATATATATATATCTAAATAATATGTATGTATAAAAACATATAAAAATTGAAACTGCCCCTGGATATGGGTTCTAGGGTCCTAGTTCGCGCTCACTTGAAGAAAGAAAATTCACTAAAATTACGAGATCTATTTCTATTTAGTGAAATTTAGTAGAAACGACTTTTAAAATTTGAAATTTTTTTTTCAAATGGTCGCAAAAAAAGTGTCCCTTTCTCTAACAAAATCGACGTTTTAGGGTTTTTCGAAATTCTCAGCAGTTTTCAGGAAAACCTTGGTGCAACCTATTATAATGGACAGCCTATATATATATATATATATATATATATATATATATATATATATATATATATATATATATATATATATATATATATAACTAAAAAATATTTATAACACGGCATTTCTGTACTATACAGGGAGAAGGGTTAAGGGCAAAGCCGCAAGGAGACAACCACATACACGTGTTTCAAGCTTATTAGCCATCATCAGTACGGTATAGCCAGGTGAAGATTGGGACACTCTGGATGAAGATGCAAAAATACACGGAGTCACAACAGGCAACCGGTGCACATTTGTAGCAACATTTGGAAGACCCTCAATCCGAGGGAAACAACCAAAAAAGCTACGGAGGCAAAGAAATCACCTGCGTGAGCATCCGGAGCCCAGGAAGTTATACTAACTAAAAAATTATTTATAACACGGCATTTCTGTACTATACAGGGAGAAGGGTTAAGGGCAGAGCAGCAAGGAGACAACCGCATACACGTGTTTCAAGCTTATTAGCCATCATCAGTACGGTATAGCCAGGTGAAGATGGGAACACTCTGGCTTAAGATGCAAAAATACACGGAGTCACAACAGGCAACCAGTGCACATTTGTAGCAACATTTGACTCCGTGTATTTTTGCATCTTCATCCAGAGTGTTTCCATCTTCACCTGGCTATAGCGTACTGATGATGGCTAATAAGCTTGGAACACGTGTATGCGGTTGTCTCCTTGCGGCTTTGCCCTTAACCCTTCTCCCTATATATACATACATACACATATATATATATATATATATATATATATATATATATATATATATATATATATATATATATATATATATATATATATATATATATATATATATATATAAATGATCCCGGATGTGGCTTCCAGGGATCCTAGTTTGCGCTCATTTGAAGAATTATTTTTTCAAAATTCAATAGTCGCCATCTCCTCGCCAGTGAAGTTTTCTACGAAAATTTGTTAAAAATCTTTCCGAAAAACTGGCCCGTTTAACGATAATGCTCCCTGCCTATACTAGACTATGATTTAAAGTTAACCTATTCGAGTGTCTTGAAAATTTATTTTGGAAGCTACTGGAATGTTTCACAATATATACGATGTCGAGAACTTCCATTGTTACCTCAGGTGTCTTATGTAAATTAATTAAATCTTCACTTTAAAAGGACCTACCCTTTCAATAGAAATGTACAATAAGACCCGGTGTTAATTTTTCTTAACTGTATATTGTGGTCGATGTTTATACTATGTTAATACCTTTGGTTAAGTTGTCTATGCAAATCAGCACAATCAGACCGACTTACGAAGTGATTAGGCCAAGCAATCAGGAATTTAAAGCTTAATTAGATGATTATTCCACTCCGATGTGACAACTTCCTACAAAGTTTGCTGTCAAATAACAGAAAATACGAAGTACTAATTACTTAAAATGTATGTTTAGCAGTCATTTAAATTTGAAAAGAGATCTAAAGATAAAATCTTTTCCATCAGGGCGGAGTAGTCCCATCTGGTATGCGGACAGAAATTAAAAATTTATAAATCTTATCAAGCGAACTTTATGAATAATGTGATCACTTTGACTTATTAATTAGTCGTTGGTTAGCAAGCATTTGAAGGTTTTATACAGGGTGTAATAAAAATAAATGGACAAATTTTGAGAGCAGATAAGACCAGTGTTGATAACAGTTTAAAATGGAAGTTTACAAGATGATTAATATTTAACTCTACTAAAATGTCACTAAACTTTAGAAGTGCACCGTTAAAAAAATTAAGGTCGTTGCTGTTTTTATCACACAAAAAATTCCAAATAGTTTATCAAACGAGTCTCCTCAGAAATTTTCTTTATTATGCTCTATGGTATTTAGCATTTTAATAATTTACAAATTGCAGATGTCAAACTCTAACCTTATATCTAATATCAAGAGTCTCAAAATCTCTCTACTTGGAGTAGCTTGTTATTTACTATTTCTAACGGGAACTTTTAGTTTAAACATGAGATCCTTACCAAAAATGCAAGTGCAGTCTTGTTTAGGTACACTATATTCAGACAAATGCTAATATTGTTTGCCTTTATGATCAGTTATATAGACGTTAAGGTAATCCACTGTTTAAACATTAAAATTTATTTTATTTTTCATTTATTTTAAATAACTAACTTTTACAACATTAGCACTTATCTGTATTGTCCCAGTGTCCTTAGTTTGCTAGCCATCATGGTAGATACCAATGAGGTAACTCCAGAGTATGAGTCAAATACTAACAAATTCCCATCAAACGGACGTCGAATTGCAGTGCTCAAGGGGATATTTATGACCAGTACATTTTTCGTAATATTTCAGCAGATATCTAAGTTTATAATCTATTTCATGTCTAAATTATATTTTGTGTAGAGCATATTGCACATATCGTCTGGTAACATCTCTTTAAATTTAGGCCATAAATATATATGTGTGCTTTCAAAATTCAAACCTTGTTGTAATCAAAATTTCTAGCTTAACGTTCCAGGAAAGCTGGCCTACTTTTTGCACGTCATTTATTTTGAACCGGAAGTTATTTACCTCAAAGTTAACATGTGCAATTGTCTAATATATATATATATATATATATATATATATATATATATATATATATATATATATATATATATATATATATATATATATATATATATATATATATATATATATATAGGGTGAGTCTTAAGTAATGGTACACAGAGCAATGGCCGATTCTTGATAAAAAAATTATGCGATTCAGATACATTTATTTTATACCAAAAGTTAATAATAACCGAGATACAGGTGTCAAGGTAGAAAAATTAAATCCCATTTTCCTTAATATCTCTGAAACACTTCGCGATAAATCCATTAATTCGGAGGTTTTTTTTGGATGAGAAATTCAAATTCGTCAATGATTTGGATGTATTTTGTAGAGGGCGCCACAGGCGGCTATCACGATACATCTGATTCCTTCCAACTTTTTTTTGGCCAAACTGTATGTCACTGTGGAGCCAAAAAATCGTTGCCCCTTATCTTATTTACATAAAAAATATATACGAGAGCTGATGATGCACGAAAAACAAACATTTTGAATAATTGGTTACGTTTTTGTATTCCTACATCAATAACGATAATATCTAAAACAATTATAAATAAAACATATTTTCCCGTGACGACAAATGTTTAATATGACCACCATTTTCTTCCATACATTTTGCAATCCTCTTAGAGAAAGACCACTTCATTTTAAACAGCAATTGTTCATTCCGAAATAATGTCACTGCATCTTGAATTTTGTTAAGTAGTTCTTCAGGTGTATTTATCGTATTTTCGTAAGCTGTCGATTTCATACAATCTCATACACAAACGTCCATAGGATTGAAGTTAGGACTTCGTGGAGGCCTGGGTATTGGCAATCCACGTCCTATGCAACGATTGTCAAAGCATATATTTAAGAAATCCCTTACTGCACGAGAGAAATGCGCAGGTGCCCCATCTTGGATAAAAACATTACTTGCTTAAATTCAGAGGCACATCCAGAATGTTCCCTAGTTAATTTTGGAGGAACTGTAAGGACAGAGGACCATTCAATTTGGGTAATACATAGGGTCCTATGAAATAATCGTCAATAACTTCGCACCAAATATTAATTTTAAATTCGTGTTGAAAATGGCGGTCTGTAGTTAGGTGAGGGTTTCCTGTATCCACACATGTTTGTTTCGAAAATTGAATATTCCTCGACGAGTAAAAGTTGCCTCGTCCGTAAACAGAATCTTTTTAATAAAACGTAAACCTTCATTCTGGAGCATGCAAACGAAGTTACAAAATTGCAATCGTGCTTGAAGGTCAATTTCAAGTAGGTGTTGCACAGGCGTAGAATGATAAGGGTGTAGTTTTTCTTAATGAAAATTGCAAAAATTCCTGCACGAGCCGCCATAAGTCTTGTACTTATTTCTGGAGTATCGGCAACGGCTACTACAATTTCTTCTTCTTGCTCTGGTGTGATAGTTTTCGGACGTCCTAAGACTTTTTCTTACCTCACCCAATCGATCGTAAATTCTCTTAAAAGTTTTGAAATCTGGTTGATGTCGATTGGGGTACATTTCTAAATAACGTTGACAAGCTTGACGCCCATTGTAATTTTCCTGGGCGTATAAACACAACATGTCTCTTATTTCTACATTGTAATAATTATTATGTCTTGGCATTTTTTTTTGTTCCCTCAGGGCTCGTCCTCGGCCTTGCCGCCCCGATAGCACCGCAACCCTTGGTTGATTGTGCATACCCTTAGTCTTACTCCACCCATTCCAAGATCACTGTGCCTTGAACTAGTCTGCACAGCGATTGGTAGGGTGAAGTTTTATATTGCTCTGTCTCCGGTCTAGAGTGACCGTAGATCAGTTGTCTTTTCCGGTCCAGAGCTATACACTCACACAAGATGTGCTGGGCTGATTCCTCTCCCTCGCCGCAGAGTCTGCATGCGAGGTCCCCTTCGAACCGCCCCATTTTATGCAGGTGTTTCTTGACGGCCATGTGTCCCGTCAAGAGACCTGTTGTGTTTCTGAGCTGTCCTCTGCTAAGGTTTAGCAGATCCACAGCTCTCTTTGAACTGGGTCCGTCAATTATTGACTTCCCATGTCTGAGCCCTGGACAGTCCGCCCAGTACACCTTGTGTTGGTTTCTGACCCAGGACTTAATGGCTCCCCTGGCAGTGCTCTTTGACACGCCCAGAGCCGGTTCTGGTCCCATAAATGGTTCTGCTGATCCTCTCTTCGCGAGACTGTCAGCTTCTTCATTGCCTTTAACCCCCGAGTGACCCGGCACCCAGATGAGGGTCACCTCATTCTGCCCAGCCAGGTCGCTCGTCTCGTCTCGGCACTCACTCACCAGCCAGGAATTTACCCGTGGGCTACTTAGTGCCTTATGGGCTGCCTGGCTGTCTGTGGCTATGAGGATCCGCTTGTTGGTGTAGCCCCTCCTCTTGTTCTCCCGCACACAGTGCAGGATGGCGTACATCTCGGCCTGAAACACCGTTGCATGGGCTCCGAGGGAAATACTATGACTTACCCTCGGTCCTTCCGAGTAAACACCTGCCCCCGTCCCACGCTCCCCGCCAGATCCGTCCGTGAACCAGACGAGCGCGTCCCGTGGCATGCCCGGCGTCTCCTCCCGCCATGCCTCGCGATCAGGGATTTCCACTGTAAAGTTGTTTTCCCTGAACATTCGCGGGCTCGCGAAGTCTGACCTCATTTCAAGCATGGGCTCCTTCACGATCTCCTGAATTTTGCAGTGGCCCCTGAAGCCTGGGTTGATCTTCAGTCTACCATTGCAGGCTAGTCTGTATAGTCCTAGCCTGGCCTCTCCCATAATAACTAAGTGTAGGAGGGGGTCTTGGCATTTTGATGAAATTGTTAATTTATTTGCAAGATAATGACAATGCAAACACACTTCTCTTAAACTGAATTTTAGTTTGACAGTTTATTTGTTTTCATAAGTCACATCATTCATTAGTTACTGTTCCATAGGCTACTACAATGAATAAACGTCCCAGATTTATTACACCACAGAGGGAAGAAAATTATATTCTTTTTTTGTGCATCATCAGCTTTAATTGCATATTTCTCGGAAACTGTTACTCCGAGCGACTTTAATAACGTATATTATTTATGTAAAAGATATAGGAGCAATGAAGTTTTGGGTCCACAATGACATACGGTGTGGCCAAAAAAAAATTGGAACGAATTAGATGTGTCTTGATAGCCGCTTGTGACGCCCTCTACAAAATAGATCCAAATCATTTACGAATTTGAATTTCTCATCCCAAAAAAAAACCCGCGGATACTACAATTCGTGGATTTATCTCGAAGTGTTTCAGAGATATTAAAGAAAATGGGATATAATTTTTCAATTTTGACACCCTGTATCTCGGTTATTATTAACTTTTGGAATAGCATAAATGTTGCTGAATCGCATAATTTTTTATCAAGAATTCGCCATTCCTCGGTGTACCGTTACTTAAGACTCACCTGTACATACACACACATACGGGTGTTTCATAATAAGATGTCAATATTGAAGGGACTGGATCTATGGATCTATGCTTTTAAGAAAAAAACGTCACATGAATACAGTTCCGCTTTCGCTCTGAGATACAGAGTGATAAAAAAATCTTTTTTCATATTTTTTGTATCACTCAGAACAGCCGTTGAATATTTTTATGAAACTTGGTGGAGGTAAATTAGGTGTAAAGGCACATCTTTGACGGGGAAACAAAATTTTAAATTTAACTAGTGGCGCCCCCATTGACGCGACCCTAAATATTTTCAGTAAAAAGTATGATACGCCGCTGCTTCTTCTAAAAGTCATTTTTACATTACTACTTATTTTTGTAAAAAAAAAAGATCCCTTGAAATTTCTTCTTAACTTTAAGCGTTTTCATGAAAAAACAGATATAAGAAAAAATTGTAATTTCCTACATACATTCCTACATTATAAGCAGGATTTTAAAATCATCTATGTGACTGCAAACACAGTTAAACAATATCTCCTCTGTGCTTCAAAAGTTACATGATGATTGACTTACAATGCTATAGGGTGTACCATAGCGCCATGCCAAATCAAAGTTATATATTTTTTAAATGAAACACCACGCATTTATATTAAATTTTAAATCCGCTTCACTTTCTCATTACAAGGATATAAAGTTGTAATATGTTAGAGAGGGTATTTAAAAAGTTATAAACAATTTTCCATGAAAGAACAGACATGTTAACAGAAAATACATTTTGGTGTTAGTTGCAAAGTTTGGACAAAGTGGTTCAGTAGCCAACAAAAAAACGGGATCCTGAACGTGAATTTCCAGTTAGAAATGAGACAACTGAGATTGAAGTTTTAGGACAATTTGCTGCAGACCCAACTTGAGCACGAGAAAATTCGCCACTGTTTCAAACATCAAAAGAAGAACTATTCAGCAAGTATTGAAGCATAATAAATTTCACCCGTATAAAATTCATCTTGTAAAACAACTGAATGAAGATGATTTTGATCAGCGGCTGGAGTTTTGTGAAGTTATGACTGCAGAATAGCTAATAACGGGAACTTTCTGTTGAATATCTGTTTTTCAGACGAGTGTACGTTTTTTATTAAACTCTACAGTCAATCGTCATAATTGTCGTTATTGGGCAGATAATAATCCAAGAAATTTTCACGAAGTCCACACTCAAACTTCACAGAAATTGAATGACTGGACTGGCATTTTTGGAGACCGTTTAATCGGACCAATTTTTCTTGATGCCAATTTGAGTGGCGAAACGTATTTGGAGTTGCTAGAAGATATTGTTTACCCTCTACTAATTGACATTGTTGAAAATGATGATCGCTATCAAGAAAATCAATTAGTGTTTCAACAAGATGGAGCTCCTCCGCATTTTTTAGAACGTGTTAGGGAGTTTCTGAACAGAGAGTTTCCAGAACAATGGATTCGGCGTAGAGGTGCTATTGAGTGCCCCACCCCCCTAGATCACCGGATTTAACTCCTTTAGACTTCTTTCTATGGGGCAATTTAAAGAGTAGAATTTTTGCAACAGAATCGGAGTCTTTGGAAGAATTACGACGACGCATTGTTGAAGAATGTCGTCTAATAACTCCACAAATGCTCCAGAATGTCAGAGCTCGTTTTGAACAAAATTTGCACTTTTGTATGGAAGCTGGTGGTCAACAATTTGAACACTTACTTAACTGAATAAACATTTTTGAATGTTTGGTTTTTATTTTTTTTTTCCAACAAAAAATTGACTAATTAGTGCATTTATTATCACAATGAATGAAATACGTTCTTGCAACTCCAACTGTGAATAATTTTTACGAGTTGATAAAATTTCCAAAAAAATTAGAGTTCTGAATTCAGAAAAGAAAGAGCTCTCAAATGATGTAACACTTGACCCATGCTCCCTATTTAAAATATAAGGGTTGTTATCACCACCCTTAAGGAGTTGATGTGACAAAGTTGAGTTTTATGTCAAAACATGTCCCCCTCAATATTAAAATTGACGTGTTTCATAGTTTCTTAAAAAATATTCTCTGGACGCAAATCGGTTTGTTTCGTTTTCAATGCGCCACCCTGTATATATATATATATATATATATATATATATATATATATATATATATATATATATATATATATATATATATATATATATATATATATATATATATATATATATATCACACCGTTAACTCAAGAAATAATGGACCGATTTTGACTACATTTTGTGAGTACCTTCCTTTTGCAAGTGGCTTGGATAAGTTCATTAGCCAGGAAAATCGGCCCAGGCTGTCCCGGAAAATTTGGTGTTTTCTTTCGAAAAAAATATATCTCCAGAAATAACAAACTAAGTGTGGGTTTATATTATAGGTAAATTACGTCAAGTCGCAATTTTAAACGTCAAAATTGGAAACATTTAGGCAAAGAACCTGAAAATAATACTACCTAAGGAAAGAAAATGTCTCAAGAAGAATGTTTTACAAAGCCTGAAGTCTTAGCTTCAACCGTCTTTGTCCTTCATTTTACTAAAGTATTTCCAGAAAATTCATTTCAAATAGACCCTTTCTCTGATGCTTTTTCAGTAGCCTTAGCTATAGAGTTTATCGTTTAATGGTATATAATTTTTGTCGAATTTTCGTAAAAGATCAATAAAGCTATACCGTTATTATACAAGATACGAAAAAAATTGTATACATTAATTATAGGGTGTCTTCAGCTACATCTTCTTCTACAATCACAGGCTGGCCTATAAGTCGTTGGTGATACAAATTTTCTTTTTTTTTAATCGAACACGCCTTGTGTTATTGAATTTTTGCATTTTTCATCGAAATATAATGCATGTGTGTAAGAAAAGAAATTCGGGGCGCAGCAATTGCGTTAGGGTAGCGAATTTTCATTAAATGCTTCAAATTCTGAAATTGCTATTAACCCATAAAGTTGGCCAAGAAACCAGTTTTTTCGGGAACACTTTAAGTTTACTTTAGGCAATTTTTGTATATTTTCAAAGAAAAAAGTTATTTTGATTATACGTGGCACATTGTTTCTACTATATAGGTTATACTGGTAGCGAAATTTGATGCCTGCTGTTTTAAAACAAAAACACATATTTGCTATCAAAAACATTTGTATGAAAATTCACTACCATAACGCACTTGCTGCGTTCAGACTTGTTATTAACATCTTAACAAAAGTAATAGGCTAATAATATCTAATTTGTGTATTAAAAACACTGTAATTATCTTGCCTGCACCTCTTGAGTTCTGCAAACGCAAGAATAACAATAGTTAGTGACGAATGCAAATGAATTACTGCGAGAATTTTGCAAATGTGGCTTTATGCTGAAATAACTTACAGCCTATTCACACCTATTTTTGAATTCATACCTGAAAAAACTTGTTTCAGTTGATGCACAAAGATCCGGGAATCCCCTGCGGCAGATGCGCTCCTGACGTGAAAAGCTCTTATAGTTGTTGGTAAAGTAGATTTGTAAGAAACTGGAAACAGAACAGAAAGTCGTTCACTTTAGTACAGTAAGTAGAATGAATATTCCCTGAACACCGTTCCAGCCGCACCTTGAACATTTCACAGATTTCACAGCTCCTCTCATACAAGTAACTGCTGCATATTATAATGTAATGGAAAATTCTTGCACCGCATTCGGTAAATTTGAGCCAATAAAAATGTGTCATTCTCCACGGAAAAACCGAGACATCTCAGAAATGAAGTCTCTATTCACTTTTGAACGAAATGTTTTATAAAACAGAGCAGACTAGAGAAATTTTTAGATTACAGGATACCTTTATTATTAAAAAAAATTATGGACGCAGCAAGTGCGTTATGGTAGTGAATTTTCATAAAAAACTTTTTAATAACAAATATGTGTTTTTTTAAGAAAGCAGGCATCAAATTTGGTTACCAGTATAACCTATATAGTAAAAACAATGTGCCATGTTCCATTAAAATAACTTTATTGTGTGAAAATGTACAAAAATTTCCAAAAGTAAACTTAAAATGTTCCTGAAAAAACACGTTTCTTGGTCAACCTTATAGGTTAATAGCAAATTGAGCAGTTCAAATATGAAACATTTGAACAAAATTCGCTACCATAACGCACTTGCTGCGTCCAGAATTTATTTTCTTACAAACATGCATTATATTTCGATGGAAAATGCAAAAATGCAATAACATAAGGCGTGTTTGATTAAAAAAAACTCAAGACGCAGCAAGTGCGTTATGGTAGTGAATTTTCATAAAAATGTTTTTATTGCAAATATGAGTGTTTTCTTTTTAAGAAAGCAGACATCAATTTAGGTTACCTATATAGAAAAAGCAGGCATCAAATTTGATTACCAGTATAACATATACAGTAAAAACAATGTACCATGTTTCATCAAAATAACTTGATTGTTTGAAAACGTACAGAAATTTCCAAAAGTAAACCAAAAGTGTTACTGAGAAAATCCGTTTCTTGGTCAACCTTATAGGTTAATAGCAAATTGAGCTTTTCAAATATGAAGCATTTAATCAAAATTCGCAACCACAACGCACTTGCTGCCTCCAGAATTTCTTAACTTACAAACATGCATTATATTTCGATGGAAAATGCAAAAAAATAAGGCGTTTTTGACAAAAAAAATTATTTATATCACCAACGACTTATGGGCCACCCTGTGATTGTCGCAATAATTTTTTTAAGATGTAGCTCAAAACACCGTATAATTAATGTATACAATATTTTTTCATATCTTGTATAATAACGAATATATTGAGCTTTATTGATTTTTTACGAAAATTCGACAAAAATTATATACCATTAAACAATAAACTCTATAGCTAAGGCTACTGCCAAGCATCAGAGAAAGGGTCTATTAGAAATGAATTTTCTGGAAATATTTTAGTAAAATGAAGGACAATGACGGTTGAAACTAAGAGTTCGGTGTATGTAAAACATTCTTCTTGAGACATTTTCTTTCCATAGCCCGTATTAGATTCAAGTTATTTGCCTAAATGTTGCGAATTTTGACGTTTTCAATTGTCACTTTGACGTTTTGAGAAAACCCCCAATTTATTTTTCTTTAAATGCCCATAACTTTTTTGTCTTTTGACCTACAGAGCTAAATTTTAGTAGGTGGCACACCTATAACGATATAAACCAGCTTACCAAATTTGGTTGCACTTACTTTGTTAATTTTGGAGATATAAATATTTTGCGAAAGAAAACACAAATTTTTCCGGGAAAACCTCTGCGGATTTTCCTGGCTAACAAAATTATCCAAGTGACTTGCGAAAGGAATGTACTCACCAATTTTGACGTTTAAAATCGCAATTTTGACGTTTTGAGGAAAATCCAAATTTATTTTTCTTTGAATGCCTGTAACTTTTTTATCCTTTAACCTACGGAGCTAAATTTTGGTAGGTAACTTGCCTATAATGATATATGTGAAATTTGGTTGCCCTTACTTTGTTAATTCCGGAGATATAATTTTTTTTCGAAAGAAAACACAAAATTTTCCGGGAAAACCTGGACCGATTTTCCTGGCTAACGAACTTATCCAAGCCATTTGCAAAAGGAATTTATTCACCAAATTTAATCAAAATCGGCCCATTATTTTTTGAGTTATCGGTGTGATACATATATATATATATATATATATATATATATATATATATATATATATATATATATATATATATATATATATATATATATATATATATATATATATATATATATATATATATATATATATATATATATATATATATATATATATATATATATATATATATATATATATATATATATATATATATATATATATATATATATATATATATATATATATATACATATAAAAATTTAAACCGACCCCGGATATGTGTTCTGGGGGGCCTAATTAGCGCTCATTTGAAGAAATTTTTTCAAAATTCAAAAGTCGAGATCTCCTCATTAGTGAATTTTTTTAAAGAAAATTCACTAAAAATCCGAATGCAGCACGTGTGCTGTGGCAGCGAAGTTGCATAAAAATATTCAAATTCGCCAAAAAATACTTTACACATTTTGCAAGGTAAACCAAAAGACAAGGATAGTATGCCCCGAGCCCCCTTCTAAAGTAGTATCAATTTTAATTACGTAAAGGAAAACCTGTTGATGACTAAGCTGATAATTTGAAGGTGAGGTTAAAATTGTATAATTTTATATAAATACGTCGTATAGGCTTTTCCTGATGTAATTGTTTCTCAATCAGTTAAAACGGTGATGTTGACCAACTGGAAATATTAAAAGTTTAATCAAAACAAATAGTTACTTTTCTGCGTTGGTTTTGACCAAGAGCTCAAATTTGTCAGACCTTTAGTACAAAATTCTGACAATTTAGATAGATAACTGCATTATTTCGATATCTCGGTATTCACTATAACTATTTCTAATTCCAATGCTGATGAACTTAGAAAAACTGGCAAGGAGATTTATTGTAATAATAGCCAAGAGTAAATCACAACAGTAACAAAAAAACCTGGACCCAGCAAGTGCGTTATGGTAGTGAATTTTCATAGAAATGGCACAAAATATTTTATTAAAACTTTTTTTCTTGTATAACATAGAAATGTCATTTTTGGTACATGGTTTCCTTTTTATATCATAAACCTACCTAGCAAATTTGGTTATCATAGCTTTTTTTATTTTTTGAGATAAAAAAATTTTTCGAAAGAAAACTCAAAATTTTCCCGGAAAACCTCGTCCGATTTTCCTGACTAACGATCTCAACGAAACTATTTACAAAAGGAAGGTACGTACGTATATATAAACATATAAAAATTGAAACTGACCCCGGATATGGGTTCTAGGGGTCCTAGTTCGCGCTTCTTTGCAAATATTTTTTCAAAACTCAAAAGTCGGGATCCCCCCATTAGTGAATATTTTCTACTAAAATGATCTGACACCAAACATTTTATCATAACTTTTTTTTCTTGTAACGTAAAAATCTAAATCTTGGTTTATAGTTTCCCTTTTATATCGTAAACCTACCTACTAAGTTTGGTTTAGCTTTTTTATTTTTTGAGATAAGAATTTTGTTCGAAAGGAAACTCAATTTTTTTCCGGAAAACCTAGTCTTATTTTCCTGGATAACGAACTTCTCCAAGCCACTCACAAAAGAAAGGTACATATCAAATTTGATCAAAATCCGCCCATTATTTTTTAAGTTATCGGTGTGCAATAGTGAATTTTTTCTACGAAAATTCACTAAAAACAATATGAATAGCGAGCATGGACTAACAATAGAAACGACAAAACAGATAGGACGGTCGAAACCGTGTATGTTAGGCAGAAATGGTACGTTATCTGTAGAAGGGATCATTGACTAATAGCTATTTACAAAGACGAAATCTGCTCGTTATGATAATTAAACTAGGGGAACAGGAAATGTAATGATAAGGGGCCTCACGTTATAAAGGTGATGAATGCAGCAGGAGACCACGTAAGGCACGTAAAAAGAAATGTTGCATGGGAATTTCAAGTAATTTGTTAGGTCACATAAATAAAAGTTGCATAGAGAGCGAGCATTGTCTAACAGTGTAAAATAAAGGTACAATCATAGCAAATGGATACACGATGCTGATGTAAGAGGATGCTTTTACTATTCTCATTCTCGATAGAACAGACTAGTGAGCTTTGCAAATGAAACATAAAGAAGAAAGAGAGGACACTAAATTGAAAGTGAAGCTACAGGAACGTCTTATGCGGTGGAATACAAGTAGGTTTTTGTAAGGTGATACGTATGTGAAATCGTATAGCAGTAAGAGTAAGCAAAGCATTATGTTAAGAGTAACGACTATAACAGCGGCAGAAGTAGAAGTCAATGGAAGCCACGTGTGTTCGGTAAGAGCAAATTTTAGGAAGAAACTATTGACTTTTAATAATAACAATAGACTAAAAGCGATGGGAGTTGTAAGGAAAATAGAAATGATCTGGAACAAAATATTTTATTATAACTTTTTTTCTTGTAACATACAAATCTAAATTTTGGTGTATAGCTTACTTTTTATATCGTAAACCTACGTACCAAATTTGGTTATTATAACTTTTATATTTTTTGAGATAATTTTTTTTTAAATGAAAGGTTTTCTTTTCATGTTTGTTATTGCATAATTAGTTTAGTAGAACTCACGTTATATCCTTGAGAAAGGAATAAATTTTTCCAAAAGCTCGGCCTATAATAAAGAGTTTTATTCTACAACTGACGGCTTTTCCACAATTTTTTGATATATATATATATATATATATATATATATATATATATATATATATATATATATATATATATATATATATATATATATATATATAACACAGACCTCCCAATTCGTTTTACGAAAAATTCGCTAACACTGTAAAATTTTGAAATTTATAAGGAATTAACCTCTTTTTATGACTTACCATCATCCCCGATGAGGTTGCCTATAAAGTTCGCAAACACAAATTTATTTACCTTATATTGCAACACTATTACAGCATATGGATTGGACGCTGATTTTGATTAACTTTGGCAAATACCTTCCTTTTCCCAGTGGCTTGGATAAGTGTGTTAGCTAAGGCCCAGGTTCTCGCCGAAAATTTTGTGTTTTCTTTCGAAACAAATGTATATCTCGGGAAAGAACAAAGTAAGGGTAACCAAATTTGGTACGCGAGCTTATATAGTTATATGTAAACTAGATACCAAAATCTAGCTCTGTAGGTTTTAAGGTAAAAAAGTTATAGGCATTTAAAGAAAAATAAATTGGGGTTTTCTTCAAAACGTCAAATTCGCGATTTAAAACGTCAAAATTGGCAACATTTAGGTAAAGAACCTGAATTTAATACGGACTATGGAAAGAAAATGTTTCAAGACGAATATTTTACAAACTCTGAAGTCTTAGCTTCAACCGTCATTGTCCTTCATTTTACTGAAATATTTACAGAAAATTTATTTCAAATAGACCATTTCTCTGATGCTTGGCAGTAGCCTTAGCTATAGAGTTTATCGTTTAGTGGTATATAATTTTTGTCGAATTTTCGTAAAAAATCAATAAAGCTTAATATATCCGTTATTATACAAGATATGAAAAAAATTGTATACATTAATTATAGGGTGTCTTGAGCTACATCTTAAAAAATATTTCTACAATCACAGGGTGGCCCATAAGTCGTTGGTGATACAAATTCTCTTTTTTTTTTCAAACACGTCTTATGTTATTGCATTTTTGCATTTTCCATCGAAATATAATGCATGTTTGTAAGAAAAGAAATTCTGGACGCACCAAGTGGGTTTTGGTAGCCCATTTTGATTAAATGATTCACATTTGAATAGCTTAATTTGCTATTAATCTATGAGGTTGACCAAGACACAAGTTTTTTCGGGAACACTTTGAGTTTACTTTCAGAAATTTCTGTACATTTTCAAGTAATAAAGTTATTTTGATGAAACATGGCACATTGTTTTTACTATATAGGTTATACTGGTAACCAAATTTGATGCCTGCTTTCTTAAAAAAAACACACATATTTGCTATTTAAAACAGTTTTATGAAAATTCACTACCATAACGCACTGGCTGCGCCCAGACTTTTGTTAAATTACAGCGGCCTAAGTCGCAAGCCTAACGTGAGCCTTAGATTAAACCTTGCCTAAGCTAATTCGCAGTTTAAACCTAAGACGCTTTCCAAAAATATGACGCATGACCAGTGTTGCTATTTAAGAAAATTAAAGAGTTGTGACCCTCCAAAAAGGGGGTGCTTAAAAAAATGTCGATAGTGCAACCAAATAGTCGCAAATAATCTGTTATGCAATCATACAAGTTTTGAATCCGATGCCTTTATCGGTTTAAAAGTTATGGCGTTGTCGCATTACTTATGCGCCAGCTTATATATTTGTATAAGAATAATGGAAAGGTGTTTTAAATTATTCACAACATTCAATATTTCTATTTGGTTTTAATATGTCTGGATGCCGTATTTATAACCACGTTTTTCCCTGCGCCTAATGAATATTAATAGCTTTCCGATAATATCGTCTCCTACCTTATAACTTACAGGTGCCTCGTGAGTAAATAAAGTCATTTTGCGATGATTAAATACAGCTTTGTTTCAGTGAATATAAGACAGGTGGATTTTTAGTTCGTAGTTGCCGTGCTTAGGGAGTTGAGTGGATGCTTGGTAAACTTATTTTAGAACAACGTATATTATTCATCATGATTTAAAAAGTAAGCGAAGTTATGCTTACCAAGTATTAAATTTTCAATGCAGAATTCAATTTGAAAAAGATCTTGATACTTTTTCATCAAAGACTGATTTACGTTAAATCAATACATCATGTCAGTGGCAAATAAAAACTACCCATGTATTAAAAGTTACGCAGAAAAGAAATGCCACTGAACGCCGGGAATTTATAGCAATAATGCAAAATTGTAATTTCATTTCTGTAAAAAATATTTTTGAATTGTTACTTATAAACATTATAACCTACGAAATTCAAGAAAAGCCTCGGTAACTATTTGTGGCGCTGAAAACTGACTGGTAAACTTTTTGTGGTGTTCCCAGACTAATTGAGTGGGATTAAAACTAAGAAAACTCGGGCACCAGTACTGATGGTTAAATGGGAGTCAGTACTCCTCCAAGAAGACTTGCCTCTTGGATCAGTGCCCCATCCTAAACTGCTTTAGTAATCATCATAGACCAAAGAAAACTTCAGTGGAGTTAAGACGGGTTAGATTGAGTTGAAAGGCACAGTTAAAAATAGCCAACTTTTTATATGACCTTGCAAAGACTTTATCAAACTTATGAAACAGAATTAAGCTATTATGAGGGTTTAGGTGGATTGGTACAATGATTGAAATTCCAAGCATTATAAACATGATTTATTTAAAAATTGAACTGAGAATTATTGACGCGGAAGTTTACATAATAAAAAACTCTGGACGCAGCAAGTGCGGGATCTCCTCATTAGTGAATTTTTTTTAAGAAAATGCACTAAAACAAATAAATAACTAAAAAAATCTCGGGACGCAGCAAGTGCGTTATGGTAGTGAATTTTCATAAAACTATTTATTAATAGCAATAATGTGTGTTTTTTTAAGAAAGCAGGCATCAAATTTGGTTACCAGTATAATCTATATAGTAAAAACAATGTGCCATGTTTCATCAAAATAACTTTATTGTTTGAAAATGTAAAAAAATTTCCGAAAGTAAACTTAAAGTGTTCCCGAAAAAACTCGTTTTTTTGGTCAACCTTATAGGTTAATAGCAAATTGAGCTATTCAAATATTAAGCATTTGATCTAAATTCTCTACCATAACGCACTTACTGCGTCCAGAATTTTTGTTCTTACAAACATGCATTATATTTCGATTGAAAATGCAAAAATGCAATAACGTAAGGCGTGTTTGATTAAAAAAAGAAAAAGAAAATTTGTATCACCAACGACTTATGGGCCACCCTGTGATTGTAGAAATATTTTTTTAATATGTAGTTTAAGACATCCTATAATTAATATATACATTTTTTTTCATATCTGGTATAATAACAGATATATTGAGCTTTATTGATTTTTTTTACGAAAATTCTACAAAAATTATATACTATTAACGATAAACTCTATAGCTAAGACTACTGCCAAGCGTCAGAGAAGGGGTCTATTTGAAATGAATTTTCTGGAAACATTTTATTAAAATGAAGGACAATGACGGTTGAAACTAAGACTTCAGGGTTTTTAAAACATTCTTCTTGAGACATTTTATTTCCATAGCCCGTATTAGATTCAAGTTCTTTTCCTAAATGTTGCTAATTTTGACGTTTAAATCGCAAGTTTGACGTTTTGTGAAAAACCCCAATTTATTTTTGTTTAAATGCCTATAACTTTTTTGTCTTTAGACCTACAGAGCTAAATTTTGGTAGATAACTTGCCTATAATGATATAAACCTGCGTATAAAATTTGGTTGCCCTTACTTTGTTAATTTTGGATATATAAATTTTTTTCAAAAGAAAACACATAATTTTCCGGGAAAACCTCGTCGGATTTTCCTGGATAACGAACATATCTAAGCCACTTGCAAAAGGAAGGTACTCACCAATTTTGACGTTTAAAATCGCGATTTTGACGTTTTGAGGAGAACCCAAATTTATTTTTCTTTGAATGCAAGTAACTTTTTTGTCATTTAACCTACGGAGCTAAATTTTGGTAGGTAACTTTCCTCTAATGATATAAACCCGCATATGAAATTTGGTTTCCCTTACTTTGTTAATTTTGGAGATATAATTTTGTTTTCGATTTTTTTCGAAAGAAAACACAAAATTTTCCGGGAAAACCTCGGCGGATTTTCCTGGCTAACGAACTTATCCAATCGACTTGCGAAAGGAAGGTATGTGCCAAATTTTATCAAAATCGGTCCATTACTTTTTAAGTTATAGGTGTGACACATAATATATATATATATATATATATATATATATATATATATATATATATATATATATATATATATTATTATTTTATTATTATTTATTGTTATTAATTCAAATTATACATTATGCCATACAAAAAAGTTATGCTTGTGCTTGCACTAGGACACGATTTTTAACAGTCTCTCCCTAAACGTATAAATGTCAAATTATTTTGCTCTTGTCACTTTTTAATTTTCAACTAAGTTTTTCTTCAGCTGCGATTTCTATTCCCACCAACATTCCTGCTGCAACCATAGATATTTAAAATCCATTTAATACAAAAACCTTTCCTTGATTCAAACCAAAACTTCACAAAAAACATTATTCCTTGGTACAAAAATTTTGACATCTTTATATATATATATATATATATATATATATATATATATATATATATATATATATATATATATATATATATATATATATAAACATATAAAGTCTGAAACTGACCTCGGATTTGGGTTCCGGGGGTCCTAAATAGCGCTCATTTGAAGAAATTTTTTCAAAATTCGAAAGTCGAGATCTCCTCATTAGTGAATTTTTTTTTAAGAAAATTCACTAATAAGATTCTAGATATATCAAAATTAAGTGAAGAGCGGTCTTTCAAATGATTCATTTATATCACGGATGCAGTTCCTAAATTGAGTGTGAAAAGTCTGGATGCAACGTTATGGTAGTAAATTTTCACAAAAATGTTTGTAATGGCAGATATGTATTTTTTTAATGAAATGCATCAAATTTGGTCAACAGTATAACCATAAAGTAGAACTAAGGTATCATATTTCACCAAAATAATTTTATTAGTTGGAAAAGTACGAAGATTTTCCGAAAAGAAACTTAAAATGTTCCCGAAAAAACTGGTCCGATTTTCGTGGCCAGCAAATCTCTTAAAGCAACATACACATTTGCAAAGATATAATTATTCACAAAAAGATTTTTGCCAAAAATTCTCCTTCTTTTTTTTTACAAAAATTGGCTTGAGAAATGTTGCAAGGAAATTATATTCTTGCGAAAATTAGAAAACATTTTCTTTACATTCACTTCTTAAACAAAATTATTAATTACAAACATTCGATAAAAATTTAGAGAGCGGTATACAAGAATTGGAGCATAGAGCTTGCCCTTTACTTATAAAACACTAAATAGAGGTGTTCCATTTGAAAAAATTGAGAAACCTAAGTTTAAATTCTTTGAAATTCAGCCACTGAGAGTGTCTGTATATGACATCTCGATTTTTTCGACGATAAATATAAACGTAAACTTACCTGAATGCGTCATTTTTACAGAACTCTATGTAATGGTAAAAACGTCGTATCACAATTTTTGATATGTGCGAAAAGCGTGAAAACTGAAAAGAACGGTGAACAATATCTATCTTTTTCCTCACCAACATGAATTTTTTTTTTCATTTCAACAACACCCCACAAGGCCTTACAGCCTAAATACTATCGTACCGTGGGTGTCAACAAGTAGGAAAGAGGGAATATGTTGTTTCTTGACTTGAAGGTTTGGAGGTTCGGAGGAGAAGGAAAAACATGCGCCGGCAAGGAATTCCACAACTTGGAAGTCCTCAGGACAAAAGAGCGGGCATAACAAGATGTTCTATGTCTGGTGACCTGCACAGTAAAAGGGTGCATTCGTTCTGTTCCCCTGGTAGATATGTTGGGGGCAGCAGGTGGAGGAACCATGGAAGAAAGCTCCTCTGAGCAGTGCCCGTGCATATATCTATAAAAGAGAGAGAGGTTACCAACGGCACGTCGGTGGGCAAGGGATGGCAGCCTTTGGGTGAGGGTAGGGTCACCGATGAGACGTATATATTCTCTTCTGAATGGAGTCCAGGATAGCGAGTGTAGAAGCGGCAGCGGCACCCCAGATGTGGGAGCAGTATTCGAGGTTTGGCCTTATTTGTGAAGTATATAAGGTATAGAGATTAGCTGGTGAAAATTATTTGCGAGCCCGGAACAGAAACCTAATTTATTAGCAGCCGCTTCTGCAATTGATGTGACATGTTGGTGCTAATTGAGATTTGATCCACAGAAATGCCAACAAGTGAAAAGGACTAATTACTTTGAATAACTTAGTTGTTCATTGTGATGGGTCTAGGGCTGGTTTATCTCTTATGAGAAAGAAAGCAAGACTGAGATTTAGTGGGATTGAATTGTACAATATTTCTACTTCTCCAGTCTAATATTTTTTTGGAGATCCACGGAGACAGAATCCTCCACGAGTCTGCGATCCTCATCTAATTGGGCTAAAGAGACAGGCTTAGAATATTATATATTTGAGTGGAGGGTGATGTCGTCCGCCTAACTGTGAACTGGGTTGGATGTGCTAGAGATGAGGTCATTGATGTGAAGAAGAAACAAAGTAGGGACTAAAGCTGAACCTTGAGGACCTCCTGCATTAATGGGGTACAGTTTAGAGCAATGGCCATCCACGACAACAGAAATGCTCCGGTTGGAAAGGAAACTTGCTGTCCAGGTACAGAGTTTTGGTGGTAGACCATAGGCCGGAAGTTTATTATGCAGCGCTGCGTGCCAGACCTGATCAAATGCTTTCGATATGTCTAGAGCGACAATCTGGGATTCACCATGTAGTTCCATAGACTTGTTCCAAGAATGGGTGACCAAGGAAAGGAGGTCGGCAGTTGATCTGCGCTGACGGAATCCATACTCCCTGTCGTGGATTCGACTGTGTTTTTCAAGAAATTTTAGTGTTAATATACTTTTCCATCACTTTAGAGACGACTGAAAGCAGAGAAATATGCCTGTAGTTGCTAGGGAGCGCTTTGGATCCTTTCTTGGGGACGGGTTGTACTCGAGCAGTTTTCCAGTTATTAGAGCATATGCCTCTATTGTAAGATGTCTGAAACAGACGAGTCAGGACAGGAGCAAGTTCTGGTGCGCATTTTTTGAGATCAAGTGCTGGGCTCTCGTCAAGGCCAGAGGCTTTCCTGGAATTAAGAGAAGAGAGCATCTTTCGTACCTTTTTAGTTTTCAAAATGATATCCGACATTTTATGCGCGACATTGGGGACTGTTGGTGGTTGAACATTTGGAGGTGGGTTGAGAGTAAAATTGCCGGCGAACCACGAGGCAAAAAGTTCAACCTTGCCCAGGGTGGTAGAAACAATTTCATCCCCTGAGACAAGAGGTGGGAACCTGCTCTTGTAGAAATTATTCCCAATAGATTTAGCAAGAATCCATAAGGGTTTGCTGCCGTTGGGGCTTAGGAGGACTTTGTTTTTGATGTGGTTATTAAACGAGTTTTTTGCCTCAGAAAGAATGCGGACATAGCGGAATCTTGCGTCGTTAAATGCTTGACGGTTTTCTTGGTTGGGATTGTGTAGAAGAGTTTTGTGAGCTTTGACCTTTTCAAGTCTGGCCTTGTCACAGGATTTAGGGTACCAGGGCTTTTGAGTGGCTGAAGAGGTTTTCTGTGTACATGGAATAAATAATTCCTTGCCAGCTTGTAAAATTTCGGTGACGTTTTGTGAGATATCAGAGGGATCACGATGAGAGAAGCAGACGGACGCCCATGGAAATGAGGAAAAGTAATCCCTCATTTCGTCCCAGTTCGCGGAGTTGTATTGCCAAACGATACGTGGGTGTGATGAATGTGTGACCTTGGGTTGCATTGCGCAGGAAGCAGTGACTATGCCCTGGTCTGAGCGACCAAGGGGGCGGTGATTGATATCTTATAGCATTCAGGTTTTGTAGTAACAAGGAGATCCAAGGGATTTGAGCTGTATGTTGGGATGCGAGGAAAGTAAGTAGGTTGCGTAACCATATTGGCTAAAGAATTGCTGACTGGAAAGGCCTCCGCTGCTGTCCTTTGTGGATCGGTTTTTGAAGATCCTAGCCATTCCATATTATGGACATTCAAGTCACCAAGAATATTTACCTCGGAGGAAGGATATTCAGAAATCAGATGGTCGGTTTTTTCAGAAAGGCAGTCGAAGAGCTGGACAAAGTTGTTGTCAGCAGGTTACCGGTAAATGCAACATATGAATTTAGTTGCAGCCCTGAAAGAGGGAGTTACGGTAATGAATAAAGCAGCTAATCTCAAAATCTGTTGAATACAAGCGTCGGTTTGTCGTCAAATATTCAGGCGATTTGTTGTCAATTATATTTCCTCTGTATCAGAGAGACAGTCACGATTATCAGAAAAAAACAATCGTAACAACTAATGCTGGATTGTTGAAAGATGTTTGACGACTCACCTTGCACTAACTTTATTCATGCCTAAATGTTCGTGGAAGACTCGGCGAACGCTTGTATCTGAAAACTCCGACATCTTTGATCATTCTTTTACTTTGAAGCATCGATTGCATAGTTCAGATCCTTAACAAGGGCAGTCTTGTTGTACGTCACCACTTTCAGAGTCCTTCCTGATCTTACGTCATCTTCCAGGGATTCCTGCCCCATTCGAAACCGTTTGGACCAATATTTAACTACAGAATAAGAAAGAGAATTTTCCCCATACGCCCCAGCCAGTCGATATTTGATGGTTTAAGGTGAAAGACTTTTTCAAGTAAGGATTTTAATAACTGTTTTATACTCAATTTACATGATATTTGACATCACGACGAACAAGCTTCTCGAGCAAGGATTTTAATAACAGTTCTATACTCAATATACATAATATCTGACACCGCGATGAACAAGTGCCAGTTATAAGAAAACTAATTGACATAAAATCTATTTTTATTTTTTTCAAGGCCAATAAGACTTGAACAAATGTCTTACCAAATTGCGACACGCTGCGATACCCTGGATCTATGTCAGGCGAAAAGCTTTGGCGCTTACCTCGTACATAGAAACACTTTAAAATGACGTTTTTTTTTTAAATGAAAATTCCCTATTTGGTACAAGTTGGTTAACATTTTATCCACAAAGACAAGAGAGCACATAAACATGTAATAACTTTAAAACTATATCTGTATTGTTTGTGAATTTCTCTTGGGAGGAATAAGTTAATATAATTATTATTATTGTGATTATCAAGTCTCAGTGGAGCGGAAAGTGGAAATGAGATATGCAAAACTTGAATAGGGCTGTCAGAAACTTCCCCAGTCCGTCTCGTGTTACCTTTCTCTTGTGAGTGTTAGTGCGCTCGAGTGCACCTGGCATCACCAGCCCCACGTTTTCGTCTCCCTCTCCTAGAGGTAGGAAACCAAAACTGTTATGTTACGTGATACTGATATCGTGTTCATCTACGCTTCTCTTGATACCTTCAAGTATCACGTTTGTACAAATGCGACAAAGCTTTTATTTTTTTAATGAATGCCTTAGAATTCGCTAATGAGGAGATCGCGACTTTTAAATTTTGAAAAAATTTCTTCAAATAAGCGTGAACTAGGCCCCCTAGAACGCATATCCGGGGTCGGTTTCAATTTTAATATGTTTATACATATTGAGGCCTTAGAGTGTCCTTACATAGTTCCTTTACCCACTTTTGTCCATCACTCTAAGGAGTAGGCAGATTGAGGCCTTAGAATGTCATTACGTATTTCCTTTACCTCTTGAAAATGGCTCCAAAACAGGAGCCGAAACGTCGAGTTTTAATAAATTCTGAACGCGGTTCAACCCGAGAACCAAGTATGTCACACATTAAAGACCGCGGAAATCTTTCTGAATATATATATATATATATATATATATATATATATATATATATATATATATATATACTTATACATACCTGTACATCGCCCTTGAAAAGAAAAACCATATTGATTTTAACACGCCAAATACTTGTCAAAATTATAGTGATTGAAATTTCAATATTTGTTGATAAATTTGGTGTTATTTTGGAATGAGTTATTTTACAATGGTAGTTGAATACTATTGGCTGCTAGATAAGTGTTAGTGACAGAAATGCAAAAGAAACAACATACGTTAAACAACATTTTTAAAGTGACATTTTTATAAACATATTTTGATAGTTTAGCTTGGACCAGGAAATTAAATTGTGTTATGCTTATTTGTGGAACACACTGTAAAATTTGTATAAATAAAACATAAACCAAATCAATAATTTAATTCATATTCGATTGATTTTCTGAAATAGTTCGTCTTGGAATGCATAGGTTATTTAAATTAATCAGGTCTTTCCTAAGACTAATCCAATTTTGTTTAACATCAATGGGAATTAAAATTTCGATCACTATAATTTTGACAAGTATTTGGTATGTTTAAATTAATATGTGGTTTTTCTATTAATCACATATTATACATACATTTTATTTTTGTGCTCTCCTTGTTTATATGCACTTTAACTATGCCAAATCTCACACTGCGCGCAATGTGCTTAACAAGGGGTAGGTACAAATTTTTCTTCATTTACTATAACCCTATAGTTGAAACCACAGCTAAAGTATCACAAAAAGGGTTTATTTAAAATTAATTTTCTGCAAATATTTAAGTAAAATGAAGGATAAAGGTAGCTGAAGCTGAAACTTAAGGCTTTATAGAACACACTTCTTACAAAGTTTCTGCTACATAGCCCGTAATGTTAGTTCTTTATTTAGATTGTCCAAGCGACTCGCGAAGGGAAAGTAATCACCAAATTTTATCACAATCGGTCTATTATTTTTTGAGTTATTGGTGTGACATATAATATATATATATATATATATATATATATATATATATATATATATATATATATATATATATATATATATATATATATATATATATATATATATATATATATATATCTAAAGTCTGAAACTGATCTCGGATTTAGGTTCTAGGGGTCCTAAATAGCGATTATTTGAAGAAATTTTAAAAAATTCAAAGTCGCGATCTCCTCATTAGTGAATTTTTTAAAGAAAATTCACTAAAATTGTGTTATGGCGTTTTTACTAATCTATAGTGGAGTCCCATGAAAATGGCGCATTCAGACACGGTTTTTGTTTGTCAGTCTTAAAAAAATAAATCCAGATGTCATATGCAGAGTGCTCTCAAATAGTAGCATAGCTTGAAAGAATTCAAACTGCCGGAGCTCAATTGTTTCAAATGTAACAACCTGTGTATTATTTCAATTTTAATTACAGATTATGTTATTCAAATTTGATGTATTTCATCAGTAAATTTTCGTGTGAAATATCAGTGTCCATTTTTTGTCAAATTGTAGTGAAATATTTGATAAGTAATGTTTAATAGGTAATTGTAAAAAGCATTCACATAAAAAATCTGTTTGTGAAAAGAAATTTGTTTAGCAAATTGTCGTGTAAAATAATTTTTAGCTAATTTTCGTAAAAAGACTTTTATATAAATTTCATGTAACAAGAGAACATGCTCTCTTCTCTTAATACCAGGAAAGCCTCTGGCCACCAAATCTTAGTCTTGCTTTCTATCTCATAAGAGATAGACTAAGTTATTCAAAGTAATTAGTCCTTTTCACTTGTTGGCATTTCTGTGGATCGAAATCTTAATTGGCACCAACATGTCACATCAATTGCAGAAGAGGCTGCTAAAAAATTAGGCTTCTTTTTCCGGGCTCGCAAATACTTTTCACCAGCTAATCCCTTTACCTTATATACTTCACAAATAAGGCCAAGCCTTGAATACTGCTCCCACATCTGGGGTGCCGCTGCCGCTTCTGCACTCGCTATCCTGGACTCCATTCAGAAGAGAGCTATACGTCTCATCGGTGACCCTACCATCACCCAAGCTGCCATCCCTTGCCCACCGACGTGCCGTTGGTGACCTCTCTCTCTCTTTTATAGATATCTGCACGGGCACTG
Source organism: Tillus elongatus (assembly GCA_964006375.1). Classification (NCBI taxonomy): domain Eukaryota; kingdom Metazoa; phylum Arthropoda; class Insecta; order Coleoptera; family Cleridae; genus Tillus; species Tillus elongatus. Next base: position 53,625,716 of record OZ023262.1, read on the forward strand.
CTCAGAGGAGCTTTCTTCCATACTTCCTCCACCTGCTGCCCCCAACAGATTTACGAGGGGAACAGAGCGAATGCACCCTTTTACTGTACAGGTCACCAGACATAGAATATCTTGTTATACCCGCTCTTTTGTCCCGAGGACTTCCAAGTTGTGGAATTCCTTTCCGGCACATGTTTTTCTTTTCCTCCGAATCTCCAAACCTTCAAGTCCAGAATTAACAAGTTGCCTCTTTCCCTCTTGTCGACACCCACGGTACGATAGTATTTAGGCTGTAAGCTCCCGTGGTGTGTTATTGAAATATACAAATTTGTTAAGTCTATCTTCTACCAATATCCTTAAATTCTAAACAGTGCTAGACCTTTATAATCCCGGGAGTAATTGTGTAATTACGCGAATCGATTGAGTAAACATAAGCACATGTGCATAACGAATTCAGTGGGAGAATGAAAGATGCACGTAACAGCGAGAACATTACAGCAATGTACACTTTCTGCTCGTTCATAGTTATGCCCAATCTCATAGTCGAGTGGCTAACACAGCAGTGTGCAGAGTGCATGCTATATTACTCTATTCGGCGCTTCTAAATTATTCCAGTGTGATTTAGTCTTTGTTGACAGTAGCGACACTGTTCATTTCCGAATCAGTTTTTGTCTATTTTCAGATTATATCAATACAGGAATTGCGTTAGGATTCGTTAACGTTCAAACGTATGCCAATTAAATCCATCCAAAGCAATTGGTACGACTTTGACTTTTCAGTGTGACAAACAGAATCGAATTTTGCTATTTTCATTAGCTAACAAACTAGAGGTGCGCTATAAGAGAATATAAATATTTGCTTTCAATACTGAAGCTGCAATTTTAAAATCTACCGCTTAGTTTTTTGAAAACAGTAGAATTCGCATTGGTAAATTTGCAGATTAGCTCTCGAATCCTTTTCAAAAAATTGTTTTCAGAAACATTACTAGGACCCCCCTGGATGTACAAACTACAAAAAAAAATCTTGTTCACGCCCCCCAAGGAGGTTACGGGACTAGGAGCGAATATGGGTGCTGGGCGGGGTAGGAAAGGAAATATGAGCAGAAAATGTGAAGAAAACGGGCTTAAAAGCTGTCTTCTTGAAGCCGCATCCCCCTGAAACCCTGCTACCCCGCACATCACCCCTATTCGCCTCAGATCCCGTAACTTCCTTGGGGGTATGAAAAAGAAATTTTTCTTGTGGTTTATCCAACGAGGGTGGTTGTATGCACACGAGAGGGGAAGGAAAATGCATACGACGAAGCAGACCCCTCGGGTCCAACTTGTGACATGGGGCGGGGGGAGGAGTGCTTCGTCGTGGGGATTTTCCTTCCCCTCTCGCGTGCATACAACCACCCTTGTTGCATAAACCACAAGAAAATGTTTTTGTTCATACCCGCCAAGAAAGTCACGGTACCTGGGGGCATAGGTGTGTTGTGCGGGGTAGGCAGTGGGATATGGCTTCAAGATTTGAAAAAGACAGCTTTCAAGTCCGTTTTCTTCACATTTTCTGCTCATATGTCCTTTTTACTACCTACCCCGCCCATAACCCCTATTCACTCTTGGTCCCGTAACTTCCTTGGGGGTGTGAACAAGACATTTTTCTTGTGGTTTGTGCATCCAGGGGGAGCCCTAGGCATGTTTTTGATAACAGTCTTTTGAAAAGCGTTCGGGAGCTAATCTGCAAATTTACCTTCGCATTGAACGAGGAGTCAAAGGACTATTAATGATATATCGTAAAAACCGGATCTCGTTAGATCAATACCAAGAAGTAACTACAAAAAATATTGGTAAGTACATACTTATATATAAGTATACATACCGGACTACTTACATATAGATCTTTCCACATATATTATAATAATAATAAGGTTTATTGGTAAGTTGTAACAAACATTTACAATTAGATACAAAAGGTTACCAAGTACATATACACAATAAAAAATTATAGAATAAACATTCAATACAAAGAAGTAATTAACAAATCAATAATCGCGCATGTTGTACATTCTAAAGTAATCAGTTATCCTAATAGTCATAAGACTTAGACATCTTCACAGAAGCAAACTTGCTTGTTAGCGAAAATGTCTATGCGACATGATAGACAAACTAAAAAATACAACACAAAAAACTATCATAATATTAGTGTAGAGTATCATAAAGTGAACAATATTTGGCAGCGTTCTACAATTAATAAAAGTCAAAAACAGCAAAACTAACTCCATATGCCCACAGCATACAAAACACAACACACAACATAATTATGACTGTCAAGGAAGTAAAACCCAGAGTAATTGACAGTCAGAAGATTAAATACCCTCGAGAGAAACAACAAACACAAACAACACCGCCACAAGCAATGGTGTATTGCACCGTCTGCTGTAACACACCAAATTCTTCACCCGACGCAGCGGGTGCCGCCAAACATCCGAGGCGACTCTCCCGACAACAGCCAAAAACCACCAATCACAGTGTGTAACTTAATCCCATAACCATGATAACATAACATTTTAAAGCTGCAACCGGCCGTCCCTGACCATCGATCAACCGACATCGCCCCAAAACCCAACGACGCCCTCCGCAAAACGAGAGACAGAAAATAAAAAAGGTATAGGTACTTTAAAAACCCAGAAATACAGACTCACTCAGTAATCTGTGGTCAAATCATACTCAGTTATATTGCATCCATTCACATACATACTTGCTCGTGCGCGCTCGTTCGTAAACTTCACACCTTCATTCTGACACACACGCACACACACACCCACACATACACGTAGTCTCAGACACATACATACTCGAACACATGCACACAATGATCGATTAAAATCAAGATCTACCAGAAGGGTCGACAATTAAGAGAGGGCAACCACCCGACCGATAACACTCCTCGGTGTATTAAGCAGCCATAGTTAAATCCTTTTTTTATAAAGCCTATAATAATTTGTAGATCTTATATAAAGGGGCAGGGTATCAAAGAGTCTCAAATCAATATACACAAAACTACGCTGACCAATTCTTTTTTCCGCCCTATACTTCTTCGTGACAATAATTTTGAATCTCGTAGAGTCTGTAAAATTAATAGCACCTTTGTGTCTGTAAATATACAGTAAGATAGCATGACAGTACAGTTTCCGCACATCCATCACTCCGACCTCCGAATATAGCGCATCACTGGGGTAGGTAATGTTTCTGCCATATATAATTTTTAATATCCACCTCTGAGTTGTTCCTACTTTTCCCAAGTATGTTCCTGATGCGCTTCCCCACGCCAATATGCAGTATAAAAGCTGTGACTGAATGAGAGCAAAGTAAATAGTCTTAAGGTAAGTGATTTCCAGAAATTGCTTTAATCTCTTAAACTTCGAAAGGAAGCCCCTCAGTTTCTGGATTACTTGATTTGTCTGCCTGCCCCATTTCAGATGACAGTCAATATTCAAGCCAAGCTATTGTATATTTTTTGTTTCACTTATCTGATCAGAACCTACAGACAAGTTCCCATGTCTTGGCATTCCACTGGCATATGAACTGAATGGCATGTACTTAGTTTTGTCCCAGTTTATGGACAATAGGTTTTGGTTAAACCATGTTTTTAATGCTTTTAAATCTGTCTCTGCTTCCTGTTTCAGAGATAACCAATCCGGGGCGATGTACAAAATAGCCGTATCGTCAACATAACTGACGATATCTCCTTCTGACGGTAAGCGAAGCATGTCATTTATGTATATGTTGAATAGTAAAGGCCCCAATACCGTGCCCTGTGGAACCCAAACTCCACCTGTTCATAGCAGCTAAAATTATTTTGTATTTTCACACATTGTTTGCGGTCGGTTATGTAGCTCTTAAGTAAATCAAATATTTTCCCCCGTAATCCAGTCCTATGAAGTTTAGCTAGCAATTTTGGGTGGGACACCGTATCGAACGCTTTCGCTAGGTCCAGCAACACATACAAGGTTGGACGGCTCTTATCCAGACTGTCATAGAGTTTTGAAGTAAGAAATGCCATGGCAGCCTCAGTAGATCGTCCTTCGCGGAATCCAAACTGGCGATCGGATAACAATTTATATTTTGTCATAAAAGACACAATTATCAATTTTAAGACTTTTTCGAATATCTTTGGTATATAGAAATAAATGTTATCGGTCTGTAATTGCCCATTTCAGTGGGATCACCCGTCTTGAAAATGGGGAAAATGATACCGATTTTGAACGTTTCTGGAAATGTCCCTTCACATATACATTTGTTGAACAGGTAACTAAGTGGTCTGGTTATCTCATCGCAGATTGTCCTCAGCACTTTAGCCTCCAGTCCATTGTAACCCGGTGCCTTTCTTTCCTTCAATTCAAGTATCTTCTGTTTCACTTCGCTCTCCGTTATCTCATCGATATAGATGCTATTCTCGATTGTACGTTCATTTGTCTGAACAGTAAATAGATTCTCTTTGGAAACTTCGGCTGCTAGTCTTCCACCCACTTCTCTGTAGAACCCATTAAATGCGTTGGCGATAAACTTTTGATCACAGTATCGCTGACCATCGACCGTGATCAGCTTTATCCGGTTTCGCTCCCTTTCCTTGGATCCACACAAATCATCCACTGTCCTCCAGACAGCTTTTGAACTGTTGGCACTGTTCCGTATTGCCTGTCTATAATAGGACGCTTTTGCCGCTCTAATAATCCCCGTCAAGGAGTTTCTGTATTCTTTGTATCTCTCCTGTAACTCCACGTCGTCGCGACACTTCTTTGTCATCCTGTACATCTCGTTCTTGGTCTGGATCGAATTTATCAGAGCCTTAGTTATCCAAGGATTTCTTGAATGGTGTTCACATAAGACACGTATCCAAACTCATACAGTGTGTTCAAATACACATTCGATATATCGTCAGTGTCCAGTATATCGATGTTGATGTCATCCACAAACATACTGATGTGTGTGTCCAAGTGATCAGCGCAAAAAAAAACCCGTAAAGATACGAAACAAAAGTGGTGACGTCTGTAGCTGGTGAGCTGTAACAGCCAATTATACTCACAGTTTGGCTTTTGCAACTTATGTCCACTCTCAGTAAGTTAGTACACCCTAGGGGTATAACTCTATGAGTGTATTTCAAGGTATCTCTAACGTATATAACCACACCATCATTTTGGTTTAAAGTACCATTGTTGTAAACCATGTCGTATCCCGCAGCTAATAAGCGTTAACATCTGTAATTTGTCACGTTTCTGTAAGTACTACAATATCAAATTTGCAACTTATATTCGCAAGTATAACAGATAATTCATCAATATTCTTATATTTAAATTGAACTATAACTGCCTAGTTTGAATGAGCAATTAATTATATTCACATAAAACAAAATCACATCACTATATATACTATTACTTTTTACTATTATTACTTAATCTGAGTTTATACACATCATAAAAAGTACTCTACGCTTTTCATTTGTACTGTCGGTTTGTCTTTTTTCTTCTTTTCAAAAAAGTTTTCTATGGAAGTTAATAACCTTATCTCATTCTCGTTGTTTGAGGCCCTTTCTAAAAACATTTTAAGTTTCTCCGCCGATCTGGCATCTTGCAGTGAAACATTGGTGCATTCGCAGCTTTCAGATTCGTTCTAATCGGAATCTTCTATCACTGCTTGGGTAGTATTCAAATTTGCAGCGTCAATTATCTCAGAATCTGTTGGAATACCTGAAGTTCCCCACATAATTATCTATGTTACGGTGATCCAGCGCATCCGACACTTGTGCCAATGTTATAAACCTAGCATACTCACTGAGAGGAATATCTTCGTCAGCAATAACATCTTCCGAAAAGCTCAAATCAACGTTTTCCTCTCTATGCTCAAAATGAAAAGTAGCATGCCTGAAACAATTTTGCAATGTTCTTTGTGAGACATTTTTCCATGCACGATCAAAAAGACGAGCAATTTTTTTTTCTCCCTCAGGGCTCGTCGGCAGCTTTGCCGCCCCGATAGCAGTGCAACCCTTGGCTTATTGTGCATGTCGAGCACATTTAACGAACACGGACACGGATTCTTGTCCATGTTGTCAATTATTTTTCTGACGCGTCGTCTTCTGTAATTAAATTTCGGAAGGTTGATAATTCCCTGATCTAAAGGGTGCAGTGCAGTGTGGTATTAGGCGGCAGAAAGACTAATTTTATGTTCTCCAAACTCGTCAATTGCCGATATGGCAGACAATTATCCACCACAATCAAACTTTTTCTATTCTTTCTTTTCAGTTCTCCATCCCATTCTTCTACTTCAGTTTTAAAATAATCGCCAGCCACTCATGCTTTTTTTAGCAACATACTTCACCGGAAGGCTATTTACATTCTTAAAATATCTTGGTTTTGTGCTTTGCCCATAACCAATAGTCTTCGTAGGGCAGAATGAGGTGACCCTCATCTGGGTGCCGGGTCACTCGGGGGTCAAAGGCAATGAAGAAGCTGACAGTCTCGCGAAGAAAGGGTCAGCAGAACCATTCATGGGACCAGAACCGGCTCTGGGCGTGACAAAAAGCACTGCCAGGGGAGCCATTAAGTCATGGGTCAGAAACCAACACAAGGTGTACTGGGCGGACTGTCCAGGGCACAGACATGGGAAGTCAATAATTGACGGACCCAGTTCAAAAAGAGCTGTGGAGCTGCTAAACCTTAGCAGAGGACAGCTCAGAAACACAACAGGTCTCTTGACGGGACACATGGCCGTCAAGAAACACCTGCATAAAATGGGGCGGTTCGAAGGGGACCTCGCATGCAGACTCTGCGGCGAGGGGGAGGAATCAGCCCAGCACATCTTGTGTGAGTGCAAAGCTCTGGACCGCAAAAGACAACTGATCTACGGTCACTCTAGACCGGAGACAGAGCAATATAAAACTTCACCCTACCAATCGCTGTGTAGATTAGTTCAAGGCACAGTGATTTTGGAATGAGTGGAGTAAGACTAAGCGCATGCACAATCAATCAAAGGTTGCAGTGCTATCGGGGCGGCAAGGCCGCGGACGAGCCCCGAGGGGAAAAATAGTCTTCGTAAACTCAGAACAGTCCAAATTTAGAAAAACTAGTACAGTCAGTCGCTCATCACATGCCTGCTATTCCGAGGATATTTCTCGGAAGTTATTTTGAAGCCAATCAGATGGATTTCTTTATTTACAGATTTCGCTTCCCCGGAAACTTTTCCTGAATTAATTGAACGTCTTTGTTTAAAACAAGAAATCCAGCTTGTGGAACACTGCAAATTCTCTCCATAGTCCATTTCTCCACCAAGAGAAACAGTTTTCTCCTGGAGAAATAAACCACTTATAGGAATGTTGGCGTGCCTCTGATCTTTGGACCAATCAAACTATGTTTTATCAAAGTTCTCCATGTCGGTTGTTTTCAGACTTCTTCTCTTGTTGTCAATAGTGTTGAAACCACTACCATGGACAATAGAATCCTGGAGCATTAAAATTGTTGATAATGTAGACGATAAAATACCGAACTGCCTACAAACATCACTTTTTTTCGTTTCCGTTTTCACTTGTTTTAATGTCGACATTTGCTCTTCAATGGTAACGCGAGATAAATAGAGCCACAACAACAGGCTATTGTGCAACAATGTATCCTGACCTCCTTAGAAACCGCAGTGTCATCATAATAGTGAAGTGGCGCCTGTAAGAATGCAGGCGTAAAACCAGCAAGTGTGAACGGAATATCTCCGGTGACATTCAGCATTAGCAGATCCAGGTCACCTCCAGAGACAATAGTGCCACGCCTGGAAGGGAAGCCTATAAATAGGATAAGCACCGAGATAGGAGCGTTCATTACTTGTTTCCTAGTTAGTCCGGCACATGGCGTGTCAAGTATTTTAACTATCACATATATATATATATATTTTTGTCTCATTATTGTATTAAGTAATCATTGTGTTTAAGTAATAATAAATTGTTTAAAAAAGTTAATTGTCTTAACGCTAAAGTTAAGTGGCGCAGTCGTTAGTATTGGTTAAGAAACCGAAAGAATATCGATTTCTAAGCGTATCGACGCCCAATAACCAATCAGAACCAAGTTACGCAGAAGTCATAGCCAAGCAGCCAAATGGGAGCAGAAACCATCATAGTATTGTAAGTTGTTTACTGCTATCCAATTTCACATTTTCCTGCCATATTTTTCAATTGTATGTGTGTGTATTGATATAATTATATGTCAGACTCAGAAGACGAGTCACAAAGCTTAAGGAATATTGAATACAGATTGAGATCGATAAGTATAAGCGATAATATCGCAACAGTAACTAATTCAAATAGTAGTAATAGTAGTAGCAACATGACTGACCAGTTCAAAGAATTTTTCTTAAAAGCTATTCCCGAATTTGACGGGCAACCAGCTAATGTAGGTAATTTTTTAAAATCATGCGACCTCGTAATGAACCAATTTTATATGCCAAACGAGAATTTATATATGAATCATTTCTTATTAAATTACATTCAAACAAAACTCACGGGAACAGCGAGGATTATAATTAACACTAAGATAATAAACACATGGACCGACTTGAGAAGCGCTATTGTGGACAATTTTTGCGATCAGCGCGATTCTAGTAGCCTACTTGCAGAACTATTCACCTTGAAACAAAGGAATGCGGAAGATGCACTTGCATTCGCTAACAGATGCAGGCATATCGAACAACTACTCATATCTAATCTAATAGCTAACGAACAGAACGAAGGCGTTAAAGTAATAAAAATGAACATTTACCAGGAACAAACATTAAAAGCATTTTTAGGTGGAATTAGGAACCCGTTAGGTCTAGCCCTTAGAAGTAGGTCACCAGGTAGCATAGAAGACGCCCTAAAGTTTGTATTCGCAGAAGAAAATTTCGACTATAGGGACAAAACAGTACAAAAAAATTTTAATCAGAATAGGTCAGACGGACAAAAATTCTTTCCAAGACAAAATAACGCACCGTTTAACAATGTGCAATTTCAACGACCGTTTCAACCTAATTTCAGACCTTTTCAACAACACAATAACCAACAACATAACCCAACAAACTTTCAACCTAATTTTAGACCATCTCAGCAACAAAATAGACCGCAATATAATCAAACGAGTTTTCAAAATAGACAAAACCCGCAATTTATGAATAGAACAAATTTTTCAAACAATTTTAGACGACATAATTTTAATAACCCACAGGGACAAAACCCTATAATTAACAATAGGAACTATCACGAGCCAATGGAAGTAGACAGCTCGAATACGAGGTTGTCACAAAGACGAGCAGCCCCATTACATAATACAGAGTTTAGCGATTACAACGTAACCAACGAGGGTTACGAATCAAATAACATAGACTACGAAACAAACGATACAAATTACGCAAATTATGAGGCAAGCCAGGGAAATTAACCGGCTGACGAATACGATAACCAACACGGAAATTTTCCCATAGCGAGCACCTCCCAACACGACACGTAGTCGATGTACTTAATATTAATGATTTAAATAGGTTACCATATATAGAAATTAAAGAAATTAGAGGAAAATTATTGATAGACAGCGGATCGTCGAAAAATTTATTAAATCCAACAATAGCCCATCAAGATTTCGCAAACAAAATAAGGACACAACCCTTCATGATTCGAACCCCGCACGGGACTTCAAATCACTCAGAACGCATAAATATCACCCTTAAATCAATTTCGGACAAGGCACAAGAATTCTGCCTTTTCGAATTTAACCCTTTATATTCAGGTCTCATTGGAATCCAATTCCTAAGGGACAATGAAGCCAGAATAGATTTTAAAAACGAAGTCATGCATCTAGGTAAACAAATCATTAAAATTCAATACCCTCAATTAAACAATGTCAATCAACCGGCACGAATAAAAGCCAAAGCAGATGACCCAGATACTACAGCCACTGTAAACAATATCATAACAAAAGAGTACTTCAATTGCAATGGAGAACTTGCACTTGTAAATTACATGTTAGCGCACAAAGACGAAGCTTATGAAACACCGCGGAACCTACAGACTAGCCGATTACGTAACCAATATAAGTATCACGTTACAGATGAACGTAAGCGCAGCTCAAGGACGCCCACTATAACACAAGATAATGTTATATCGACAATTCAACCATATAATACGAATACTCGACATACAGGGAGCGAGCAAAAACAGATTAACTGCGCAAACATTATAATGGAACAAATAGACGTAGATTACTTAAACGATGAGGAAAAACAGTTGTTATTTAATTTGTTATCAGAATATAAGGACATATTTTTAAACAAGGACGAACCATTGACGCACACAAATGCTATAAAACATAGAATAAGGACCATTGACGACATACCAGTCCATTCTAAATTATATAGATATCCATACATACATAAACCGGAAGTAGATCGACAAATAAATGACATGCTAAGGCAAAAAATAATCAGGAAAAGTCACAGCCCATACAGTTCACCCATTTGGGTCATATCAAAAAAACTAGACAAGTCAAATAAACAAAAATGGAGGATTGTAGTGGACTATAGGAAACTAAACGAGAAAACAATACCGGACAGACACCCAATTCCCAAAATAGATGAAATACTGGACAAAATTGGACGAGCTCAATATTTCTCGACAATCGATTTGATTTCTGGATATCACCAAATTGAAATGGACCCCCGGGACATAGAAAAAACGGCGTTTACCACCGATACGGGGCACTGGGAGTACACTAGGATGCCTTTTGGGTTATCAGGGGCTCCAGCGACCTTTTCCAGGCTCATGCAGAACGTGTTAGAGGGTCTAATTGGCCAAACATGCCTTGTATACATGGATGACGTCATAGTTTTCTCCACGTCATTACAAGAACACATAGAGAAACTAAAACTGGTATTCGAACGTTTCAGACAAAGCAACTTAAAGATCCAGCTAGACAAAAGTGATTTCCTAAAGAAAGAAGCCGAGTTTCTGGGACACGTCGTGAGCCCAGACGGGATCCGTCCGAATCCGAGGAAACTAGACGCAATAAGGAAATTCCCGATACCAAAAACCCAAAAAGAGATTAAATCATTTTTAGGACTAGTCGGATATTACAGAAAATTTATTGAAAATTTCGCACACGTCACAAAACCACTAACCAAGTGTTTAAAAAAGAATTCTAAAATAGACGTTAATAACGAGGAATACATTAGTGCCTTTAACTCATGTAAAGACATCTTAATGAATTCACCCGTGCTTATACCACCCGATTTCTCTAAGGATTTTATACTAACAACCGACGCTTCAAACGTGGCGATAGCGGGCATATTAAGCCAAGGGGAACCCAATTCAGACCACCCTATAGCCTATGCCAGTCGTACCTTAAACGAAACCGAATCTAGGTATAGCACCATAGAGAAAGAATTGCTAGCCATCGTGTGGGCAACTAATTATTTCCGTCCATACTTATACGGACGCAAATTCACTATATATACGGACCATAAACCATTAAAATGGCTATTTTCGTTAAAACAACCAAATTCAAAATTACTCCGTTGGAGATTAAAATTAGAAGAATACGAATTCAAAATTGAATACAAGAAAGGAAAGCTGAATTGCGCAGCGGACGCCCTTTCTCGAGTAGAGATCCACCCCATAGATATAGACAACCAATCAATGGCCAATAATGTCGACGAGGAAGAAGAAATAATAGAAATAGAGGACGACGAAGGTGTAATAGAAATAAAAGAGGACGAAACAGCTAATTCAAATGCGGATTCTTACTCAGCACCCGGTATACCAATATTAGAGGAAGAAATTATTAACAGTAAAACAAATCAAATAGTCTTTAAAAACACAGACAAACCAGAAATATTCGCAGTAAGGAAAGACAAACGAAACTTTATTTATGCAAACTTCAATTTAAATGACCCCAATCAAATAGAAAAATTTATAAAGGAATACTGTTTACCACAAAGAAAATATTATTGCCTTTTCGTAAATGAACAAGATTACGAACTAGTCAGTTCGGCAATCAACAAAAACTTTAATAATGTAGAGTCACCAAAATTTTATAGATGTTTAGAAATGAGGGAAGAAATCCAGGAAGACGAGCTAACGGATATGATAGTCAAATATCATCAGGGTAAGTCCAACCATCGCGGGGCTGAGGAGACTTACTTAAGAATAAAGAGAAAATACTATTACCCCAATTTAAAGAAACACATAGAAGAATATGTAAAAACGTGTGAGTTGTGTAAAACGTGCAAATATAACAGGAACCCGGTACAGATAGCATTAGAACACACTCCAACAGCATCCAAACCTTTAGAAACACTCCACGTAGATACGTTCCAAATTGAACGAGCAATATTTTTAACCATATTGGATCCATTCAGTAAATTCGGTCAAGCATTTCCCATCAAAAGCAAAAACGCTACAGAAATTGCAAAAAACTTAATTAAATACTTTTCACAGTACGGAGCGTGTAAAACCCTAATTGCGGACCCAGGAACGGAGTTCTCGAATTTAGTAGTAAAAGAACTACTAGAGACATACCAAATAGAATTGCACACCACAACACCCCAAAACCCCGAATCAAACGGACCCATAGAACGATTTCACAGCACCATCATTGAACATTATCGATTATTTAAGGAGAAATTCAAAAATATGAAACCCATAGAATTAATACCCTACTGTATATTCGCCTATAATTCCACGATACACTCACAAACACTAAAACCACCATTCGACTTAATATTCGGCTATATACCGGAAATGTTTAACTACGACCCGGAAGTAATAATTACGCAAGAGTATAACGTAAAACACAAAGAAATTATGAAAATCATCTACGAAATGGTTAGAAGTCGCATAGAAACGCCAAAACAAAAAACCTTACAACGAACTAATAAAAACACGAACCAGCCGTTCAAGGAAGGCGACGTGGTATACAAACAGATACCAACGGGATTTCATAAAAAACATAAAAACCCCTTTTCAGGACCCTATTCAATAATATCCTTATTAGAACATAACAAAGCTATTCTAATAAACCATAAAAATGACGAACAGACAATAGCACATCTAAGAAATTTACGTCTTGCAGGTTCCTTGCCGCAGGAATAACAGCCCAAATACAAGACTTGACGGACAATCCAGGTATGCTGCCAAAGAAATTAGGTACAGCATACACAGAGACTAGCAGCTGGAACTTGATACATATACATGACCTGACACAACTACACGAAGACTATAACCAAATAAAAAGACATTACATAAACACAGTTACGTCTATGACAAAAGATTACCACGACGAATACCATAATTTTATACTAACATTAAATTTTACTATAGATAATATAGACGATACATTTTATAGGATATTCTTAGGGAGAGATAACATCAATGAGAGACAGAGACGGGGCATAATCAATGGGCTAGGATCGATATTTAAATCAATAACTGGCAATCTCGATTCACAAGATGGCGAACGTATATATCAGGCAATAGAAATATTAAGTACAGACCAAAACAAAATTCATTATCTTTTTAAATCGCAAAATTCGATAATGCTAGAAGCAATTGGAGAGTTCAATAAAACGATCGTAGGGTTGAGTCACAATCAGGGCACGATAATAAATAGAATAAACGAGTTAGGTAACACAGTTGATAGCCTTAGGAGCGAACAACTAACGCACTATCATCGCATCAAAATCCTAGAGCTGCTGACCCAGCTGGGACATTTATTGAATAATATTCAAGAATTAGCACTCACAACTGAGAATGCAATCACTTTTTCAAAATTAGGAATTTTTCACACATCCATATTAAAACCAAAATTTATAATAAAAGAAATCAATAGAATACAAAAATACGTAACAAATGCTAAACTAATAACAACCACTGATCTGAATCTGTATGAAAAAATATTCAAAATAAAAGCAGTACAAAATAAATTCCAAATTATATTTCAAATAGAAATACCTCTAGTTGAAGAGTCAGAATATGATTACTATCAGTTATACACATTACCTATCCCAAAAAATCCACACACCTTTACCATGATAATCCCTAGAACCAAATACTTGATCCTAAGCAGTAAACAATATGCCTTTCGAAATGAAGAATGTCAAAATTTAAAGAACAAATTATATTTCTGCCAAGACGACAATCCAACAGCCATGAATGATCAGAACCCATGTGAAATAAAACTAATAAAATTTCAAAAGCCTATCGATAATTGTAACCAAGAATTAGTCAAAATTAAACAAACCACAGTTTCGAGATATGGAACCAGTCAATACATCATCTTAGCGCCAGAAGAGACAAACGCCAGAATAACTTGCCAGGAACAAGAGTGGACCAATATCATCAAGGGTACCAAATTGGTCAACCTCCAACCAAACTGCCAATTGAAAGTAGGAAACAAAATTTATAAAACCGGCCCCACTACAGCGGAAACACAACAACTATTCAATCTCCCCAAATTAGAAACCACCACTACGAAGGAAGAAACAAATTACGAAAAGGTACCCGAACTCAAATTAGACAACGTACAGCTGCATAACATCGAGCAGATCCAACACCAACTCCAAAACATTAAGAAAAATATACCAGGCCGAATGGAACTACCACTACATCACCTGAGTATATGGACCATATTATTGTACGTGGCTATTTTAACCGCCATCATAATGATAGCCGTCAGATGGGGAGTCATAAGAAGAAGAACCACTAGAAGAACTACGAAGATCAACCCAAGAACCGACAAGGGAGAATTGAAGATCAACCCAGGAACCACCGAAGCCGGATTTCCCTTGAAAATCCGGAACGAACCGTAGCTTCGTTCTTCAAAGGGGGGAGGAGATAAATAGAGCCACAACAACAGGCTATTGTGCAACAATGTATCCTGGCCTCCTTAGAAACCGCAGTGTCATCATAATAGTGAAGTGGCGCCTGTAAGAATGCAGGCGTAAAACCAGCAAGTGTGAACGGAATATCTCCGGTGACATTCAGCATTAGCAGATCCAGGTCACCTCCAGAGACAATAGTGCCACGCCTGGAAGGGAAGCCTATAAATAGGATAAGCACCGAGATAGGAGCGTTCATTACTTGTTTCCTAGTTAGTCCGGCACATGGCGTGTCAAGTATTTTAACTATCACATATATATATATTTTTGTCTCATTATTGTATTAAGTAATCATTGTGTTTAAGTAATAATAAATTGTTTAAAAAAGTTAATTGTCTTAACGCTAAAGTTAAGTCGCGTTTCATTTTAATACCGGACGCGGACATTGTGTAAGCAATACTCTATTCTCCTGCCTCAAACACGCGACGATCAAAAACTGATCGGAATAAGGCGCAAGTTTCAATACTTAAACAGAAAAACAGAAAACCACACAAATGAACAGTTGTAGCGAATTAACTAACGTTGACTTCAAGTGGTAAGAGGGACTCTATCATTGTGTGAGTGGAAGAACCCATAAATATTTTCTCTTGTACTGTGTAGGTACAGTAAAATGTATTACCCATCAGTGTCATATATCAATCAAGAAACATGTGCTAGTCCTAGTGTGTCCGAGTGGTCATATTTTTTAGATAGAAATTCCTAGAAAGGCGAGATCCACTTATTTCCTTACGCAC
Source organism: Tillus elongatus (assembly GCA_964006375.1). Lineage (NCBI taxonomy): Eukaryota > Metazoa > Arthropoda > Insecta > Coleoptera > Cleridae > Tillus > Tillus elongatus. The sequence continues at coordinate 53,641,347 of OZ023262.1, forward strand.
ACCTGTGTATCCCAATAAAAATAAGAGCGGGTCAGCGTAATAATTATCTCGATAAAACGGAAATCGCCTAAAAAGCGGTCTCGTTAAATCAGAAACATTTTAGCATTGTCTCTTACACCAGTCCATACAAATGACCCAAATTTTCTTGTTAAATGAGAAGCTTGTTAAATCTGCAACTCATAAAACCCGTATCCTACTGTATTTGCTTTCAAAACTTCAAAATCAAAGTTCGGGACGCAGAAAGTGCGTTATGGTAGTGAATTTTCATAAAAATGTTTTCAATAGCAAAAATGTTTTTTTTAAGAAAGCAGGCATCAAATTTGGTTATCAGTATAACCTATATAGTAGAAATGATGTGACACGTTTCATCAAAATAACTTTATTGTTTGAAAACATACAAAAATTTCCGCAAGGAAACTTAAACTGTTCCCAAAAAACTGGTTTCTTGGTCAACCTTATAGGTTAATAGCAAATTTAGCTATTCGAATTTGAAGCATTTAACGAACATTCGCTACCATAACGCACTTGCTGAGTCCAGAATTTCTTTTCTTACAAAGATGTATTATATTTCGATGGAAAATGCAAAAATGCAATAACATACGGCGTGTTCGATAAAAAAAAAAGAAAATTCGAATCACCAACGACTTATGGGTCAGCCTGTAATTGTATAAATATTTTTTAAGATGTAGCTCAAGACACCCTACAATTAATGTATACAATTTTTTTCGTATCCTGCATAATAACGTATATATTGAGCTTTAAAGATTTTTAACGAAAATTCCACTTATACCATTAACCGATAAACTCTATAGCCCCCACTAATGCCAAAGCATCAGAGAAAGGATCCTCTAAACTGTATCCAATTAATGCAGAAGTTCCTCAAGGTTCAGCTTTAGCCCCTACTTTGTTTCTTCTCCACATCAATGACCTCCTCTCTAGCACATCCAACCCAGTTCAAAATTACGCGGACGACAGCACCCTCCACTCAAATATACAATATTCTAAGCCTGTCTCTTTAGCCCAATTAGATAAGGATCGCAGACTCATGGAGGGTTCTGTCTCCGTGGATCTCCAAAAAATATAAGACTGGGGAGGTAGAAATCTTGTACAATCAACCCCACCAAATCTCAGTCTTGCTTTCTTTCTCATAAGAGATACACCAGCCCTAGACCCATCACAATGAACAACCAAGTTATTCAAAGATGAGTCATTTTCTCTTGTTAGCATTTCTGTGGATCGAAATCTTAATTGGCACCAACATGTCACATCAATTGCAGAAGCGGCTGCTAAGAAATTAGGTTTCCTCTTCCGGGCTCGCAAATACTTTTCACCGGCTAATCTCTATACCTTATATACTTCACAAATAAGGCCAAACCTCGAATATTGCTCCCACATCTGGGCTGCAGCTGCCGCTTCTACACTCGCTATCCTGGACTCCATTCAAAAGAGAGCTATACGTCTCATCGGTGACCCTACTCTCATTTTCCTTTAATATTTGATATTAGTTTCAAGTTTGTTGCTTAAATATTACCAATTTTGACGTTTTAAATCGCGACTTTGACGTTTTGAGGAAAACCCAAAGTTTTCTTTAGATGCCTTTAACTTTTTGTCCTTTAACCTACAGAGCTAAATTTTGGTAGGTAACTTACCTATGATATAAACCCGTGTACCAACTTTGGTTGCCCTTACTTTGTTAATTCCGGAGATATAAATTTTTTTCGAAAGAAAACAAAATTTTCCGGGAAAACCTCGGCGGATTTTCCTGGCTAACGAACTTATCCAAACCACTTGCTAAAGGAAGGTACTCACCAAGTTTTATCAAAATCGGTCCATTATTTTTTTAGTTATAGGTGTGACACATAAATAAATATATATATATATATATATATATATATATATATATATATATATATATATATATATATATATATATATATATATATATAAACATATAAAGTCTGAAACTAACCTCGAATCTGGGTTTCAGGGGTCCTAAATAGCGCTCATTTGAAGAATTTTTTTCAAAATTCAAAAGTCGGGATCTCCTCATTAGTGAATTTTTTTTAAAGAAAATTCACTAAAACGTCTAAAATAATAGCAGTCAACCCATTTTCTACCAGCGTTGCGAAAACGCAACAATGTTTTTGAAGTATTTTTTGTCCAACACATTTTTGTCACACATTTGACTGATTTTGTAATAACTCCAGAATACTATGTATTACTACGCCCAAGAAAGGGCAAACATTCGCATTATTGCAGAAAAATGTTATGATTATTACAAACTAACAATATTTCCACGACCTTTCCAAGCTCTCTAATTTACCTATGCGTTTCACTTATTAAATGACTGATTTTTTAAAGGAAATAAAAATTGTGTGAATTTTATACCGTAACGCACTTACTGCATCAGAACTTTTCCAATTTAACCACACGGTATAAATTTACAGCATTATGTCGAGATTTAAATCAATTCTCAATACATACAATTCACCGTAGAACAGTTTCCGCACGTCACAGCCATTTGAAACAGAATCAAGATAGCGGCGTGCTGTGTAGTGTGTTGCCTGTGTCATCACATCAAGCTATTATTATTGACACGTCCTAGGGAATGTGAAGATGCGATAGTTTGCTTTACATTGTAAGCGGTAGGTACTGAAGATGTAGAATCAACGTTGGTGTAATATCTATATCGACTATGTTGTGTATAGTGGAATGACGTTAGCTGTATCCGTCAATACTAACTGAATATAACTCGGATCCAGTCAGACTGCGCCGGCTGTCATACGTGCCGGTAGAGCACTTGAATTATGAATATTGGGTTTGTTTTGTTTCTCCTCTTATGCGGATTAGATGAAACGAAGTTGCTCTCTGTCGCTTACTATTGTTTTGTTGGAAACATTTCCAGTAGCATTTTCATATTTTAAAATGAAGCCAGCGTATTGCATATCACAAACGCTGCTCTAGGCAGTTTATTTGAAATTCAAGAATATACAAGTATAGAACTATTATCTGGAAGCTTATTTAGAAATTTACTGTCTGCTTCCAAAAGAGACTCCAGCAATTGGTTTAAAAAGATGAGGAGGTTCTTAATTCCATATGTACCCTTTTCTTTTTAGTGAGATTTTGGAGAAAAAATTCACTAGAACACGACTTTGGAATTTTGAAAATATTTGTTTAACAAAAGCGCGAACTAGGGCCCGTAGAACCCACGCTCGCGGTCAGTTTCAATTTAGTTTATATATATATATATATATATATATATATATATATATATATATATATATATATATATATATATATATATATATATATTGACATTTGTCAAACTAAAGTAATTTCTATTTCCCACAAATTTAAAATTTTGGTGAAAATATGGGTTGTTTGGAAAGAATAGCAGTTAGAAAGACACTATGGAATAGCAGAGATTTATGGTAAATGAAGGTGATGGTTGACGTGTTAGAAGGTGCGAAATAGAAGAGCAAAATTATTTTAAATTTTAAATTACGTCAAAATTTGAGGTTTATGGAACTTGGCGTAGGACTGTGAAACTATTTAGGATTCAACCTTCTAAATTGTGCTTTATGATACAGCACAAGTCGCATAAGACTTATTGTATTAACATAATGTATAATTTTTGCCAATAAAGAATAATAATAATAATAATATATATATATATATATATATATATATATATATATATATATATATATATATATATATATATATATATATATATATATATATAGGGTGGCGCATTGATAACAAAACAGACCGATTTGCGTCCAGAATTATTTTTTTTTTGTAAGAAACGATGAAACACGTTAATTTTAATATTGAGGGGGACATGTTTTGACATAAAACTCAACTTTGTCACATCAACCTCTTAAGGTTGGTGATACAGCACAAGTCGCATAAGACTTATTGTATTAACATAATGTATAATTTTTGCCAATAAAGAATAATAATAATAATAATATATATATATATATATATATATATATATATATATATATATATATATATATATATATATAGGGTGGCGCATTGATAACAAAACAGACCGATTTGCGTCCAGAATTATTTTTTTTTTGTAAGAAACGATGAAACACGTTAATTTTAATATTGAGGGGGACATGTTTTGACATAAAACTCAACTTTGTCACATCAACCTCTTAAGGTTGGTGTGACATGTGTCGAGTGTTACATCATTTGAAAGCTCTTTCTCTTCTGAATTCAGCACACTAATTTTTTTGTAAGTTTTATCAACTCGTTTAAGAATTATTCACAGTTGAAAATGCAAAAACGCATTTCACTCATTCCGATAAGAAATGTGATGATAGTCAATGTTTTGTTGGTTTGTAAACAAAAAATTGACTATCAGAACATTTCTTATCGGAATGAGAGAAATGCGGTTTATTATTTCAGTTTATCGGTCGGTTTGACACTTGATAGTACTACCGAAAATTAATTTCACAATGGTGTATTCTGTAGAAGAAAGAGTTGAAATAATTACTCTTTTTTTTTTCAAAAACGATGACTGTCAACCGTACCGCAAATTTGTTTAATGAACGACATCCGAACAGACATGTTAACAGAAAATACATTTTGGAGTTAGTTGCAAAGTTTCGACAAAGTGGTTCAGTAGGCAACAAAAAACGGGATCCTGAACGTGAATTTCCGGTTAGAAATGAGACTACTGATATTGAAATTTTAGGACAAATTTCTGCAGACCCAACTTTAAGCACGAGAAAATTGGCCACTGTTTCAAACATCAAAAGAAGAACTATTTAGCGAATATTGAAGCATCATAAATTTCACCCGTATAAAATTCATCTTGTACAACAACTGAATGAAGATGATTTTAATCGGCGCCTGGAGTTTTGTTAAGTTATGACTGCACGAATAGCTGATAACTGGAACTTTCTGTCCAATATCTGTTTTTCAGACGAGTGTACGCTTTTATTAAACTCTACAGTCAATCGTCATAATTGTCGTTATTGGGCAGATAATAATCCAAGAAATTTTCACGAAGTCCACACTCAAACTTCACAGAAATTGAATGTCTGGACTGGCATTTTTGGAGACCGTTTAATCGGACCAATTTTGGTGGCAATTTGAGTGGCGAAACGTATTTGGAGTTACTAGAAGATACCGTTTACCCTCTACTAATTGACATTGTTGAAAATGATGATCGCTATCATGAAAATCAATTCGTGTTTCAAACAAGATGGAACTCCTCTGCATGTTTCACAACGTGTTAGGGAGTTTTTGAACAGAGAGTTTCCAGAGCAATGAATTGGGCGTAGAGGTGCTATTGAGTGGCCCCCTAGATCACCGGATTTAACTGCTTTAGACTTCTTTCTATGGGGCCAATTAAAGAGTAGAATTTTCGCAACAGAACCGGAGTCTCTGGAAGAATTAAGACGACGCATTGTTGAAGAATGCCGTCTAATATCTCCACAAATGCTCCAGAATGTCAGAGCTCGTTTTGAACAAAATTTGTACTTTTGTATGGAAGCTGGTGGTCAACAATTTGAACACTTACTTAACAGAATAAACATTTCTGAACGTTTGGTTTTGTTTTTTGTTTTTGACGAAAAATTGACTAATTAGTGAATTTCTTATCACAATGAATGAAATACGTTCTTGCAACTCCAACTGTGAATAATTTTCAAACGAGTTGATAAAAGTTCCAAAAAAATGTGTGTGCTGAATGAAAAACGGACGCCATATTTTTCCTATTTATTATCTGAAAACGAACTCTGCATATCTTTTATAGTTACTGAAATATTCTAAAAAACTGAAAACTTGCATAATCCTATCTTTTTTGATATATTTTTTATTAACAGATCGAATGTCGCTAGAACTGGCGAGTTTCTATAGCTGGGTACGAGCTATCAAACCGATAGCTTAGAATTTATCTAGGCCTACTAGATTTGGAGTTCACATGTCCAACTTTTATTTTTCTTATGGGCGCCATATTGGATTTGTATGCCATAGAGTAAAAAATTAAAAATTCAAGTATATATCACACAACTTTAATAATTAATAATAAATATTATATAAGTTATCGTAAAAAAATATTTTTGGATTTTCGTCAAAAAAAAATTGTTTGCAAATTTTAATGCAAAAATTAATTTCTGGAATTTTCATTGAAAAGCTTTTTGTTAACAATTATATCTTGGCAGGTGGCTTATTAGCTGGAAAATGTCGTTGGCCAGGAAAATCGGACAAGTTGTTTCGGGAACTATTTTCGGAAAATTTTAGTAGATTTTCAAACAAAAAAGTTATTTTGATGACATATGGTACATTGCTTTTACTATATAGGTTATACTGTAACCAAATTTGATGCATACTTTCATGAAAAAAAAAAGATATATTTGATATTAAAAATAATTTTATGAAAATTCACTACCATAACACACTTTCTGCGTCCAGACTCGTTAATACGTGTGGAAGTATTGCCACGGCTACCAAAATTTCAAAATTTTGTTTTCGCTCAAACGCAGTAAAAAGTTACAAAACATATAGAAAACATGATTTGGGAACGAAATTTTTTTGTCTGTCGGTCTATCGGTCCGTCGGTCTGTATGTATGTCTGTTTGTAGCCGCGATAACTTTAGAACGAATTGAGATATCGTCTTCAAATTTGGTATACATTTAGCACCTGACAAACACGAACGCTTTTTGGGTCAAATCGCTCCAGAGAATTTGCATTTTTTCGTTAAAACTCCTGTAACATAACGTTTTAAGGTTTGTTGATCAAAAAAATTCAATTTCATTAAACATCTGGTATTCTGTGCTCGAATTAAATTAGCGGTTGAATGTGTGAGGGTGGAAAATCGGTGACAGAAATTAGAATTTTTTTTTGCTAAAACAGCGTAAAAACTCTCGAAACATATAGAAAATTTGATTCTGGAACGAATTTGTTTTATCTGTCGCTCTGTCGGCCGGAATGTCTGTCTGTTAGTAAGCGCAATAACTTTCGAATGGATTGAGATATCATCTTCAAATGTGGTAGGTCGGTCGGTCTGTCGGCCTGCATGTTTGCCTGTTAGTAAGCGCAATAAGTTTCGAACGAATTGAGATATCATCTTCAAAATGCTTTGAGAAAAGATGCGAAAAACTTCTTTAAAACGCTATATCTTTTAAATTACTAGAATTATGAGACTAAAACCCTACATGCACGTAGATACCGTATAAGCGGTCCTATCCACCAAATTTGAACTCAAGTGATTCAGTAAATATTGAGTTATAACTAAGTAAGGCAGCGTGACCCTGGCCTTTGTAAACAAATGCTGCAAATTAAATTTTAAATAGAGAGCCTACAAAAATATGTCACAATAAACAATCAGCGGGGTTGCAATGTCCACAATATCATCTGAATCTGAAGATGTCAGAAAAATGTATAGTAGTGAATAAAAATTTTAATGAAAGTGATTTAATTTGTTTAAAGGCAATGTAGAACTACGTTTTATTACGTACAAATATTAAACTTCCCATTCTTTACAGTATTTAACAGCCATCTCTCTCTCCTAGTTTAATCTGAAAACACCAGCTGTCATTGTCATTTGTTATCAGTGAACTCAATATACATTTAGTGCATTGTTTGTTCTTCCGCTAACTAACAGCAGACAGCAGTCATGAGACAATTGTGCCCGCTCTGCGCATAACCTCGTAGTCGACTCCGCTAATCCACTAATACGTTAGAACAAGTACCTATCTTCTAAGGTGTATGTTAATACAAATAGTAGGTAAATAATAACCCAACTTTTAATTTCAACCTAGCTTTAACAAGTGCCCTCGGCTGTGGACTGTGACGGTAGTATATTATGATTCTAACATGTGTGTTTTTGTTCTTTTACGTCGGCTTATTTCCGCGACTATGGCCAATCACCGACTCCAGGGAGTTTCACCTCACTATCCTGGAAATTTTGCCGAACCCCTGCCTTTCTGTAAGGAAGGTAGAGATCTTTAACGTGCCCAACATCGCATGGACACGGGACCGACGGCTTTACGCCCCCTCGGAAGGGCGGAACGTGCAGACATTCAACTTGCCCAAATACAATGCCAGAACCTCGGTTGGTTACATTAGGTTATATTAGTGAATTTTCTTTTAAAAAATCATTAATATGGAGATCGCGGCTTTTGAATTTTGAAAAAATTTCTTCAAATGAGCGCGAATTAGGCCCCCTAGAACACAGTCAGTTTTAATTTTTATATGTATACTTTTGTATTGAGAAAAAGTGCTTTCCCAAAGTTTGGAAAGTTGCAAAGGTTTTCATGTTTCCAAAAGGAAACAATCCAACTGAGTGTAATCATTTAAGACCTATAAGCATTTTCCCAGTTCTTTCAAAGTTATTGGAGAAAGTGATGTCCGAGCAGATAACTGCTTACCTTGGGGACAACAGCATCTTGCCAAATGTACAGTCCGGATTTGTTAGGGGCAGGTCCACCACAACAGCATTAGCAAATATTAGTGATGATATCTTTACAGCTAACGATAAAAATGAAGTTACAGCTTTGGTATTGCTAGACTACAGTAAAGCTTTTGATACGTTCAGTCATGAACTATTTTGTCAATGTTTTGTTGTTACATTGTTTTGTTGTTTTGGGTACTAAGGCATTTATAATTTGTTTATTTTGTAATTCCCACACTCTAAGTTATCTTTTAAGGGTTAAGTGGAAGAAAATTGTAAAATTAACTTCGCCCTAATAAAGACCTCTTATTTATATATATATATATATATATATATATATATATATATATATATATATATATATATATATATATATATATATATATATATATATACCACACCGATAATTCAAAAAATAATGGGCAAGTGGCTTGGGCAGGTTCGTTAGCCAGGAAAAACGGCTCAAATTTTTCCGGAAAATTTTGTGTTTTCCTTCGAAAATTATTATATCTCCGGAAATAACACAGTAATGGCAACTAAATTTGGGTTGCGTGTTTGTATCATAAAAAGTGAACCATGTACCAAAGTTTAGGTCTGTACGTTAAAAGACAAAAAGTTTCCTCAAAACGTCAAAGTCGCGATTTATAACGTCAAAATTACATAACATTTAGGTAAAGAACCTTAAACGAGTACGGGTTATGTAAATAAAATGTCGCAAGTAGAATGTTTTGCAAATCCTTGAGGTTTAGCTTCAACCGTCATTGTCATTCATTTTACTAAAATACTCCCAGGAAATTCATTTGAAATAGATCCTTTTGAATTTTAAAAAGATTTCTTCAAATGACTGCAAGCTAGGCCCCAAAGAATGCATATTTGGGGTTAGTTTCGCTACTTATCTGTTTACAATATATATATATATATATATATATATATATATATATATATATATATATATATATATATATATATATATATATATATATATATAGGGTGACGCATTTCTACGGTAAAGCTCCATATATTCCTTATTATACAGGGTACGAGAAAAAACTGTATAAGTTAATTATCAGGTGTCTTGAGCTGCCTTTTATAAAATTCTTTTGACAATCACAGGATGGCGCATAAGTCGTTGATGATACGATTTTGTTCGAACGTCACTTATATTATTTCATTCTTGTATTTTTCATCGAAATATGATGCATGTTTGTAAGAAAAAAATTCGAGACGCAGTAAGTGTGTTTTTTTAATTAACGTCACAGGCTACTGATAAAAATATCCAACTTTGGATATGTTGTACATCAAGACTTATATTGGTATTTTTTTAACACCACGAAACGAATATAACTGCACCAACCATATAACACATTTTCAGAAGCACTAAATTGAGTAAATCTGAAACAAGGGAATGATACACTAATAGTTAAACTTTGTCCGCAACATAACCATTCATGTAGTCTGTACCAATCGATTGCAGATATAGTTTCCAGTAACACGTTGCCGACTGTATCGCTGCATGTGACACTAGGCACAAAGTTTAGTTCAACTGTTCACCATATAACCACGGCCACAATCAACTAGCTTCAATTTTAGTTTCGAATTATCTTGGTGGAAAATATATTTACTTCACTAAAGGCTAATTGATTATTTCAATCAACATTTAACCACAGGTACAGTATAGGCTAATTTTAGGCTTGGTCAAAGCACATTTTAAAAATCAGTGTTGCTAATTTTACAAGTCCTAGAAATAGATACATGGTTACACATAAATTTAAGTTATTTTCTCCAATCTGAAGCACTGACGTGGTTAAAAATTTGGGGTTTAAAATAGTGTGGACGCAACAAGTGCGTTAGAAAGGTGAGTTTTCATAAGCAAATCTGTCCTTTTTTTATAGAAAGCAGGCATCAGAATTGGTTAAAGCAAAGCCTATGTAATAGAAACAATGTACCATATTTCATTAAACTACCTTTATTGTTTGAAAAAGAACAAAAATCTGTATGGAACTCCGGTATCTATTGGTAAAAACGCCGTAACACGATTTTTGATATGTGCCAAAATGTAAAAACTTGGAAAACAATAAGTCAAAAACAATGAACGCTCTCAATATTGTTCCTTACGAACATGCATTATAATTATATGGGAAATGCAAAACAACATAAAGGGATGTAGTGAATATGGTTTTGATATTTTGGGTTCTAAAACTTGGGTGATTTCTTCGGTGACACCCGAAGACTTTGTTTCTGTCGAGGTGTGGTAGATGGTTTCTGTGCGTTTCTGATGTTTCGTAGTATGTGAAAGGATACAATTCAAAAGGAATCCCACGGAGTTTACGAAAGTGCGTGTTCCGACTGCTCCCGAACTTATACAGGACAAACGTATAGTCGTTTCAATAATAGAATATATGAACACATCCTCGCAGTTAAAAAATTCGATCTCTCATCCGCACTGGCCATGCATCATATTCATACAGGACATAAGATATGCTTTGACAATGCTAAAACAATAGCCCCGGTTTACAACTTTAAAAGCAGAATTATCCGCGAAGCGATGGTCTTCGACTTTCGACTACTTGGTAACTGCCTCATTACCTGCATCAACAAATACCTCTAATCTGCTAAATTCTATAAATACGGTTACGAAAGCACCTCACTTAGTAGAGCTTGACCCCACTAATTACAATGATAACGAGGCATGTAGACGAAAAATTTATAACTAATACTAGGGTTACGAAGAACTATCAGATCTCTCTCAGGTCTAGGCTTGAACAGACTGAAACCTCAGAGACGATCTCCAGTGAGAAGGGAAGTAAGCATATTGGGGTCCCGAAATCGACCCACAACAACCCAAGCTATTCCTATCCACCGCTTTAAGCAGTAGGCAGATTTAGACGTTAGGAGACCATTTCCTTTCATATTTCCTTAACCGCTTGAAAATGGCTCCAAAACAGGAGCCGTAACGTCGAGTTCTAATAAATTCTGGACGCGGTTCAACCCGAAAACCAAGTATATCTCACACTAATGTTCGCGGCCACCTTTCCATATATATATATATATATATATATATATATATATATATATATATATATATATATATATATATATATATATATATATATATATATATATATATATATATATATATATATATATACCGGGTGTTTTTCAGAAGTGGCTCACACCAATAATTTTAACTTTTTTCAATTTTTGAGATAAAAAAGAATGAAATTTTATGTTAGTATATGACATAAATCCAGATTGGTTTAGTTATTTTCGGTAACTTTCAGTTTCACCGGAAATGTGTGCAGCTTTTGATTTTTATATTGAGCCTCCGTTTTTTTTTTGCTTTATTGAATAAAAAATGACATTCTGAATACAATGACGCCTCATATATCAAATTTTGGCATTTTCGCTTAAAAAATAATATTTTAAATTTCAATCTAGAGTGTCATGACTATGTTAAAACCATTATTGTTTAATCAAGAAGTCATGGAACAATACATTTAAGCATCTAATGTTTTTTGTCTCTTTTCTTGGCGGGTGATAAGATCTCCAAATCGTATTTTCAATCATAACTTAATTTTTTCAAATGGAACGAGGGTGGTTCATTATCATATTCGGCAAACGCATTTTTTTACAAATAATTTTCCGACCTGTCTTAATAAGCAGACGTACCATTTAGATTTTTATGGAAATGACGTATGTAAAGATGGCGGTTGGCGCCTGGGCAAACGACCTTTCTTATTCTTTGGTTTAGAGGGGAAGTGTTTGGTGTCATGTAACTCGTCTCGATGATTACAAGTCAAATATGGCGACTGACGCATGCGCAAACATAATTTTTTATTCTTTGGTTTAGAGGCCTAGTGTTTGGTGTCATGTTACTCACCCTAATGAGTATAAGTCAAATATCGCATTGGAGTAAACAATTACCGGATGTTTGTGAATTTACCTCAGATATGACCTTGAGAAAAGTTCATAAGCGAACATTTGGCGGGCTATTTCAACTCTCAAAATTTGGAGTAAACAACTACCGGATGTTTACGGTTTTGCCTCAGATATAACCTTGGAGTTACATGTGAGCCTGTGCTTACAACATATTATTTGAGCCGCGAAAGATATCTTTTTAATTGGGAATCAGACATCAACGCGTCAACATCATGGAGAAGGTTATGTTGAAATACATTAACATCATAGAAGACTCATCTAAAGTGAATCAAAAATTTGGTATACAGACAAAGAAGCTTGTCATTAAGCTTCCTGAAAATATTAATAACGTATTTATATGGTTTGAAGACGCTATAACACCCACCATCGATTAAATTGTTTGACCTGTATCTAGAGACTGCTATTTTGGTTTTCGATGTCCTCTGTTAAGCAAACCAGGCCGATTTCGATCTATGTCTTTCAGAAAAATAGAAAATACAACATATGAAGATTTGTGGGACGCCATAGATAATATGCTTCTTTGAAACAGCTACTTCAACGATAACAATAATGATCTATCATCTGCAATATTTAGTTTTATAGGGACTAAGGTACATAAAACCACTACATAAGTTACATTTTTATATTTATATCAACTGACTTTCTTATATGCCTCACCGTTAATAAATATATAAACTGAACCAGGTGTTTTACTTATTAGTTAAGTAACATTAATTAAGACGTGTGAAAATAAATATTAACAAATACAGTTTTAAGTTAAGGAAACGGAGGTGGTGCTAACATGTATAAATTGTTGTTCACGCACTGTTAAGCTCATAACGTTCAGCAAGTGCGTTATGGTAGCCGAATTTTCATTAAATCTTTCAAATTTGAATAGCTCAATTTACTATCAGCCTAGAAAATTGAATTTTGGTATATAGTAAGGGATTTATCTCGGCAATATATCTACCAAATTTCATGGAAATAACTTTGTTATTTTTTGAGATACAAGTTTTTCTTGCAGAAAAATTGATTTTTTTAAGAAAAACTGGTCCGATAGGCTGGCTAAATAACTCATCCAAGTTATTAATAAAGGAAAGGTACGTTTCACGTTTCATGAAAATTTGTTGCTAGTGGCCCAAATTCGCGCTCATTTGAAGAAATTTGTGCACAGTCATCATCGATACCTCTCTATTAGCAAATTTTTTAAAATATAAATTCGCTAAAAAATGACATGCTTTCAAGGGAATTATTTATAAAAATCAGCTACTTAAACATGACATGTATGTGTGTGTCAAAAAAGATTGAAGATCGGAAGGTTATCGATCATCCAAAATTTAACATAAATATGTTTAAGCAGGTCCAGGTGCTTAGAAGTTGCGTTACGTATTACATAACTACTTAAAATTCGCAAATATAACGCACTTGCTGCGTCCTGACTTATTTTGTCAATGCACAAGCCAATAAATAAATTAAATGTTAAGTTTGTAGAAGATTTCTCAAGTAAAAACATTAGACAAAGAGATTAGAGATTCACTGGTTGTCTCTTAAACCTGTCATTAGCGTAGTACCCAACAATTCTTTAGATTTAAGTGGATTTATTTGCTACCGCCTTTACAGCAGTCCTGGAATAATTACAAGGCTGCGTCTGTATAATTAGTCATTGAGTAACTTGAGATTATAATTAAGTTTCTCATTAGGAGATTAAAACAAAAGAAAAGTAGTAAGAACCCTAGACAAAATAATTAGTTTAGTAAAATAAAGGAGGAAATGGAAACATAAAAGTACGCGTACCTACCAACTAAACAAAGGGGCTTCCATTTATACTGTGTCTCTTATATTTAAGGTTATTCTAGTACCGTAAAAATGCTATAGGTATTAAAACAAGCGATTTATAAACTGACTTTCAAAAAGTCTGGACGTAGCAAGTGCGTTATGGTAGTGAATTTTCATAAAAATGTTTTTAATAAAAAATATGTCTATTTTTTTTAAAGAAAGCAGGCCTGAAATTTGATTACCAGTATAACCTATATATAGTAGAAAAAATGTACCATATTTCATCAAAATGACTTCATTGTTTGAAAATGTACAAAAATTTTCCGAAAATAAACTTGTATATATATATATATATATATATATATATATATATATATATATATATATATATATATATATATATATATATATATATATATATATATAGGGTGATTGCTGAGAAGTGCTCATTAAAAGTTTGTGACCTTCTCATCCGATTTGGCAGCTGAAAATTTAGATTCGGACGCCATTCAGTTGCACTACTCTAGCACTTCCGGTTATACCGAAAGTCGCTACCAACTTCGTTATTTTAAATGAAACGCCCTCTATATTTTTGCATATTCAGAATGGCGTTCCAATTTGGGATAAATTTTATGTAGTACTCTCTATACCTAGCGTTATTATTTTTTGAAATATTAGCGATTTTTGTCAAATATTCGTTATCGCAGCTCTTTTTATAATTTGACGTATCTGTTGATGCTGGTTACTAGTGGACTGTATTCTAATGGTGGTTTAGTTGAAGTTAAAAGCAGAGAAAGTTTAACTTAACAATACTATATTTATTATATACACATAGGAGACTATACAATGGACCGACGGAAAGGTCTGATCGCTTCGAGATCGACATACAATTAAGCAGAGACAACCCCTCACATCTTTTGTTTACAATTTAATCTCAGGGGTGCCACCGTTAGACAATTTAGGGTGTTTTTAGTACAATATTGGTAGTTATATACGACTGGGGTGCCTCTGGTTAAATTATCTAGTAACTACAAACTAAAAATATTATATACAATTCTGGCGGGAACCGAAAGTATCTTTGTAAAGTGTAAATCTAGAAAATATATTTTCGGACAACAGATTGCTGGTAACTATGTCTTGCAAAATCATTGGAATGAAAGTCTATACTTTATACAGGATGTGCGATAATAGCCTGACAAAATATCGAAATTCACGCGGGTATAGTTTGATTTTTTCAAATGGAACACCCTGTATACTTCTATTTCAAAGCATTCTACAGACATAGCTCTGCAACTCCTATTAACTATGTCCTATACCTAAATAGCATAACTTCTGATATATCCACCACTCCAACGGGTAATCTATATTGGAATTTATAGGTACATGATTTCGTTTATGGAAATAGGAGGCTTTTGTTGAAATGTCAGGCGAGAAAACTGAAATTTGACACATAGTTTAATCTAGTGACAGCTGTAAAATTATTAACTTATTTTTTGTATGAGTCGCTATGGGAAGTAGAATACGCTATAGTAATGAAGATATCAAGAATATATCCATTATTCACGGTGACTGCAATAGAATTATTGAAACAACATGTCGTACATTCAATGAAAAGTTTCCTCACTCGGCACCTTTGGACAGACATCGGTCCAAGAGGCTTCAATCAAAGTTTTCAAGGTATGAAAGTATAACATCAAGACAAGTAATTTGTAGAGGCAAACTTGAAGATGAGGAAACATGCCAAGTCACAGTTCTTGCATACTTTCATGCAATGCCAACAAAGTCTATATAAGAAATGCGTCTAGTGACTTAGACATGTCTTACTGGATCATTCAACGAATATTGAAGAAGCACAAAATGCATAATTTCTCTTTTATTCCCGTGCAACACCCCCGTGTTAGCGACTACGAGATGCGGATAAATTATTGCGAACACCTATTGATACGAGTGCAGGAAGATCCAACATTCTTGACCAAAATAATCTGGACTGATGAATCTAACTTTGGCAGAGAGGGTTTAGGAAATATGAGAAATCAGCATTACTGGGCAGCTGAAAATCTGCATATGACACGACCTAGGAATTTCCAGCAGAGATTCAGTTGCAATGTTTTCTGCATGATAATGGACGACCGAGTGTGTTTTCATATTTACGATGGCACGCTCACGTCTGAGAAATATATCCAGATCCTGAGAACAGTGGTGATGCCATTTGTGGAGAGTCTGTCTGAAAATCCATCACTCAATTGTTGGTACCAGATGGACGGGGCTCCAGCGCACAATACCATAGGTGTGTATCATTAGTTAAGTGCTACATTTGATGACAGATGGATAGGCAGAAACGGCGCTTGGCACTGGCCAGTAAGATCGCCGGACTTGACACCTTGTGATTTTTATATGTGGAGTATAATAAAGTCCAAGGTTTATGAGGTACATGTCCAATCTCAAGAAGAACTAATCCAACGCATAACGCAAGCTTTTACCGAGTTAGATCCAGAGGAGATACGAAGAACGACCACTCATGGAGTACGTTCAAGAATTTCAGAGTATTTGAACCAAAACGGAAGTCACATTGAACAATTCCTTTGAATTTTTCAGCTCTGGTTCCATCACAAGTTGTTTTCTTTTCCCTGTTCACTGTATATAATCTAATCTAGCGTAACTTTACTCTATAAATAAGAATTTAATTCATTCAATGTTACTGTATGATTGTCATGTTACTTTAATAGTTTTGCTATCACATTTTTATAATGATAAGGCCATAATAAATTCACATTCTTTTTTTAACATCGGTGCTCATGTCTTGCTTAATGTTTGAGCTAGGAGGAATTTCACAAGTGCGTTGGACTCGGGAGGTCAAATTACACAAGGGCGAGTGGTTTTTAATAAAGTTTGTTGGCCAGGAAACTAGTTTTTTCTGGAACATTTAAATTAATTTCGAAACATTTTTGTACCTTTTCAAACAATAAAGTTATTTTGATGATATATGGTATATTGTTTCTACTATATAGGTCATACTGGTAACCAAATTTAATGCCTGCTTTCTTCTTAAAAAAAAACACATATTTGATATTTAAAATATGTTTATGAAAATTCACTACCATAACGTACTTGCTGCGTCCAGAAATTTTATTATTGTTCTTAGAATGTCAGCATGTCATCATGAATATAAAAAGAAACTGGATAATCCAACGCCATGAAAACATTGGAACTAAAATTCTCTGCTGCGACATTAAATATATCACTTCAGGAAACTAACAATATCTCATAAATTATGCTATTTAGGTATAGGACATAGTTAATAGAAGTTGCAGAGCTATGTATGTACAATGCTTTGGAATATAAATATATAGGGTGTTCCATTTGGAAAAATCAAGTTATACCCGCTTGAATTTCTATATTTTGTCAGGCTATTATCGCACACCCTGTATAAAAATAAATTTTCTCCAATGATTTCGCAAGACATAGTTAACGAAGTTGGTAGCGACTTCCGGAATAACCGGAAGTGCTAGAGTAGTGCAACTATTTTAATCTGACTGGGAATATCGTATAATGGCCGAATCCAAATTTTCAGCTGTCAAATCGGATGAGAAGGTCATAAACTGTTAATGAGCATTTCTCAGCAATCACCCTATATATATATATATATATATATATATATATATATATATATATATATATATATATATATATATATATATATATATATATATATATATAGGCTGTCCCACATCGAGTAATGTATTAGATTATTTCCGAAAATATATATTTTTGAGTGCTGAAAATTTGTATACGTTCAAGGGAAGGCTGGCTTAATAAAAGTGATTTCGTGTCGTGCTAGGATGCTGAAAATTATTTAATTTGTCAGGCACGGTCCAAGGCCATCAAGCTTCGACATGGTTTTGAGAAAAAGGTGTTTCATATACAGGGTGTTTTGTAGGATGTATTAGAATTTGGTGTGCTTTAAACTAGAATAACTCATTTATTTCAAACGGAACACCCTGCATATTATCCTCTCATTGAATAGAGCAGATAATTCTCTTTTAAACTGTATTAGCATTCCCTATACCTAAAGTTGATAATTGTCGAGATATTTGTGGTTTACTAAAAAAAAATATTTTATATTTATGGAATTTCAACAGATAACAAAGAATAACAAAAAGTATTGAAAGTTAAAAATTATGATGACTAGCTAAGAAACTCATGATTGATATTGTTCAAATTGTGTATCATTCGCACTAATACATCGCTCTAAGCGCATTACAACTCCTTCACTTGTTGTACGCCGTATTTCTGCAGGATCAATATTATCCAAACAATTACGAACTCTATCTTCAAGTTCTTCCCTAGTGTTGACTGGAGTCGCATAAACATCTGATTTCAATTTACCTCATAGGTAAAAATCCAGAGGAGTGAGGTCGGGCGACCGTGGGGGCCAATTGTATGTTCCGACGCGTCCCATCCACCTCTCTCCGAATTCATCATTGAAAAAGATCATCATCTCTGCTGAATAATGCGCAGGAGCCTCATCTAGTTGATACAAACAAATCACATACGCAGTAAGTGGTAAATTGTCCAAAAAATCAGAGTCAGTGGTTCGCAAAATCTCTAGCTATTTCACAGCTGTCAGATTATTATCGTAAATGCAGTACGATATTTTAACATCCATCAGAAGAGCAAACAAGTTGAAGCTGAATTTTCTCTGAAAACAGCGTTCTCTTTTGACATGAGGATTGTCTTGAGCCCAGTAGTGAATATTATGTCTGTTAAATATTCCTTCATGGGACATCTTTGTTTCGTCGGTCCAAATTATGCTTTTCAGAAATAAAGGATCGTTGCGGTGTCTTTCAAGGAGAGTGTGACAAAATTCCATTCGGTGGGCTGGGTCGTTCGGTTCCAGAGCTTGTACACTTATAAATTTATAATTATGCATGTTATTCTTGGACAATATTCTCTGTATGAAGGAACGTGCTATGTTCATGTCATGTTCAGCTGAACGTATTGACGCCTTTGGATCAGCTTCGAACTAAGACAACACAGAAATTTGCGTGTCTTCGTCTTCTGTAACTGGAACTGATCTTGATGTTTGTTTAATCGTGCAACTTCCCGTTCTCAAGAAATTGGTTTCATAACGTTTGAATTTCAACGCAGTCATTGGCGAGAACTCGGGATACCTATAATTAAACAGCAGACATGTTCTGCTGACCACTCTGTTGCACTCTCCATGAAAATAAAATAAATTCAGCAATTGTTGATTTGAATAGCTGGCATTATCCACTATAACGTAGAATTTCTATTAATTCAGACAAGAAAGACAAAATAACTCACGTTGTGAATGACAGAAATATTAAACTGACAATAAACGTGAAAATGTCAAACATCACATAGCACTCTTAGAATTCATACAGATTTTAGGCATACTCCTAAATTTGTGTTTTTTTTTTTGGTAAACCGCAAATATCTCGACAATTGTCAACTTTGGATATAGGGAATGCTAATACAGTTTGATAGAAAATTACCTGCCCTATTCAATGAGAAGATAATATATAGGGTGTTCTATTTGAAATAAATGAGTTATTCTAGTTTAAAGCACACCAAATTCTAATACATCCTATAAAACACCCTCTATATGAAACAATTTTTCCTCACAATCATGTCAAAGCTTGATGGCCTTGGAACGTGTCTGACAAATTAAATAATTTTCAGCATCCTAACACGACACGAAATCACCTTCATTAAGTCAGCCTCCCATTGAACAGAATTCTCAAATAAATTGACATAACTCGAAAACAGTTGAAGATAGGGAGAGCATACTCAAATAACTTTTAATCTAAAATTAAATGGGTATTCTAAAAATACAATAATATATAGGGTGTTCTATTTGAAATAACGATGTTTATATGTATTTAGGGTGTAACCGGAAGTTCGTCATTTTGGAAATTATTTCCATTACATAGAGCATCTTCGGAAACCCCCGTATACAAATTTTCAGCACTCAAAAATGTATATTTTCGGAAATAATCTAATACATTACTCGACGTGGGACACCCTGTATATATATATATATATATATATATATATATATATATATATATACTCAAAAAATTGTGGGCAAGCCGTCAGTAGCAAAATAAAATTCTTTATTAAAAGCCGAGCTTTCGGAAAAGTTTATTCCGAAAGCTCGGTATTTAATAAAGAGTTTTATTTTTCAACTGACGGCTTTCCCACAATTTTTTGAGTAAATAACACTATTAACGTCACAAATATATAGACAGGCCGAATAGCTTAGTCGGTGAGGCGGGTAACCTCTAGAATTTGGGTGTTAGGAGGTAGCGGGTGCGTTCGCCAGTTTCCCATAGGAAAACTTTCTCTTTTAACCTCCGTGTGCTAAGTTCTTGCTGTCCCGGGACGCCCGTCAAAAATCAAGCAAATATCTATGCTACCGTCTCATTCCTGTTACCTGTTAAGCTGAGCCACCGGTCAATTCTTACCTACTGGAAATTAGTGACGCGTTTTGAGATAAAACTGGTCTCATTTAGTTAAAACACATTGCTATAAATAATTATGGTTTTGTTCACAAATCGCCAGAATGCCCGGCAATCGTCATCTATAAAATTTCAGCGGTATAATTAGTACTTATAATGCCAAGTTGGCGCTAAATCGCCACATTTTCAGAATTCTGTGTCGCAGCTGGAGTGGAAGTCGGTCAGGAGGGAACATTTGATAACGTTTCTAAAAAATATATACATATTTACCTTCGAGTTCTGGCCGATGTCTGCTTTTAACTAAGATGTGTTAAAGGACTTACCTGAAACAATAAAAAAATATATGTTACAAATAACAAGATTATTAGATAATACATATAAACTCAATTTTATATAAACTTAGACAGTTGAATTTTGGTATGTGGCAAGGTCTTTCTCAAGGGAACATATCCACCAAATTTTATTAAAATATCTTAAATTTTAGGAGAAAACATTTTTTTTCTAAAGAAAACTAAAAATTTAAATAACTCAATTTCCTATAAACTTAGAAAGTTAAGTTTTGGTATGTAGTAAGGTCTTCTCCGAGGCTATATATGCACCAAATTTCATTAAAGTAGATTTGTAATTTTCGGAGAAAAAAATTTTTTTCGAAAGGAAAATCAAAATTTTTCCGGAAAACCTTGTACGATTTTCTTGGATAACGAACTCATCCAAGCCATTAATAAAAGAAATGGACTTGCAAAGTTTAATCGAAATCGGTTAGTTATTTTTTGAGTTAGCGGTTGGATATATATATATATATAT
The DNA here is from genome assembly GCA_964006375.1 of Tillus elongatus. NCBI lineage: Eukaryota > Metazoa > Arthropoda > Insecta > Coleoptera > Cleridae > Tillus > Tillus elongatus. The sequence continues at coordinate 53,662,747 of OZ023262.1, forward strand.
ATATATATATATATATATATATATATATATATATATATATATATATATATATATATATATGTATATATATATATATATATATATATATATATATATATATATATATATATATATATATATATATATATATAATTGAAACTGACCCCGGATATGGGTTCTGGGGTCCTAGATCGCGCTCATCTAAAAAATTTTTTTGCAAAGTCCCACCATCGATACCTCTCTAGTAGTGATTTTTAAAAAATAAAAATTCACTAATTATTGTAGCTATTGGAAAATTTAGAGGCTACAAAACTCGAGAGCCAGTCCGTTATCTGTAACAGATTGCTAATTTATGAATTTATGCGTGTAAATATCAGCCTCATTTTACAAGTTTCCCCTTGACTTGCTTTTGTGAATGCCATAAGTTTCTCAACTCGAAAGCCATCCATATGCCAAATGAATATTATTTCAACCCTTTTCTCCGGATGAAATTAATGAAAGGCCGACTCATAATGCCTACAAATTAATTAGAAGTGGTTAAAGAATGGAAGAACACTTCACCAATTCAAAGCAAATAGTCTTAACGTCTATAATTAAGCGTTGCCATTGTGTTACAAAATTCCCCTTCTTTTAGAAGAAGAGACGCCCCATTACATTTTGGTATACGAAACCAAGAGAGATATATATATATATAATATGTTTCTATTGTGTCCTTGTTGCGAAATTATTATTTGTAAAGATTGAATAATTAGATCGGGGCTGATATTAATGAGATTTCTCCTTTCAAAAGTCTTCCTCATTAAATGTAATTTGTGGAAATATTGTTGAGGTAATAGAAATAATTTTAACACAAAATATTATATGGTAATATTTGAAATTTAAGCCGTTTACATTTTTCTTTAAATGACAGAAATTATATATATATATATATATATATATATATATATATATATATATATATATATATATATATATATATATATATATATATATATATACCGTAGCGATAACTCAAAAGATAATGGACCGATCTTGATCAAATTTGGTGAGTACGTTCCTATTAAAGTGGCTTGGACAAGTCCGTTAGCCAGAAAAATCGGACTAGGTTTTCCCGGAAAATTTTGTGTTTTCTTTCTCGGGAAATAACAAAGTCAGGGCAACCAAATTGGTACGCGTGTTTGTATTCTAAAGGGTGAATCATGTACCAAAATTTAGGTCTCTAGGTTTAAAGACAAAAAAGTTTTGGGCAGTTGAAGAAAAAAAAACAGGTTTTCCTCAAAACGTCAAAGTCGCGGTTTGAAACGTCAAAATTGGCAACGTTTAGGCAAAGAACGTGAAACAAATACGGATTATGAAAAGGAAATGTTGCAAGAAGGGTGTTCTGCGAACCCTTAAGTTTAAGCTTCAACCGTCATTGCCCTTCATTTTACTAAAATATTTACAGAAAATTCATTTCAAATAGAGCCTTTCTATGATGCTTTGGCTGTCGGTTTAGTTAAGTTGATGCTTTCGCTATAGGTTTAGTTAAGTTTATGGTTTAACGGTCTATAATTTTTAGCTAATTTTCGTAGAACAAATTCGGTAATGCATTTTTGCATTTTTTGTCGTAATATAATGCATGTTTGTAAGGAAAAAATGCAGTAGGTGCGTTTTGGTAGCCAATTTTCATTAAATCCTTCAAATTTCAATATGCTATTAACGTAAGGTCTGTTGGCTAGGAAACTAACATTTAAGTTTCTTTTCGGAAAATTTGGTACATTCAGTAATTTTGATAAAATATAGTACATTGTTTCTATTAGATAGGCCATACCGGTAATCGGATTGATGCCTGCTCGCAATTGCTATTAAAAACATTTTAATGAAAATTCACTTGCTGCGTCCAGACTTTTGTAATTCTTTTAAGATGATAAGTACACTTGGATAACCCAAATGACCACAACACATCTTTTTAAAGACCTGACGATCGTTTCACTAACAAAGTTAGCGTCATCAGAAGATGAAAAATTCTGAATTTTGAATGAATTTTTCATCTTCTGATGACGTTAACTGAAACGATAGTCAGGTCTTTAAAAAGATGTGTTGTGGTGATTTGGGTTCTCCAAATGTACTTGTCAGTGATCATCACAGGTTCCAATCTTCACTTAGTCAACTTTCAATATGATGTTTACAGCGTCGCCCAATTGTTTAAAAAATGTTAAAATGTCCAATATTTTCAATCGATAATGTTTCAAAAACTACCAGTCTGATAAAAAAGTTCAGTACACCATTTTTTAAATTTTTTATTCCCTACATCATAGGCTTATCACTTTCTCAGAAACGTTTGAAATATCGATGCCTACTATTTTTTTATTTTGAATTCGAACCTGAATTTTTTTGTCACCATATGATATGCAATTTAATTATAAATTCAACCAAGTATCACAACTGTTTTCCAACGGCATTTTTAAGAAAGCGAATTTACAGCTAACATTTTCTACGAACAATACATTAAAAAATTGCTAGGTAACCCAAAATATAAAGACAAAACCACAGAAGTGTCGGGAATCTATGAAATAGGTTATAAGGACTGTGAACTTAAATATGTCGGGCAAACTGAAAGAACTATTGAAACTAGATCTAAAGAATATCTAGCGCAACTGAGATATGACACTATTAATAAATCTTGTATTGCTCAGCTTATTTGGGATAATAGTCATCATGTAGATAAAAGAAAATCTCAAGTTAATTAAAAATGTCAAGCAGTCACGTCAGTTAGATGCTTACGAAAGTATATATATATATATATATATATATATATATATATATATATATATATATATATATATATATATATATATATATATATATATATATATATATATATATATATATATATCGTTAGTAATTTCACTAAAAATCCTTCGATGAATAGAGTAGGTCCGGTTCTCTGTAGTCCATTGTTCGAACTGTTATCTTAATAATCAGTGTATCCATTTTAGAAGGAATATTTGATAACCACACACAGTATTACACAAGCAGGTATGCAATTTTAATTACAGGCATTTAAGACTCAACAGTGGGGTTATGAGGGTTGAGTTATCGGTACAATGTATATATATATATATATATATATATATATATATATATATATATATATATATATATATATAAATATATATATATATATATATATATATATATATATATATATATATATATATATATATATATATATATATTTACTGATTTATAAACACAGATCACCTCATTGGTGAATTTTTCGTGTTACGAAAAATTCGCTAATTGGTTATTCAAATTGATATTTTCAGTTTTCGTTATTGCTGTTATTTTTGACTTGAATTTTGAGTTCGATTTAATTGATCGAGTGTAATATTTATACATTTACAAACAATGTGGCTTTTTATCTAAAAGAAGAATTGATTGATATAATTTATGCAATTGGAGAGATCGATAGTAGCCAAATGCACCTTGGTTTGTCAAGCTTTTAGGGCATTGGTCAAAAAGTTAAATAACTCAAAAATAGCTCACTTTAGACATATGGTACTTCTATACTTTCTGAAAGAGAATATATTTCTGCAATCGACCGTTTAATAATATACAGGCTGTTGTATTTGAAATCATTGAGATTTTTTACTCTGGAATTCTTAAAAACTCGGGACGCAGCAAGTGCGTTATGGTAGTGAATTTTTATTAAATGCTTCAAATTTAAATAACTCAATTTTCTATAAACTTAGAGAGTTTAATTTCAATACGTAGTAAGGTTTTTCCTAAGGCAAGATATCCACAAAATTTCATTAAAATAACTTTGTAATTTTCGGAGAAAAAAATTTTTTTCGAAGGAAAATTTAAAATTTATATAACTCAATTTTCTCTAAACTTAGAAAGTTGAATTTTGGTACGTAGTAAGGTTGAGGCAACATATATAGTAAATTTCATTGAAACAGCTTTGTTACTTTCGGAGAAAAAAATTTTTTTCGACAGAAAACTCAAAATTTTTCCGGAAAACCCCGTCTGATTTTTCTGGATAACGAACTCATCCAAGCCATTAATAAAAGACAGGCACTTGCCAAGTTTCATCGAAATCGGTTAATTATTTTTTGAGTTATCATATATATATATATATATATATATATATATATATATATATATATATATATATATATATATATATATATATATATATATATATATATATATATATATATATATATATATATATATATATATATATATATATATATATATATATATATATATATAAACATATAAAAATTAAACCTATTTACAAATGAACTTTAATAAGATATTATGCTGTGACAATACCTCTCTCAAACACCCTAAAATATAATCAAAATGTGCACAGTTATATATGTTTTATTTCTTTTTCCCTTGTCTTAATACACTACATATTTTATGACAATCGATTTAATTTACTTATTTGATTTCATAAATAGTCGGTTAATAGTGACTTGGAATGAAGTAGACACCACATCTTCAAACATATTAAGAGAATATGAGTAAATCAACAGCAACTGGGAATGAATTCGGTCAGTCGCCCAGCCACGTGGTTAAAAAACACTGTTTGTATGAGTGGTTACAACTCTAGCTCTAAATAAAAGGACTGTAACAGCGGCAGAAGCAGAAGTCAATGGAAGGTTTGTGTATTCGGAAAGAAACTATTGACTATTAATAACAACAATTGACTAAAAACGCTGCGAGTTGTAAGGCAAAATTAATTATACTACAGAGGTGATAAATGATAATACATTACAATAGGGTTATATATAATCGTAAATGCTTCCAATGATTAACAATCAATGAATTCAGTATTATTGACATTTCTCGGAAACATACAAATGAATTTCATTAGTCAATAAGAAAAGCATTGACTAATCAACAGCAACCACATACTTATGATTTAAACATAAATGTTTCAAATTTGAATAGCTCAATTTTCTGTAACCCTAGAAAGCTGAATTTTGGCACATAGTTAGGTATTTCCCAAAGCAATATGTAGACCAAATTTTATCGAAATTTTCGGAAAAAAAATCTTTTTTGAAAGAAAACTTAAAATTTTCCCGGAAAACCCCGTCCGATTTTCCTGGCCAACGAACTCATCCAAGCCAATAATAAAAGAAAGGCACTTGCCGAGTTTCATCTAAATCGGTTAATTATTTTTTGAGTTATCAGACGGATACATATATATATATATATATATATATATATATATATATATATATATATATATATATATATATATATATATATATATATATATATATATATATATATATATATATATATATATATATATTGGAATGTACTGTGGCCGGCTGAACTTGATTTCCGAGGCCATCCCTTCGTCGAACACAACAACAAATATATATATATATATATATATATATAAACATATAAAAATTCAAACTGACCCCGGATATGGGTTCTAGGGGTCCTAATTCGCGCTCATTTGAAAGAATTTTTGCAAAGTCTCACCATCGATACCTCTCTATTAGTGAATTTTTTTAATAAAAATTCACTAAAAACGAAACCATTATAAATTGCCTGTATAATATCTTTAAACTTCCACGTAATCGGATCTCAGAGTGCAGTTTAATGATCAAACCAGCAAAATTTCAAAAAAATGTTTTTAATTTGAAAATTGGATATTAATTTGTGAGTTAAATTTTCCGGAAAAGTATAATATTTAAAAAACTATTGATTGCAGACCTATGGTACTTTAATCAATTGTAATCGGAATCTTATGTAGTATCCAAATATTGAGCAATATGCAGGGTGTTTAATTTGAAAAAAGCCTGGACGCAGCAAGTGCATTATGGTAGTGAATTTTCATAGAAATGATCTGGCACAAAATATTTTATTATAACTTTTTTTTTCTTGTAACATAGAAATCTAAATTTTGGTGTATAGTTTACTTTTTATATCCTAAACCTACCTACCAAATTTGGTTATCATATATTTTTTATTTTTTAAAATAAAAACTTTTTTCAAATGAAAACTCAACATTTTCCCGGAAAACCTCGTCAGATTTTCCTGACTAACGAACTTATCCAAGCCATTTACAAAAGAAAGGTACATGCCAAATTTTATCAAAATCGGCACACTATTTTTTGAGTTATCGGTGTGATACATATATATATATATATATATATATATATATATATATATATATATATATATATATATATATATATAAATTGTGGGAACGCCGTCAGTTGTAGAATAAAACTCTTTATTATAGGCTGAGCTTTCGGAAAAATTTATTCCTTTATCAAGGCTACAACATGGAAAGAAAAAAGTTTACAATTTACTTGGAAAAAATATAAAAGTTTAAAATACTTACATATAACATGAGTTCTACTAAACTATTTATCTAATAACAAACATAAAAATAAAACCTTTTGATGAATTTGAGTGAAGTCTAATAAATGCCAAATTGACATATAAAGCTAAATATTGTTTAATTGAATTTGTTTTTTGTTTTTGTCTAGAAAATATAAAAAGGGGTAGTGATTTCTAAAATTATTATCTTTCTTTAAGTTTATTAAATTTTCGTTAAAAGTAATTTCAAATTCTTCTAAACACATTCTTTTATTAGATAATCTCGACACTGGCCATAATATAAATTTTAGTAATGTTTCTATTTTACACTGTGAAACCTTAAGTAATAAAAGAATGTGTTTAGAAGAATTTGAAATTACTTTTAACGAAAATTTAATAAACTTAAAGAAAGATAATAATTTTAGAAATCACTACCCCTTTTTATATTTCCTAGACAAAAACAAAAAACAAATTCAATTAAACAATATTTAGCTTTATATGTCAGTTTGGCATTTATTAGACTTCAATCAAATTCATCAAAAGGTTTTCTTTTTATGTTTGTTATTAGATAAATTGTTTAGTAGAACTCATGTTATATGTAAGTATTTTAAACTTTTATATTTTTTCCAAGTAAATTGTAAACTTTTTTCTTTCCATGTTGTAGCCTTGATAAAGGAATAAATTTATCCGAAAGCTCGGCCTATAATAAAGAGTTTTATTTTACAACTGACGGCGTTCCCACAATTTTTTGATAAATAACACTATTACCGCCACAAAAATTTAATACTATATATATATATATATATATATATATATATATATATATATATATATATATATATATATATATATATATATATATGCATCACACCGATAACTCAAAAAATAGTGAGCCGATTTTGATAAAATTTGGCATGTACCTTCCTATATATATATATATATATATATATATATATATATATATATATATATATATATATATATATATATATATATATATATATATATATATATATATATATATAAATTGAAACTGACCCCGGATATTGGTTCTAGGGGTCCTAGTTCGCGCTGATTTACAAATTTTTTTTCAAAATTCAAAAGCGGGATCTCCCCATTAGTGAATTTTTTCTACGAAAATTCACTAAAAACATGATGAATGCTGTCAGGCATTTATGGCACAGTCTGTATAATTGAGAATAATTTTGGGTTATGAAGCTTGAGAAATAAAAACATTTTTTTCCCGCAACTTTTTTCTTTTTTAACGCAGGATTCAAAAATATTGAAGTAGTGCGTTGGAAAAGGCCACACACACACACACACACACACACACGCACACATATATATATATATATATATATATATATATATATATATATATATATATATATATATATATATATATATGTATATATATATGTATATATATATATATATATATATATATATATATATATATATATATATATATATATATATATATATATATATATATACATATATATATATACATATATATATATATATATATATATATATATATATATATATATATATATATATATATATATATGTGTATGTGTTGAGCACTGATAAGTGTTCAATTTGGAGAACCCAATTCATCACAATACAGTTAGTAGTCTACTCATTTATGACGCTAAATTTGTTGGAGAAGCGATCGTCAGGTCTAAAAACTCTGTTGTGATGAATTGGGTTCTTCAAATTGTACTAATATATAAACATATACTACTAAATACAATTAATAATAAAAGTTGTACGAATACCACTTTACGAGACATGCCGACAAGGGGGGAGCGTGGGAATAATGATAACTGAATTCTGGTAGAGGGAATTTCCGGTAAGCAAGCAGTGAAAGTATTGGTTTGTTTGAAACATTTAGCATTTTTCATCCTCTGATGACGTTAACTTGGTTATTGAAACGATCATCAGGTTTTTTAATGTGTTGTGGTGAATTAGGTTCTCCAAGTGTACCTACCTCTTTTAGGTACTTCACTGAGTCAATATTTAATCTATTTAATTTTCTTGGTTACTAATAGTCACGATGAACCTCAACGCTACAGAACCACAAAATCAATAATCGTGAGCGACAAAGGCAACAAACGATGGCCTAATTGGCGCAAGTAACGGGATAATGAGAGAAGAGAAGGAAACTGGTAGTTTTCCTCAATAACGAACATTTACGCGGAAACTCTCGCTCAGGGATCACTGAACAGAAATAAGAGACTAGAGATAATTAGCAAAAATATCCATTAATTTTAATGGTCATTAAAACAGCATGCGGCTCCTGAATAATAATAAAAGTTTTGTTTCAATTTTTAAAATTGTAACAAACTTAAAAAAGTTCGGGACGCAGCAAGTGCATTATTGTAGTGAATTTTCGTAAGAATTGTACACTATTAGTAAGATATGTTATTAACTAATTCTTTAAATTTAAATGGAACTTAGAGATCGGTTTTAGAGGTCCCAGTAAACGATTATTTGAAGAAATTTCTATTTTCTATGGAGCTAGAAAATTTAAATTTGATACGTATATGTAAATACTGCAAGTCGCTTTAAAAAAATTGTGATACCAATTTCATTAAGTCACAAAAGTTTTCCAGAAAGAATCTAATTATTTACAAACGGAATATACCTGCCCGATTATGAATATGGAAGTTGTTTTCCCTTATTAATTGCTTGAATGGTTTTGTTTTAGTCAACACAACTGAACTAGTTTTTGCAAACTCAACAACCAAAAAGGTATTTTATATAGGTTTTTCTATGGCTCAAGATTGAAGATTATAGCTTAATGGGAAATTGAGTTATCGGATTTGAAATATTTTTACGAAAATTCTCTACCACAACGTACTTGCTGCACCCAGATCATCTTCACCGCTTATTTACTGTTGCTGTATACATAGTTTTTTAAATGATAACACATTGGAGCTCTCTATGTGAGACTGACAAACAAAGCAACCTCAAATTTTAAACAAATGAAATGAGGAAACAATTTAAACATAAATTTAAATTCTCGGTTCGCGGCTTCGTCACGGGGGTTCTCCTTCCCTTTCTACATGCCCACAACCACTCTCAATGCATAAACAAGAACAATATAAACAAGAAAAAATTCTTCGGAACAACCCCCAAGAAAGTTGCGGGACCTGCGGTGAATAAGGGTTCTGGGCGAAGTAAACTGGATTTTAACGAAGTATAGCTGGAAAATGGGTAAAAGGTAGCTTATCGAGGTCCAACCAAGCTGGTTTTTTCGGACTTCCCGCTCATATTTCCTTTTTAACTTCTTTCCCGCGCAGCACCCCTATTCACTCATGGTCCTGTACTTTTCTTAGGGGCCGTTTGCAAAAATTTTTCGTTTGCGGTAGGTATATTTCTTCTTGAAATAATCTTGTTTCACTTTAGTTGATTAATTAGGAACCCGAATCTGATGAACACAATCACTTTCTTATTTGTTTGATTGGATGTGAGAATCGTAATATACTACAGTCACAGTGGACGGCCAAAGGCATTTGTTAAATTTATGTTAAAATTCACAGTTGGGTTATTGTTATTATTTACCTACTATTTGTACTAACCTTAGAATGTAGGTAGTTGTTTTATATTCTGAGGTTCTAAGGTATTAGCGGAGTCGATTTCGAGGTTATGCGCAGAACGTACACGTTTCTCTCATGACTCCTGTCAGTTAACAAATGACAAATAGTGGTGTTGTCATATTAAACTAGGGAGATGGATAATAAAACGTAGCTCTAGATGGCCTTTAAACAAACTGAATAACTTTCATTAAATTTTCTATTTATTTACATTTTTCTGACATCTACACATTTAGATGAGAGTTGTCGTAAATGGCAACCCCGCCGATTGTTTATTGTGACATATTTTTGTAGCCTGTCCGTATAAAACTTAATTTGGAGATTTTGTTTGCAATGGCAGCGGAACCGTGATTTTGTCTGACTTTGTCTAACATTATAGACATCCATTTAGAAGTAATTTCAGGTATATCGTAGATAATTGATTTTTTATTTAGTTATAACTCAAGATCTACTGAACCAATTGAGTTTAAATTTGGTAGGTAGGACGACGTGTACAGTGTGTACGTGCTTGTCAAGTTTTAGTTTAATATTTTTAGTAATTAAACAAATATTGCTTTTGGATTTTTTTCGAAAAGTATTTGATTATCAGAACTGTCTCACGAACTCATCCAAGCTATTAACAAAATGAAGGAATTGCCAAATTTGGTTTCGATTGGATTTATATGTATATACATATATATATATATATATATATATATATATATATATATATATATATATATATATATATATATATATATATATATATATATATATATATATATATATATATATATATATATATATATATATAATGTCGTACTTTTTAACTGACCGTGGATTTGGGTTCTAGTGGCCCTAATTCGCGCTTATTTGAAGGAAATTTTCCAAAAGTCTCACCAGCGATACCTCTCTATTAGTGAATTTTCTTAATGCAAATTCACTAATAACCCTGTCAAAAAAACATAATAGCAATACTTGAGTTTTAAAAAAAAGTACTTCCAAACCTCACCGATTTGCAAATTTAGCTTAATTTCGATTCCGTGTCTACATATTTATTTTCGGGGTCCTAGAACATGAGTTTATCATTCTCATGACATGTTGGGTTCAAATTTAAGTTTTCGTTATTTTCCTTTAAAAAAATTCCCTAATGAAGATATCTCGACTTTTTAATTAAAAAAATTATAATTTTTTTTACACATTTTTTTTTACACATAAAAGTTGAAACTGATAACGGATATGGGTTCTAGGGGTCCTAGTTCGCGCTCATTTGAAAACATTTCTTCAAAATTCAAAAGTCGAGATCTTTCCGTTGATGAATTTTTTCTACGAAAATAAAAAACAAAATATTTTGTGTGGATAACAAAATCTATAATATAAGGTCTAGAAGTAACAGAAAAAATACTTTCAAAATTTAATGGTTTTTCTTAAAGCCTCAAAATCTCGCTTTGAAAAGTCAAAATTTGCAACTCTTAGACAAAGAACCTGAAACGAATACGGGTTCTGTAGAGAAAATGTCACAAAAGTATGTTTTACTGGGCCTTAAATTTTAGCTCATAGCGTCATTGTCCTTCATTTTATGAAAGTATTTCCAGAAAATGCATTTCAAATAGACCCTTTCTCTGATGCTTTAACAGTAGTTTCAGTTATAGAGTTTATGGTTTAACAGTTTTTAGCGAATTTTCGTAGATGTCATAACATTTTTACATTTTCCATTGAATTAATGCATGTTTGTCAGAAAAAAATCTTAAAACAAGTCTGGACGCAGCAAGTGCGTGATGGTAGCGAATTTTCATTAAATGCTTCAAATTTGTATAACTCAATTCTCTATAAACCTAGAAAGTTGAGTTTTGGTGGAGTAAGGTATTTACGAGCGCAACATACCAACCAAATTTCATCAAAATAACTTGCTTATTTTTTTGAGATACAATTGTTTTTTCGAAAAAAATATTTTTTTAAATTTTTGCAGTCTCACCATCGATCTCTCTATTAGGGATTTTTTTGAAAATAAAAAACCCTTAATTAAAAAAAATCGCTTATAAGAACAAAACAGAAATGTCACTACTTCAAAAAAAGTCTGGACGCAGCAAGTGCGTTATGGAAGTGAATTTTCATAAAAATGTTAAGGATAAGCTATACAGTAGGAACAATATACCATATTTTATCAAAATAAATGTACAAAATGTTCAAAACTTTTCCGAAAATAAACTTGAAACGTTTCCGAGAAAACTCGTTTCCTAGCTGACGAACCTTAGCTTAATAGCAACTTGCGTTATTGAATTTTGAAGCGTTTAATGAAAATTCGCTACCAAAACGCACTTACTGCGTCTAGATTTTTTTACAAACGTGCATCATACTTCGATGAAAAATGCAAAAATGCAATAAGGAATGTAGGTATCACCAACGACTTACGGACCACTGTGATTGTCAAAATAATTTTATCAGATGAAGCTCAAGACACCCTATAGGTAATGTATAAAAAAAATCTCGTATCTTGCATAATAACAATTATATTGAGCTTTACCGTAGAAATGCGTCAGCCTGTATATATGTAAACAGAAAGTAAACCAGGATATGGATTCTGGTAGGCCTAGTTTGCGCTCATTTGAAGAAATCTTTTTAGAATCCAAAAGCCGCGGTCACCTCATTAATGAATTTTCTACGGAAATTAGCTGAAAATTATAGACCGGTGTACCATAAAATTGACTATAACTACTTCCAAAGCATCAACGAAATTGTGTATTTGAAATGAATTTTCTGGAAATATTTTATTCAAATGAAGGGCAGTGATGGTTGAAGCTGAAACTTAAGGATTTGCAGAGCACTCTTTACATAATCCGTATTTCTTTCAGGTTCTTTGCCTAAATATTGCCAATTTTGACGTTTCAAATCGCAACTTTTTACGTTTTACAATTTACACAAAACTATTTTGATTTATAATGGATTTTTTGGTCATATTTTAACGAAATCAAGGAAAATCACGACCTACACACATATATAGGAGCTTGCAAGTCATTTCTTGTAGTATTTTTCACTCGCATTCGTAGTCAATCAATTTTGACGTGTTAACTTTCTTGAATCAGATTTAATTATTTAAAAATTAATTTACCACTAACTTTTTTGTCTTTTAAGATAGAGCTCTGAGTTTTGGTACATAGTATACTCTATATGACAGAAACCGGCGTAACAAATTTGATTGCCCTGACTTTGTTACTTCCGGACCTATAAATTTTTTTCGAAAGAAAACACAAAACTTTCCGGGAAAACCTAGGCCGATTTTCCTGACTAACGAACTTATCCAAGCCACTTGCAAAGGGAAGGTATGCGCCATATTTGATCAAAATCGGACTATTATTTTTTGAGTTATCGGTGTGATTTAATTCACATGCTTTTCATATCAACTAAAATTATTAATCGAAAAACAACCTATTCTCTCATTAACTTAAAATAAAAATAAATTGATATGACATATGACGCTACATAAACCGCGCCATTTTGCTATAAGAATGCATATAACAGAACAAGCCAATAGCCATTTAATTTCTGACAAATTTTCGTGAAAACTTGTAAACAAATTTTTTCGTTTTTTCAATTTTAATTACAGATTGGGTGGGTATATAATTTGAATTGTATGTGTTCTTTTACCAGATTTTTGTGTAACAATATTTAGTCAGTTTTCGCAGAAAATGTTTTTGTGTTTGCGTAGAAATCGAGTCTTGTAACCTTTTGTGAAATTTTAGCAATTAATAATAAATGTTTATATAGTATAATTTTTTTCAGGATTTTCGTTTTTTGAACTTTCGCAGAAAAGCTTTTTGTGAATAATTAGATTTGGGCAGGTGGGTAAATAGCTTGAAGAGGTTCGTGGCCAGGAAGATCAGACCGGTTTTTTGGGACAAGTTTATTTTCGCAAAATGTACTTTTTCAAACAATAAAGTTATTTTGATGAAATATGGTACATTGTTTCCACTATATAGGTTATACTGGTAACCAAATTTGATGCCTGGCTTTATTATAGAAAAATATTAGTGAAGATCGATTTTAGAGGTACTACTACGCGCACATTTGAAGAATTATTTCGAAAGTGTTACCATCGATATCTCTCTATTATCAAAAACATCTTGCGTTCTAACTACTTTTGTGAAAAATGCCCAAAACTCAATTTTCTATGAAGCTAAAGAACAAAATTTTGCTATATCTGTTGATAGCGTAAGTATCTTTAAAACAAACTTGTATCATAAATTTGCTTAAAGTTATACAGAAGATTTTCAGCGGAAATCTTAATTCATATTTAGGAAAGTAAAGTATCTGCTAAATTATAAACGTAGCAGTTATTTTTCCTTATTAATCGCCAGTATGATTTCGTTTTAGTCAACCTAATCAAACCGGTTTTTTCAATATCAACAATAACAAAATTTTAATTTCAGGCTCAAAGATGACAAATTTATTTAGGCGTCTTAAACAAAAATGAGATCTTGCCCAACACGTATGAAATCTGTGCACTATTGTTTCTCCAAATGTCAAAATAAAACATAAAAAACATACATTCATCGAACTGGATTCGATTGCGCAACCTTCTGCTTATGAGGCAAACGCGACGCCTCTCAGCCATCTAGGCATACGTCAACTGACGTTTTGTTTACATGATACATTAGATTGGCTTCATACCCGGGATATTATATTCAAAGTATACGTAACAATTAATTACAGAATTAGTAGAATTACCATTGAAACACATCCCACGACTGTTTCGGTCTTATATGACGTCTTGTGTTTAACTTTAAAGATAAAAGAAACTATTTTAGAACCATTTTTATAGAGGCTTGGCTTGATTTTGTTTACATTTCTACTATATTATGCGACAGCATAATATATCTATGCTGTGCTAAAACTGTATTTGAGGCCCTTTATAAAGCTACAAATAGAGTGTCCTTTAATAATTAATTGAATCCCACAGTTAAATGACAATCACTTAGCAAATTTTTAATTTCATGTCGTCTGTCTTTTTCCATAATTACGGCCGAGATTTCACGATTGTTGGTTCGGGTAGTATGTTTTTATGCCTGGTATATATTTAGTTTGTTTACCGTTGATGTATGGTTTATACCTGTTGTATGAATGAATCTACGCGTTGCAGTTAACTACTCTGTCTGTCAGGCATTGAACTTTAACCACTATGTCTCAACGCATGTCTTTGGGATTTTATTTCTGATTTGGAAAAAACTATAAATATTGTGTACCAAATTACTTAAAATTCACAACATAGGTTTATTTTCGGTCTTTCTAGCCACATGTAAAGTATGATTCCAGTTACCCCGATACTTACAAAAATATAGCGTTTTCAAAAAGTTTTCCCTGATTTTCCACCGGAAAAACTTGATCATCGGTTTTCACCCAAACAAGATTTTTTCCAAGTTAGATTGAAATCAATTTCGTATATATATATATATATATATATATATATATATATATATATATATATATATATATATATATATATATATATATATATATATATATATATAATTGTATTTACTGGGGGTGAATGATTGTATTTATTTATTTTGTATATTATTGTATTATATTATTTTTGACAAATGTATTTTATGTTATTTAGTGTTATTATGTTGTAATTTTAGGTGTTGCATAGCAAATAATGTAATTTATATTGAATAAATGTGTGTATATATTTTGTTGTATTGTGTATTTAAGTTGGGCGCCTTTTGTTTTTTACTTATATTGAATTACATATTAATTTAAACACGAATGTCTGTTTATTTTAGGACACTCGCTACTTATACTTTTAAAGCTAAAGTTATATTGCTTTTGAATGTCAAAGTATAAATTTTTGATTATATGTCTATTGTTGAAAGATTTTCTAACTAACATAAATATTTACCTGGTCCTTCTATGGATCCATTTACTTTACCACAGCTAGATATAGTTGAGTTTCTTTTTTTTTTTCAACAGGGACTGTTTTATATTTGGGTTTACCAAAGCCGAAAATCCTTACAATTGCAAGCCTCTATATTTTATTTGCTGAACCTAGATACTCACTTGATGATTGATTAGTCAATGGACAGACGTATTTTGACAGCAATAGAAAAATGAAACAATGACCAATATACTATTTTAAATCTTTAAAAACAAACATTTATTCTGGTTACCAAAATGTCTTATGGACTTATCTTTAATTAATTTTTACTTTATTTATCTGTTAAAATTTAAAAATCTTAATTGGGATCACTTATATTTCTTAATTTAAATACAAATATGCCAGCTTTTGTTAAGGATATTACTAATTTTGATTATGCTTATTATTTTCAATACGATGCTTAAAATTTTGACTCTACTTTCTATAACGAATCCTATTACTTTCATTTGGAATATCTATTACCTCAGCAACCTTGCTTTTGGTTAATCAGGTAACCTGAGACTGAATCTTAAAATGGTTGAAAGGGTTTGATACTTTATCTCCAGCGTAGCGCCCTCCTTTGGTTCTTTCTAGTACTTCTTATATAGATTTGATTTATATTCCTAAACTTGCCAAAATTGCTTCTTTAAATGACATTTACTTCTTTTTGACGTATTATTATTGTATTAATGGATGTTTACGATCTTGTTTGGAATTATACTGCAGTTTTTATTAACCTTGGATGGAATTACCTGGATTTTAAACTATGGCGTGGGTTGAGATTTTCCATTTTCACTGTTATTTACGGTATACGTACTGGTATTCTTGCTACAAGTTCTTCTACCGTTGTTTACTGGTAGGTACAACTTTTTTATTTCACTTTGGTTATTTTTACGCGTTTATTTAACTTTTTTGAACATTTTTCTTCATCTGCAAGCTACTAACTTGTTGTCTTCATCGGCTTCCTCCTAACAATCCCTTCATCCTCGCGGAAATTAAGATTCGTCTCGTTTCTGTTTCTCGTTTTTGTTTTATATGACGAATCAAATTTGTTAATTACTTTTTAAATTTTTTTATCAACCAATTACTGTTTCTGTTTCAGATAAAGCCAATAGCATTATAGATTTCACCAAATGAGTCAAGAGAAAGTCATTTCCTTTCGATAATTCAATTATTGCATTTTAGAGCCAGGTTAGTCAAAAATTGTTTGTATTTAAAATTCCTAACCTAACATTTTCATCAACAAAAAAAATCAATCCTTAATCATCCTTATTATTATAATTATTAACAAACTCTTTCCTTATTCACTAATTTGACACATTTACCTATTCTTATATATAATTTTCCTTAATCATATTCACAAATTTTCATTAAATTTATTACTAATCACATTGCTTTTAAAATTCGCTAGTTTTTTACTTCGTCGAAGACAGTTTATGAAACTTGTCCATTCACTGGCTTGTTTTATATCTGTTTACAAAGTTTTGTCTCTGGGATTTATATCACTTTTATAACTTTGTACATTGTTAAGCAGTTCATCCATTTACTTGAATTGTTCAATTTATGTATAATACAAACATTCTTTATGTCTTATCTGGTAACTTTAAATGATGTTTTGATCCATTCATTGACGAATACATATAGTTAAATTATTTTAAATTTCAGGTTCAGTTAGATAATAGTCTGCAATTTACCCCCTGTATCTGAATGTAGCTGAGACAACAAAATGGATTCTTACTTCCAGGTATTTACTTTGAAACTTTTATTGTTAAAATTATCGCTAGGTTTGTGCATGAAATAATATATATATATATATATATATATATATATATATATATATATATATATATATATATATATATATGTATATATAAACATATAAAAAATTTAACGGACCTTGTTTTTGGGTTCTAGGCGCCCAAATTCGCGGTCATCCGAAGACATTTTTTCAAAAGCTTTTCATCGTGACCTCAATATTAGCGAATTTTTCTTAATAAAAATTCGCTAATACCAATTTGGTATTAAAAACATTTTCATGAAAATTCACTGCCTTGACCCACTTTTCTATAAACCTCTGTAGATACAATATTGTAAAATATTATTACTAGGTCATTTATTATGCGCAAATCCAATAAACGTACAATTAAAATTAATTGGCAATTTCACTAATTGTGCAATATTTATTATTACACTAAATATTACTAACAATGAATGTCGGAAGCTCATACTTTAAAATGACCGTGTTAAACATTAGTATTAATGAATAAATAGTTTATTTTTCAATGTTATTTAATTAGGTACAGAAAACCATTATAACTTCTGATGCGGATTTTGTTTTATCTACTTGATTGATTTCGTAATTAAGATAACCAAAGACAGTCGTGAAGTAAATTTAAAAAAATGGTTACTAATGAAAGTTCAATTAACAATATACTTTCACTTTACGAACAGCTGTGCCTGTCATTTAATAAATTCGTTTTTTTTTTATTTTAGAGAAAGAAAATTATGTCTCGACTACTAAGGCCATTGACATATATAAATTATATAGAAAAACATTTTAGGTACAATGTAAGTGCATTAATAATATATGTGTTCCTGAACCAGTAAATTATACAATACAACGGTTACAGTTATATGTGTTTATATAGTTCACTAGATTATAAGAAATTTATTGTTTTCTGTTGCTCCTGTGGCTAGGCTTACCATGGATATATTTTCGCCGAAAAACAACCTTCTTTGGAGTCTGTGTTTAGTGTACTCTGTGACGATATGACTTGCTGAAAGGCTCACATTGAAGGTATCAGAAACTGGTGGTATTTGTTGTTCCAGTAGGTACTTGTGTGTGAGTGCTGTGTGTCCTATCCGGAGTCTTCTCAGGACGGCCAGGGATCTGCGACTTAGTATAGGTGGTTGGAATACCTCAATGGTTGGTGCTAGTTCGTGCAGCTTGGTAGTTTGATTATTCCAGTATATTTGCCATTTATCGTAAATTACTGCTTTAACGTGTGGTCTTAATAGTTGGTGGTATTGGCTTCTTACTGTCGTGCCTTCCGTGATCGCTCTTTTAGCAGCAGTATCTGCCAGCTCATTGCCTATAATGCCGGAGTGTGAGGGTACCCAATCGAATGTAATGTGTGTGGATTGGCGTTCAAGATCGTGGACAGTATTTTGTATTTCCCTTGCTATATGATTATTGGTATATAGGCTACTTATTTCATTTAATGCCAGTTTAGAGTCTGTGCAGATGACTATTTTCGTTGGACAGTTGGAAATGTCTTTTATCCTCTTTATGGCTTGCAGAATTGTAAAAAGTTCAGCTGTGTCAATACTGCTGTCCTTGGGTAATTTAATAAGCTACTCAGAGGAGGGAAATGTCACTATCGCCCCACCTACTCCGTGTGGTGACTTAGAGGCATCGGTGTACATCACGAGTTCGGGATTATATTCCCTTGGTGTTTCTGTACATATTGTCTGCATCGCCGAATTTGGTGTTTTGGCTTGTTTAGGTGACATTAATGATGTGCTACAGTCTATTTTTAATTGAAGCCATGGTGATGTAATTGATTTTGGATTTTCAGTGGTTCCTGTGAGATCGGTTTGGCAGAAGTCTTTTAGTATTTCTGATATAAGACGTGGTTTTTCGGTGGAGTTGGACCGCTGATGACTGTGGCATTGGGTGTCAGTTAGGACTGAACGAACAGGATTATTTGCTGAACGAGAAATTCTCGAAGCGTATGTCAATATTAGCAATTGTAGTCTTAAAAATAGTGGCAGCTCATTTGACTCTCTTTGCATACTTGTTGTATGGCTTGTTCTGAAGGCACCGAGACATAGCCTAATAGCTGTATTCTGTATATTATTTAGTGGTTTAAGTGTGGTTTTGCTTGCACTTGCATAAACGATTGCTCCATAATCTACTTTAGATCGTATTGGTGATCTGTATAAGCTAATCAAAACTGATTATTCTGCTCCCCAGTCGTAGCGAGCTACAGCTTTGAGAATGTTCATTCTGCTAGCACATTCCGTTCTGATATGGTTTATTTGATGCTTCCA
This sequence comes from Tillus elongatus, assembly GCA_964006375.1. Lineage (NCBI taxonomy): Eukaryota > Metazoa > Arthropoda > Insecta > Coleoptera > Cleridae > Tillus > Tillus elongatus. The sequence continues at coordinate 53,682,616 of OZ023262.1, forward strand.
TGGCAGTTTTGTATCGAATATAACACCCAGGAATTTGTAATGGTCTACTCTGGAAAGCGTTGCACTGTTTAGTATAATGTTTGGTACAGATTCCTGGTGGTGCCTTCGACTGAATAACATAAATTTCGTTTTCTCTGCTGAGAACTTGTAACCTGTGTATTTTGTCCATTGCTCTAAATCCTTTAGTGTTTCTTGGATTAGTTGTGCTGTGGTTTGTCTATTTTTACCTCTGCAGAAAATAACTAAATCATCAGCATATAAAAGATGTTTGACAGGTTTTACGATTTCGTTTCCAACATCGTTGATAGCAATCTGAAAAAGGGTTGGGCTTAAAACTTACCCCTGTGGCACCCCGTTTTCTTGTACATAGCTGTTAGATAAAGTGCCATTTACCCTTACTTTGTATGTTCTTTTTTTTTTAAAGTTATATATGAAGTGCAGGATTTTACCGTTTAATTTCCAATCGATTAGTCTTTGTGTTATAAGGTGCCTCGATGTTGTGTCAAACGCCCCTTCTATATAGACATATATGGCTACTAGTTCTTGTCCCATTAAGAAGGCATTCTGTATTTCATTCTGCAGAAGAACTAGATTAAAATTCGTTTCTTTTTACATTACCTGCTTATCCAATATTACTACACTGATATACTAAAAGTCATCCGGACGTAGCAAGTGAGTTACGGTAGCGTATTTTTAACCCTCGAGGCAAATAGTGTTAGGTAGGTGTTTATCTTAAAACTCTTTGAATACCTAACCACTTGTAATATATAGAATGAATAAAAAATAATTTTGGTACATCGCAATGCTTCTGCAGAGTGGTCGAAAAGTCAAAAAAGGTTCGGGACGCAGCAAGTGCGTTATACTAGTGAATTTTCATAAGAATTCTACACGTATGATATACTATTAAAACTAATTCTTTAAATTTAAATGGCCCTTGGATATTTAGAGTCCCAGTTGACGATTATTTGAAAAAAATATATTTTATATGAAGCTAAAAAATTAAAATTTGGTCTTAGATATAATATGTAAGTACTGCAAGTGTCTTTAAAAAATTGTGTTACTAATTTCATTAAAGTTAAAAAGTTTTTCAGAAAAAAAAATATTTACAAAGGGGATGTACCTGTCAAATTATAAATATAGCAGGTGTTTCTCCTTATTAATTGCTTGGATGGTTTGTTTTGGTCAACCCATCCAGTTTTTGCAAACAATAAACAACAAAAAACGTTTTTTAAAACAAATTTGTAGTTATCCGCGAAGCTCATTATGTTATTTTTCTTTAGTTTAGTACCCTCGGTGCGTTTACATAGGTGTTACTATGGTTTAAGATTGAAGATTCTAGCTTAATGGGAAATTTATTTAGCTATCGGTTTTGAAATATTTTTACGAGAATTTTCTACCATAAGATACTTGCTGCACCCAGACCCTTTCCAGCACTTATTTACGGTTGCTGTATCCATACTTTTTGAAAATGATAAAACATTGCAGCTTACTATGTAAGACTGAAAAACAAGGCAACCTCAAAATCATTTTTGGAAAAATATTTAAAAAAATTGAAGTGAGATAACAATTTAAACATAAATTGAAAATTTTCGTTCACTGCTTCATCGCGGGGGTTCTCCTTCCTATTCTGCATGCCTACAATCACCTTCAATGCATAAACGAGAACAATGTAAACCAGAAAAATTTCTTTGGAACAACCCCTAAAATGTTACGGGACCTGCGGTGAATACAGAGATTCTGCGTGCGGTAAACAGGATTTTAAGGCGGTGTAGCTGCAAAATGGGATAAAGGCAGCTTAAAGGACTCCAACTAAGCTGTTTATTTCGCAATTTCCGCTCAGATTTCCTTTTTTATATTCTTCTCCGCCCAGCACCTCTATTCACTCTTGGTTCCGTAACTTTGTGTGCTGTTCGCAAGAAATTATTCTTGTGGTTTGGGCATCCAGACGGGGTTCTAAGCATATTGCTGCAAATATTTTTCTAAACACCCGGCATGTGCTAATCTGCAAATTTACCGAAAAATTAATTTTTATTTACAAACGGAAGGCATCTATGAAATTATAGGTGGCTGGTAAGTATTGTTCTATATTAATCGATTGAATAATCGGTTTGCATTAACTCAATCGAATCAGTTTCTTCAAAGAAAATAACAAAAAAGGTTTTTTAAAACAAATTTGTGAAGCTCATTGTATTATTTTTTAAATTTAGTAACCACGCTGCTTTTATATAGGTTTTCCTATGTATCATAACTGAAGATTCTAGTTTACGTAATGGGAAATAGGGTTATCACCATTTGAAATATTTTGATGAAAATTCTCTACTGTAACGCAAACTCTTTATATCATAAGATCCTAATAAGGTATTAGCTAGTGTTGTGAGAATACGTAATATAATATTCGTCGATTCCGAGTATTGAAATATTCGTATTAATCCGAATATCTCTGGCACCGTGATACGTAATACCGACCCGTATATAGTGAATAGAGTGTACATGTAATATACAAAATCTGTATGATACGTAATACGGAACCGTATATAGTAAACAGAGTGTATGTGTACGATACATAACTCTATGACGTGTAATAAAACAAAATTATATCTAGCACGTGTACGTTAATATTATTACTTATTACTATACGGCATCTACGATTCCATCCCATACCACGCTAAATATAAATATAATATACCCTTCTTAATGTGAAAACGTAATCGGATGATCATTCCGAATATTATTTTATGTGAATCCGTATCATCCGAATATTTATAACGCTAGTATTGATAATTAGCACGAGCGGAGTCGATTTCGAGGTTATGCGATGCGCAGAGCGCGAGCGTGCACGCTTCTCTGTGACAAATAGCTACCTGTGGTCAGATTAAACTAGGAGAGATAGAGAGAGAGATGGCTTTTAATTTTAAATACCGCGAACGTGAGGAATGGGAAGCTTAATATTTATACATAATGAAACGTCCTTGTAGATTGTTTTTAAACAAATTGAATCACTGTCATTAAATTTTTTATTTATTAGTATAAATTCGCATGCTAATATTTAGCGCTTCGGACGCAAACTTTGTCTCGGTATTGGCAAAGAAATGCTCCAAGGCTGACAATTTGGAAAATTGTTAGTTACACAGCTCTATCTATAAAATTTTGTGTAAACTAGAGTCCACGTGATAACATACTACCTAGTCCTGCACCGAGATGGCATCCTTGCCGTATCTCTCACAATGTCTGACCTTTTTCAATAACTTCCATTGTTTAGATTTTTATCTACGACTTATTTAAATAGCATAGCGGTATAGATAACGTCATCTGTCTTTGTCCAACATTGTAGATATTGGATTACAGAATCTGAAGTGATGTCGAGGATTATTTTATTATTAATTTCGAATAACTTTATTTCCTTTGGTCAAACGACTTGAAAATTGGTACACAACCACGTCTGTCTATGTTCTTTTAAGTTGTAAATTTGTGTTTTAATCACTTAGAAAATTTGAGAGATATTGCGTTTTAAAAAAATATTTTTAATTTTTTATTAAGAAAAATGGGCTGTTAAGATATGGGTTCCGGGGTCTGGTTTGAGCTAGTTTAAAGAAACTTTGTTTTTATTCAAAAGTCGCGATCTCCTCCTAAGTGAATTTTTAAAAGAAAATTCACTAAAAAAGTTCGGACGCAGCAAGCGCATTATAGTAGTGAATTTTCATAAGAATTGTACACTATTGGTAACATATATTATTAAAACTAATTCTTTAAATTTAAATGGATCTTGGAGATTGATTTTAGAGGCCCCAGTAAGCGATAATTTAACGAAATTTCTATTTTTTATGGAGCTAGAAAATTAAAATTTGGTACATATATGCAAGTCGCTTAAAAAAATGTGTTACAAACTTCATTAGTTACAAGAGTTTTCTAGAAAAAAAAAATTTACATTCTGTTGTACGTGACAAATTATCAATATGGCAGGTATTTTTCCTTATTAATTGCTTGAATGGTTTTGTTTTAGTCAACCCAATCGAACTAGTTTTTGCAAACAAAACAACCAAAAAGGTATTTTACATAGATTTTACTATGGCTCAAGATTGTGTTATCGGATTTGAAATCTTTTTACGAAAATTCTCTACCACAACGTACTTGCTACACCCAGACCCTCTTCATCGCTTATCAACTGTTGCTGTATACATCCTTTTTTAAATAAATGATAAAATATTGTAGCTCTCTATGTGAGACTGACAAACAAGGCAACCTCAAATTCGTTTTTGGAAAATATTTTAAACAAATAAAATGAGCTCTAATTAGAGTGAAACCGGTGTACGGTTCTAATTGTGGTGAGAATACCTAGCCTTAAATGAGATCAGGTAACAATTTAAAAATAAATTGAAAATCTTGGTTCGCGGCTTCGTCGCGGGAGTTCTCCTCCCCCTTCTACATGCCTATAACCACCCTTAATGCATAAACAAGAACAATATAAACAAGTAAAATTTCTTCGGAACAACCCTCAATAAAGTTGAGGAACTTGCGGTGAATAAGTGTTTTGGGCGAAGTAAACAGGATTTTAGGGAAGTAGAGCTGCAAAATGGGTAAAAGTTAGCTTATATAGGTCCAGCTAAGCTGGTTTTTTCGAACTTTCCGCTAACATTTCCTTTTTACCTTCTTCCCTGCCCAGCACCCCTATTCACTCCTGGTCCTGTAACTTTCTTAGGGGCCGTTCGTAAATATTTTTTCTTGTAGTATGTGCGTCCAGAAAGGGTTCTAAGCATGTTTCTGATTTTTTTTCTAAAAGTCGTCCGTGCGCTACACTGCAAATTACCCAAAAATATAATTTTCATTTCTAAAAAGGAATGTACCTGCTAAATTAGAAACGTGGCAGGTATTTTTCCTTATTAGTCGCTTGGATGATCCATTTTAATCAACTCAATCGAACCAGTTTCTGCAAACCAAATAACAAAAAAGGTTTTTGAAAAGAAATTTGTAGTTATTTTTCAAATCTAGTACCGACGCTGCCTTTATATGGGTTTTACTATGTATCAAAACTGAAGATTCTAGTTTAATGGGAAATTGAGTTATCGCTATTTGAAATATTTTTACAAAAATTCCCTACCATAACGCACTTGCTGCACTTAAACTCTTTTCAATACTTATTTACTATTACTGTATCCATACTTTTTAAAAATGAAATAAATGTAAACAGTAGAAAATTTTCAAATTATAATTTTAATAATTTAAACTGTACATCTGATTATATATTCAGTTAAACTGTTTTATGATATTATGTAGTTTCATTTACTTCAAATGTTCCATAGAGAGTAAAAGTATACCTTTTTTTTCTTGTAACATAGAAATATAAATTTTGGTATGTAGTTTACTTTTTATATAGTAAACCTACCTACCAAATTTCGTTGTCATAGCTTTTTAGTTTTTGAGATAAAAAAATTTTTGGAATGAAAACTCAAAATTTTCCCCGAAAAACTCATCCGATTTTCCTGACTAACGAACTTTCCAAGCCATTTACAAAGGAAACGCACATGCCAAATATTATCAAAATCGGCCTATTATTTTTTGAGTTATCGGTGTGATACACACACACACACACACACACACACACACACACACACACACACACACACACACACACACACACACACACACACACACACACACACACACACACACACACACACACACACACACACACACACACACACACACACACACACACACACACACACACACACACACACACACACACACACACACACACACACACACACACACACACACACACACACACACACACACACACACACACACACACACACACACACACACACACACACACACACACACACACACACACACACACACACACACACACACACACACACACACACACACACACACACACACACACACACACACACACACACACACACACACACACACACACACACACACACACACACACACACACACACACACACACACACACACACACACACACACACACACACACACACACACACACACACACACACACACACACACACACACACACACACACACACACACACACACACACACACACACACACACACACACACACACACACACACACACACACACACACACACACACACACACACACACACACACACACACACACACACACACACACACACACACACACACACACACACACACACACACACACACACACACACACACACACACACACACACACACACACACACACACACACACACACACACACACACACACACACACACACACACACACACACACACACACACACACACACACACACACACACACACACACACACACACACACACACACACACACACACACACACACACACACACACACACACACACACACACACACACACACACACACACACACACACACACACACACACACACACACACACACACACACACACACACACACACACACACACACACACACACACACACACACACACACACACACACACACACACACACACACACACACACACACACACACACACACACACACACACACACACACACACACACACACACACACACACACACACACACACACACACACACACACACACACACACACACACACACACACACACACACACACACACACACACACACACACACACACACACACACACACACACACACACACACACACACACACACACACACACACACACACACACACACACACACACACACACACACACACACACACACACACACACACACACACACACACACACACACACACACACACACACACACACACACACACACACACACACACACACACACACACACACACACACACACACACACACACACACACACACACACACACACACACACACACACACACACACACACACACACACACACACACACACACACACACACACACACACACACACACACACACACACACACACACACACACACACACACACACACACACACACACACACACACACACACACACACACACACACACACACACACACACACACACACACACACACACACACACACACACACACACACACACACACACACACACACACACACACACACACACACACACACACACACACACACACACACACACACACACACACACACACACACACACACACACACACACACACACACACACACACACACACACACACACACACACACACACACACACACACACACACACACACACACACACACACACACACACACACACACACACACACACACACACACACACACACACACACACACACACACACACACACACACACACACACACACACACACACACACACACACACACACACACACACACACACACACACACACACACACACACACACACACACACACACACACACACACACACACACACACACACACACACACACACACACACACACACACACACACACACACACACACACACACACACACACACACACACACACACACACACACACACACACACACACACACACACACACACACACAGAGAGAGAGAGAGAGAGAGAGATATATATATATATATATATATATATATATATATATATATATATATATATATATATATATATATATATATATATATATATATATATATATATATATATATATATATATATATATCAGGGTGTCCCAATAGTGTGTAATTCCTCTATATATCCCTTACCCTTAGAGCTAACCAAAAAAACTTTCAACAAAATTTTCTTGTGATTATCTAAGCTATATCTAGAAAATATATTCAGCTTTATGGAACTTCCGGTTGCACCGGAAGTAGCTACCAACTTCGTTATTTTAAATGGAATGCTATACTTTTTATTACATTTTTGGATAGAGATTAAAAAATAAGTGTGACTTTGTGTAGCATTTTCTATAGCGATCTTTGATATTTTTGAAAATATTAAGACTTTCTTTTTTTTTAGCTCCGATTTATGTGTTATTTGAAACGTCTGCTGTGAGCTGAGTTTTCAGTTTTGCTACCTTAAATTCTAAATATCGATAGACGACATTTGATACTTTAAAATGGTTAAAGAATAAATTATCATCATTGTACAGGGTGTATTATTTTGGTGTTACAGCATATCTAACTTTAAAGCAGCATAACTTGTGTTTTTCAAATGGAACACCCTGTGTTTTATGGATTAGTCAGGCAGTCCATTAAATTCTGCATCGACATAATATAGGTCTTTCTATAGCTATAGTTGATAGTTTTTGAGTTATAGTGGTTTATTTTAGTTTCGCTTGTAAAAATATTGGTACTGTCAGATTGTCACTGTATGAGGCACAGAGCATGTGAACAATGACAGGTGATACCTAAACGTCTCCCTGACAATAAAGTCAGGAGTTTTTATATTTCCATTGTCGGAGCTTACTTCCGTCTAGTAAATGTTAGTTTTAACAATAATTTGAATAGAATTACCAAATAAAATGAGATAGTCACGATGCAAATCACTTGATCATATCCTCGTAACTAGATAATGTGTCGACAAAAAAACTTATCGAATGCAACTACATGCAATGATTGTTATATAATGGACTTATTCATATTTTTACCATACAAAAGTGAAACACAGTTTAATAAAGGTAGTTGTAATTATGAGAACTAGAAAGTGAAGTAAACTATAATAACATAACTATAATAATAATAATCCACAGTCATTAACAGAAAAAAATAATCTAAAAAAAGCGATACATTAGAACTATTCGAAATTTTGCCCATTGACCTGAATACACAATCTAACCCTCCTTAAGAATTCTTCTTGAACATTGCTCAACATTTGCGAATTTATTGCCCTGCACGCGACTGAAATTTTATTTCTTAGTTCCTGTGGGGTGTTGGACGGTGTTTGATACACAATTTCCTTGATATAGCCCCACAGGAAAAAAATCTAGACATGTGAGGTCAGGAGATCTTGCAGGCCACGAGACGGGACCACCTCACCCTATCCATTTATTGGGGTACCGATCATTTAAAAATCGGCGAACATTTGTGTCATAATGTGCTGGTTCCCCGACCTGCATAAACCACATACGTCGATTGTTATCTAGAGGCAAATCTTCCAAAAAGGCCTCTACATCTTCCTGCAATATACGCAGATATACCTGCCCGTTGAGGTGCCCATCAAAGAAATATGGCCCAATAAGATTAGTTCCAATTATTCCAGCCCAAACATTTATCGTAAAACGGAGCTGATTGTCAACTGATCTGCAAAAGTTTGGATTTTCTGAAGCGTAATAATGAAAGTTGTGCCCGTTAACCCTACCACAACTTGAAAATGAAGATTCATCACTGAACATCACGTAATTAAAAAAATTCTCACTTTCATTGTACTTAGCCACTGCCCACTCACGAAAAACTGAGGCGACTTCGAAAATCTGCATTCGTCAATGCCTGCTGCAGCTTCATTTTATATGGATGAAACTTGTATTTTCTCAATGTTCTGTTCACTGAATATTTTGATATTTCTATTTCGTCGGCAACTTTCCTCACGCTTGTGTGCGGATTAGCTAATGCCGATGCAACAATAGAAAATTCGTTTTCTTCATTGCTTCTTACTCTCCCTTTGCGTGTGGTCATTTCATAATTGGCGTTAGCAGTTCGCAAAAAAACGGTCCAACAATTTGACGAAACATTTTTCCTGATGATGTCTTCGATTCGGATATGTTTGTGCGTATACACGAGATGCTAAAAAACAATTTAGCCGACACTCGCCATAATAAGTGTCATATCAACTAATTCTTCAGTATTATAATTCATTTTAAATTAAATAACACAAAAGTTAGCACATAAAACTTAGCTCAAACACCTGAGAACTGAAAATAGTTATAGTTCTGGTTAGATGACATTTATCTGTCATCTGACAAAAAATATTAGTTGTTTCATTCTCTGCGCCTACTGTATCTGACAGTACCATTATTTTTACAAGCGAAACTAAAATAAACCACTATAACTCAAAAACTATCAACTATAGCTATAGGAAGACCTATATTAGGTCGATGCAGAATTTAATGATCTACCTGATTAATTCATAAAAAATAGGGTGCTCCATTTGAAAAACACAAGTTATGCTGCTTTAAAGTTAGATATGCTGTAACCCCAAAATAATACACCCTGTACAATAATGATGAATTATTCTTTAACCATTTTAAAGTACTAAATGTCGTCTATTGATATTTAGAATTTAAGGTAGCAAAACTCAAAACTCAGCTCACGGCAGACGTTTCAAATAACACATAAATCGGAGCTAAAAAAAAAGAAAGTCGTAATATTTTAAAAAATATCAAAGATAGCTATAGGAAATGCTACATAAAGTCACACTTATTTTGTAATCTCTATCAAAAAATGTAATAAAAAGTATAGCATTCTATTTAAAATAACGAAGTTGATAGCTACTTCCGGTGCAACCGGAAGTTCCATAAAGCTGAATATATTTTCTCGATATAGCTTAGATAATCACAAGAAAATTTTGTTTAAAGTTTTTTCGGCTAGCTCCAAGGGTAAGGGATATATGGAGGAATTACACACTATTGGGACACGCTGTATATATATATATATATATATATATATATATATATATATATATATATATATATATATATATATATATATATATAAACATATACAAATTGAAACTGATCCCGGATATGGGTTCTAAGAGTCCTAGTTCGCGCTCATTTGCAAAAAAAAATTCAAAATTCGCAAGTCGGGTTCTCCCCATTAGTGAATATTTTCTAGGAAAATTCACTAAAAGCTAAGAGTAAAGAAAGCGTAAGTACCTAGGTATTATACTTATGTTAGTTTGAGATAGGTATATTTCTTCTTGAAATGATTTTGTTTCAGTACCTATATGCATTGATTAAGAACCTGAATCTGATGTACACAACCACTTTCTTTTTTGTTTGATTGGATGTTAAAATCATCATATACTACAGTCACAGTCGACGCTCAAAGGCATTTGTTAAGTTATGTTAAAATTGGAAGTTGGATTATTATCTACCTACTATTTCTAGTAATCTTTGAATATAGGTAGCTGTTTGATATTCTGACATTCTAAGGTATTAGCGGAGTCGAATTCGAGGTTATACGCAGAACGTGCACGTTTCTCTCATGACTCCTGTCAGGCAACAAATCACAAATAGTGGTGTTGTCAGATTAAACACTAGAGGTCGAGATTGCTTTTAAATACCGTGAAAATAGGAAGCGTAATATTTATATGTATAATATAAATATAATATAATAAAACGTAGTTCTAGATTGCTTTTAAACAAATTGAATCACCTTCAGTAAAATTTATATTTATTTACATTTTTCTGATATCTACAGATTTAGATGAGAGTTGTCGTAAATGGCAACCCCGCTGATTCTTTATTGTCGCATATTTTCGTAGCCTGTCCGTTCAAACCTTAATTTGGAGATTATCTTTGCAATGGCAGCGGAATCTGCCTGTCTGACCTTATCCAGCAATATAATAGGCATTCATTTAGAGGTAACTTTAGGTCATATACTAGATTATTGATTTTTTATTTAGTTATAACCGAACATCTACTAAACCAGTTGAGTTCAAATTTGGTAGGTAGGACCCCTTGTACAATGTGTACGTGCTTGTTAAGTTTTAGTTTAATATTTCTAGCAATTTAAAAGATATTGCGTTTTTTTCATTTTTTTCTAAAAGTATTTGGGCGTCAAAACTGTCTAACGAACTCATCCAAGCTATTAACAAAATGCAGGGAAATGCCAAATTTGGTTTCGATTGGTGAAGTATTTTTTAATTAATTGGTTGGATACATACATACATACATACATACATACATACATACATATATATATATATATATATATATATATATATATATATATATATATATATATATATATATAACCTTTTAACTGACCTTGGATTTGGGTTCTAGGGGCCCTAATTCGCGCTTATTTGAACAAATTTTACAAAAATCTCACCATCGATACCTCTCTATTAGTGAATTTTCTTAACGAAAATTCACTAAAAGCGTTGAATAACTCAAAAGTTAAAGATCCCACTGAAATGACTTATTCATTGTAACCGGAGGATAGTATACATTTCCACTGGCGCGAAACATGGTCGCTGCCCCCATCCTCCCCTGTAAACACATTTACGAGGAGGTGGCTCAATCTTTGTTTAGTGGGAAAGGAGCCACTGGTTAAATGATTTTGGTAGCCAGTTATAGGCCTAGACTATATTTACGAAGCAGAGGTACAAATTAAGACATAACCAACTGCTCCTCCTCAAAATAAACGTATTTGAAATATAAACACACTATATGCAGTCCATAAGATTAATCTAAGAATGGCAGCAGCATAGTTCAACTTAAGGGCCCTGTAAATTCCAGTAAATCCTTAACTAATTAATTTAGGATTATCAACGCCTCAGTCAGAGGAATTTCCTTCACCACATATGTGACCTAAACTCCGACGATGAACACGATCAGAGGTGACTGAACTTTGTGTAAACACCTTTCAGTTGACAAGGGCTCGACATGGGCTCAATAGTAGCCTACAAATAAGGATTAATACATATTTCTACAGCCATGTTACCAGGTGTTGCCCATACCACCAACTCTTTATTACATAACATTTACGACACAGTGCATATGCCGGAAAATTTTCGTGTGTGTATATATATATATATATATATATATATATATATATATATATATATATATATATATATATATATATATATATATATATATATATATATTAAACAGAGGTCGGATCCAGCAACTGCACCGGAAGAGCGATTTTACGTACAAAATTTTCACATTTTAGTGAATTTTCTTAATGAAAATTCACTAACAGAGTGGTATCGATGGTAACACTTTCGAAAAATATCTTCAAATGGGCGCAAATTACGGTCCCTAGAACCCATATCCAGGGCCAGTTAAAATGTTCATATATATCATCGATACCTTAATGAAAATTCACTAAAATGTGAAAATTTTGTATGTAAATTCGCTCTCCCGACGCAATTGCTGCGTCTGGACTCTGTTTAATATTTTCTAGAACAGGGTACCACAAAAATATATAGGTAGAAAAAAGTCTGGACGCAGCAAGTGCGTTATGATAGTGAATTTTCATAGAAATGTCTGGCACAACATATTTTTTTAAACTTTTTTTTCTTGAAACATATAAATCCACATTGTGATGTATAGTTTATTTTTTTATCATAAACCTACATACCAGATTTGGTTACCATAGCTTTATTACTACAAATTTGTTCCCAAAGAAAACTCAAAATTTTTCTAGAAAACCTGGTCCGATTTTTCTGCTAACGAACTTATCCAAGCCACTTACAAAAGGATGGTAGATGCTAAATTTTATTAAAATTCCACCCATTACTTTTTGAGTTATCAGTGTTATATATATATATATATATATATATATATATATATATATATATATATATATATATATATATATATATATATATATATATAAATTGAAACTGACCCCGTATATGGGTTCTAGGGGTCCTAGTCCGCGCTCATTTGAAAAAGTCTGGACACAGCAAATGCGTTATAACGGTAGTGAATTTTCATAAAAATGATCTGACAGCAAATATTTTTAATAACTTTTTTCTTGTAAGATATAAATCTAAATTTTGGCGTATAGTTTACTTTTTAAAACCTGGTCCGATTTTCTTGGCTAACGAACTTATTCAAGCCACTTACAAAAGGAAGGCACATGCCATTTTATCAAAATCAGTCCATTATTTTTTGAGTTATCAGTGTGATACATAAAAACATCTAAAAGTCTGGACGCAGCAAGTGCGTTATGGAAGTGAATTTTCATAAAAATGTTTTTAATATCAAATATGTCTCTTTACCGGGATAACATATACAGTAGAAACAATGTACCATACAAACTTATTGTTTGAAAATGTACAAACATCTTTCGAAAATAAACTTAAAATGTTGGTTTCCTAGCCAACAAACCTCAGGTTAATAGCAAACTGAGTTATAGAAATTTGAAGCATTCAATGAAAATTCGCTACCAAAACGCACTTACTGCGTCTTGATTTTTTTCTCTTATAAACATGCATCATATTTCGATAAAAAATGCAAAAATGCAGTAATATAAGGGTGTTAGAGAAATATTGGAGGTATCACCAACGACTTTTGGCCACTTTTGGATTGTCAAAATAATTTTATAAGATGAAGCCCAAGACACCTTATAATCAACGTATACAATTTTTTCTCGTATCTTGTGTAAGAACAATTATATTGAGCTTTACTGTAGAAATGCGTCACCCTGTATATATGTAAACAGATAAAAACTGAAACTAAATCCGGATATGGATTCTAGGGGGCGTAGTTTGCACTTGGTTGAAGAAATGTTTTAAAATTCGGAAATCGGAGTCTCCTCATTGACAAATTTTTTCTACGAGATATACCTAAAAATTATAGACCGTTAATCCATACACTTAACTAAAACTACTGCCAAAGCATCAGAGAAAGGGGTCTATTTGAAATGAATTTTCTGGAAATATTTTAGTAAAATGAAGGATCAAATTTCCAAAGTGTCTGGAGTGGTATATTGTATTCTATGTAGTAACTGTAGTTTAAAATACATTGGCCAAACCAGCAGAGTCCTTAAAGATAGATTAACACAGCACAAAAGTGACATACGTTTACAAAAAAAGAACTTGCGCTGTGTTTGAACATAATCTCGACACTGGCCACAATATAAATTTTGGTAATGTTTCTATTTTACACTGTGAAACCTTAAGTAATAAAATAATGTGTTTAGAAGAATTTGAAATTACTTTTAACGACAATTTAATAAACTTAAAAAAGATAAAATTTTAGAAATCACTACCCCTATTTATATTTTCTAGACAAAAACAATAAACAAATTCAAATAGACAATAGTTAGCTTCATATGTCAGTTTGGCACTTTTCGACTTCAGTCAAATTTACAAAAAGGTTTTTGTCATGTTTGTTATTCCATAATTAGTTATATTAGGCACGCGTTGCATGTAAGTATTCTAAACCTTTATATTTTTCTTATGTAAATTGTAAACTTTTTTCTTTCCATGTTGTAGCATTGAGAATGGAATAAACTTTTCCGAAAGCTCGGCATTCAATAAAGAGTTTTATTTTGAAACTGACGGCTTCCCCACAATTTTTGAAATATATATATATATATATATATATATATATATATATATATATATATATATATATATGTATATGTATAACATATAAAAAACATAAAAATTTAAACTGAAGAAACGTTTTCAAAACGAATAGTCGGGATCTCCTCATTAGTGATTTTTTTTAAAGAAAATTCACTAAAATTTGAAACTGACCCCGGATATGGGTTCTAGGGGTCCTAGTTCGCGCTCATTTGAAAAAAAAATCTAAATTCAAAAGTCGGGATCTCCCCAGTAGTGAATTTTTTCTACGAAAATTCACTAAAACCGATCAACATCTAATACTTATTTTGTAAGACACGCTTTACTTGCACTAATAAAATTAACATGAAAATAATTTAATAAAGTGGCTTTTGTAGGTGGCTTTTGTAGCTAGAGTATAATCACGTTTCTGCTGTGTAGGCTTGTTCTTTTTCTGTAAAAGTGTCATCTCATCTTGGTGAAATCTTACTCTCTGTAATATTGATGACAGCTGCATTTTCGACGCTTGGTTGTTCGCTTATCCCCTGAATATTTATAAAAGGAAATTTAATCGATGAAGCAACACCGTTGTCCGCATTTTATGTTTTCTCTTGTGTATTCTATAATTTAATTCCTCAAGCTAAAAAATATATTTCTTATGAAACATTAGTTACACCTTGTTCTTAATGTTTTATTCAATTCGATGTTTTATTCAAATGGCGTACGGTTTGAAATCATGGCGCCATACGTTGTTTTATATAGCTATTCATGAAACCTCATAACAGTTCTCGAACGAAATTAAAATTTTGTATTGTTGATTAAGTTTTTCTGCATTTACTTTGGTTGCTGGGTCTGAGTTGAGACTATAAAAATATCAAGTTATTGAAAAATAATGTCAGTGGCTTGTGTTGAATTTCGAGCGTAAATTCCAGCCGCAAAAGAAACTTATACTTTCAGCACTGTAATTAAATCACTTATATAAATTTTATTTAAAAATTCACCAATGAGGACATCGACTTGGGAATGTTGAAAGATTTCTTCAAATGATCGCGAACTAGGTTAGTTACAATATATATATATATATATATATATATATATATATATATATATATATATATATATATATATATATATATATATATATATATACAGTGTGTCTCAAACTGGATGGGAATGTATCGCCCTCTCCGCTATTATTAGAGATAGGGAGACGGTTAAATTAGCAATGTTTTGTAGAATTTCATGTTCGTTCCAAATATGACTTGTATTTTGCCCTGCCTCTTTTTGTTTTCGAGTTATTTTGAAAAAAAAAAAACAAAATTTGTCGATTTCTTTTTTTTTAATATCTAAGTAAGCGTTGATCTGACATATCTAATACTTGCACATTATCAGGACAATTTTTACAAAGTAATCTTTTTGTGTTATTCTTAACTTTGGATTGTCATTTGTTTTTGAGATACAGGTATCAACGTTTGTTTTTATTACGGCAGCCATCTTGGATTTTTTTGCTCATGTGATAGTCTGTGAAAAGAGCTTTCTATGATGTAAAACATGCTTGAGAAATCTTGTAATTGCACTGACAATTTTGAGAAAAACCGTTTTGAGGATAGTAAGTCGGCTATGAAATCCAAAAACAGAAAACAAATGACAAAAAAGTGTTCAAAAACCAGTAGGCAATGGAGTCTAACAATAGACTTCTACTTTTAACATTATTTTCCGTAATGATTCACGATAAAAAAATATTGTGATTTAATTTACAATACTTAATTAGGTAATAATGCTGGGTAATATGTGAAACAGTTTAATAAGGAAACCCGACAATAACAAATAGAAACTTAAAATCCATAAAACAACACAATTAGAAACGGAACTCAACAAATAATAAAAAAACTCTGGACGCAGCAAGTGCGTTATGGTAGTGAATTTTCATTTAAATGTTTTTATTGCAAATATGTGTGTTTTCTTTTTAAGAAAGCAGGCATCAATTTTGGTTACCAGTATAACCTATATAGTAAAAACAATATGCCATGTTTCATAAAAATAACTTTGTGTGAAAATGTACAAAAATTTCCAAAAGTAAACTTAAAGTGTTCCCGGAAAAACTCGTTTCTTAGTCAACCCTATAGGTTAATAGCAAATTGGGCTATTCAAATATGAAGCATTTGATCAAAATTCGCTACCATGACGCACTTGCTGCATCCAGAATTTCTTTTCTTACAAACATTCATTATATTTCGATGGAAAATGCAAAAATTAAATAACATAAGGCGTGTTTGATTAAAAAAGAAAAGAAAATTTGTATCACCAACGACTTATGGGCCAGCCTGTGATTGTATAAATATTTTTTAAGATGTAGCTCAAGACACCCTATAATTAATATATATACAAATTTTTTTCATATCTTGTATAATAACGGATATATTGAAATTTATTGATTTTTTTACGAAAATTCGACAAAAATTATATACCATTAAACGATAAACTCTATAGCTAAGACTACTGCCAAGCATCAGAGAAAGGGTCTATTTGAAATGAATTTTCTGGAAACATTTTAGTAAAATGAAGGACAATGACGGTTGAAACTAAGACTTCAGGGTTTGCAAAACATCCTTCTTGAGACATTTGATTTCCATAGTCCGTATTAGATTCAAGTTATTTGCCTAAATGTTGGCGATTTTGACGTTTCAAATCGCAACTTTATTTTTCTTTAAATGCCTATAACTTTTTTGTCTTTTGACCTAAATAGCTAAATTAGTAGGTAACTTAACTATAAGGATATAAACCCGCGTACCAAATTTGGTTGCCCTTACTTTGTTAATTCCGGAGATATAATTTTTGTTCGAAAGAAAACACAAAATTTTCCGGGAAAACCTGGGAAGATTTTCCTGGCTAACGAACTTATACAAGCCATTTGCAAGAGCAATTTATTCACCAAACTTAATCAAAATCAGCCCATTATTTTTTTAGTTATCGGTGTGATATATATATATATATATATATATATATATATATATATATATATATATATATATATATATATATATATATATATATATATATATATATATATATATATATATATGTATATAACTAACTATAACTAGCTCATTAGTGAATTTTTTTAAAGAAAATTCACTAATAGAAACTTAAAAATACACTAAATAGACAATTGTTCAATATGGCCACCGTTTTGTTCAATGCACACCTTTTTGAAACATGCCTGCAAACTCTGGTGAGGGTGTTTTGGTTAATATGATTTATAGCTTGCGTGATTCTGTTTCGTAATTCATTGATATTTTGTGGTGGATCGAATTTACACATATCATTCTTCAGAGTACCCCAAAAATAAAAATCCATGGGTGTTATATCAGGACTTGGAGCACACCAATGAACTGGCCCATTATTACAAATGACACGATTATTAAAATTTTGGTACAAAAATTTCTTGACGATCCTAGCATTGTGAGCTGGACAACTGTCTGATTGATACCAAATCTCGTCTAAATTATCATAAACTCTTCTAATTGTTGGTAAGATATCATTTCTCAATAGATTAAGATACCTTTCCCCAGTTAAATTATTTTCAAAAAGAACGGACCAACAATGAAGTTACCTGAAGTATTTTTAAATTAACTGTCTAATCTACAAATAAAAAGTCGAAGACGCAGCAAGTGCGTTATGGTAGTGAATTTTCATAAAAGTGATCTGGCACAAAATATTTTAATATAACTTTTTTTTCTTGTAACATAGAAATCTAAATTTTGGTGTATAGTTTACTTTTGATATCGTAAACCTAACTACCAAATTTGGTTATCATAGATTTTTTATTTTTTAAGATAAAAATTTTTTTCAAATGAAAACTCAAAATTTTTCCGGAAAACCTCGTCCGATTTTTCTGATTAACGAACCTATCAAAGACATTTACAAAAGGAAGGTACATGCCAATTTTTTTTTAAATCGGCTTCTTATTCTTTGAGATAAAAATTTTTTTCGAATGAAAACTCAACATTTTCCCGGAAAACCTCGTATGATTTTCCTGACTAACAAACGTATTAAGGCCATTTACAAAAGGAAGGTACATGCCAAATTTTATTAAAATCGGCTTATTACTTTTTGAGATAACAATTTTTTTCTAATGAAAACTCAAAATTTTCCGGGAAAACCTCGTCCGATTTACCTGTATAACGAACTTATCCAAGCTATTTACAAAGGAAACGTACGTGCCAAATTTTATCAAAATCGGCCCATTATTTTTTGAGTTATCGGTGTGATACATACATATATATATATATATATATATATATATATATATATATATATATATATATATATATATATATATATATATATATATATATATATAAACATATAAAAATTGAAACTGACCCCGGATATGGGTTCTAGGGGTCCTAGTTCGCGCTCATTTGCAAAAATTTTTTCAAAATTCAAAAGTCGGGATCTCTCCATTAGTGAATTTTTTCTAAGAAAATTCACTAAAACAACAGTTTTTACCTAATAAGCCACACCAAACATTAATACCAAATCTGTCTTGCAATCGTCTTTCTTCCTTTAGATGGGGACTTTAATTTGCCCAATAATGCCTATTATGTCGATTATACACACCACAATTTGTAAATCTGGATTCATCAGTCCATATTATTTTCAAATGAAAATTTTCATCTTGCTGACATTGTCCTTGATACTACCATCTGCAGAATTGAAGTCGCTTAGGGTAATCGTCAATATTTAAACCTTGTACGATTGTAGGTTTGTATGGATGGTAATGACTTTATTTTAATAGACGGTGTGCCTTACTTTTTTGAATGTCAATTTGTTCACCATAAAACCGAACAGATTACGGAGGGTTTTCGTTTGAAACCTGTGAGACGGCATTATTTCTTTCTTCATTTCTAGGCATTGGTAGTTTCTTTGCGTGGAAGTTACCGTCGTTCAATAGATTGGTCACTATCCTGCGAAATATTTTGGTGTTTGGTTGTCGTCTTTCTGGGTAGTTGTTTTGATATGAATTTGTAGCTGCTTCAGTATTTCGGTTAGAACGAATATAACATTCCAACATGTCAAATATTCTTCATTACTGAACATATTGTTGAATATTATTTAAAATAAACAGGAAACAAACTATTTAGTACAAAATTTTAAGCAACGTGCTAAATACACCTCAAATTGTTCAGATAATTAAAAATGGCAGTATTCTAAATTGTCACTATAGCAACTTTTCTTTTGTTGTTTTTCAGTTGACTTACGTTTAAAAATCATACAATTTTCAAAGGCGTCTTCGTAAATCATTAATCTGCTTTTTATAAGGTCTGTTAGTAAATTTAGTTATTTACTAGGTTTACCTATTTAATTAAATTATAACAATTTTCTCGGATACTGTTGTAACGTAAAATATTATTTGTAATAATCGGCCAATTCATTGGTGTGCTCAAAGTTACTATTTTTTTTAAATCGTGAATCATTACAGAAAATTATGTTAAAAGTAGAAGCCTATTGTTAGGCTCCATGGCCTACTGCTTTTTGAACAATTTTTTTTGTCATTTGTTTTCTGGTATTCGATTTCATAGCCTACTATCCTCAAAACGGTTTTTCTCAAAATTGTCAGTGCAATTACAATATTTCTCAAGCACGTTGTACATCATTGGAAAGCTATTTTACAGGCTATCACATGAGCAAAAAAACCAGTATGGCTGCCATAATAAAAACAAACGTTGATACCGGTAACTCAAAAACAAATGACAATTCGAAGTTGAGAATAGCACAAAAGATTACTCTGTATAAAGTGTCCTAATAATGTGCAAGTCTTAGACATGTCAGATCAACGTCTACTTAGATACTGAAGAAAAAATAAATCGACAAATTTGTTTTTTTTCTTTCAAAATAACTCAAAAACGAAAAGAGGCAGGGTAAAATACAAGTCATATTTGGAAGGAACATGAAATTCTACAAAACATTGTGTCAATTTTTATTTGTTTATATATATATATATATATATATATATATATATATATATATATATATATATATATATATATATATATATATATATATATATATATATATTTGACACAAACCAGCGTACCAAATTTGGTTACCATAGCTTTGTTTTTTCCGGAGATAAAAAAACACAGAATTTTCCGAGAAAAATTAGTCCGATTTCCCTGACTAATGAACTTATCCAAGCGACTTAGGAAAGGAAGGTACTCACCAAATTTTATCACAACCGGTCTATTATTTTTTTAATTATTGGTGTGACACATAAATATAAATATAAATATAAATATAAATATAAATATAAATATAAATATAAATATAAATATAAATATAAATATAAATATAAATATAAATATAAATATAAATATAAATATAAATATAAATATAAATATAAATATAAATATAAATATAAATATAAATATAAATATAAATATAAATATAAATGTAAATATATATATATATATATATATATATATATATATATATATATATATATATATATATATATATATATATATATATATATATATATATATATATATATATATATATATATATATATATAAACATATGAAGTCTGAAACTGACCTCGGATATGGGTTCCAGGGGTCCTAAATAGCGCTCATTTGAAGAAATTTTTTAAGAAAATTCACTCAAATGGTGTCAGATTTGAAAGCATGACACAAATTAACAAAATAATGAAATATTTTGGTTAAGACGCAAAAATAATATAAAAAAATATTATATATTTCCATTGATCATTAAACGCAAAATTCAAATATGTAATAATACACAGGATGTTTCATTTGAAAAAATCAAGTGACGGTTGTTTGAAATTGCTAAAACGTAATAATGTTTTAGGAGCACCCTGCATAATTTTCTCAGAAACTGTCAGCTGATTGAGATCAAGCAATATTTCAACATTAGGATATAGGAAAATTGTAGCTGAGGAGATAAAACTCAGTTAACACAAACAGTTTTCTCAAACTTCTTGAGATGTCAATTTTTGTCTTTGGGTCGCCACATTTTGGAAACTATTAGAGATAAGTACCAACTATGGCACACAAGGCCATATTAGAATTTAAGAAGGAATCTAGAAATGTAATAATATATAGGATCTTCTATTTGAAATAAGGAAGCTGTTGTTCACTTCCGGTATTACCGGAAACGATCTGAAGCTATCACTGTTTTCTTTGAACAGATAATTATAAAAAACATGCCTCTAGGAATTTTCCGATTTCAACTCATAGTACTCGTAGTTTCTCAGGGTACCCAGCCGAAATCAAAAATCAAATACCCTGACATTTCCAGGTTCAGCAAGTGAATTTCTCGTAATACTTAACATGAATGGCACACATCTCGGAATACGTTTCTATTCATGAAATAATTAAAAATTCTGAACCAAAAACTTGTTTAATACACAAACATCATCAAAAATATAAATATGCTTATTCTTTTAAGGTTCTAAAGAAAACTGATAACTTTGTACCTAAATGAATATTACACGTTTTTGCAGTAACTAGTAATTAAGCTTCACTCATTTTAGTCTGAATGAGATCAAACCACAAGAGCCATATTAACCCCTGTTCAAGTATTCGAATAAAAACATGTCTTGACTCAAAAAAAGCTTCTTAAACAGCGCAAATAAATATCAATAAAATCAATAAATATCAAATGTTTGCTATGAATAAATGAAATTACCACATTGTGTAAATAAGATAATATTCATACATATTTTATCAATGGTAATTTTAGATTTTAAAACTCCAATCTCAAATTTTGCACTTTCTTCAGTGTGTTTTTCCGCGTTTCTAGTTGTGATGTTTCTCTATGTGTTTTCCAGTTGTCTTCTGATTTTCATCGAGAGCTCTGTTATATTCATGATGTTATGAATTCTTGATACTACTTTAGATTGACTTCTCTATTTCCCACTCGTCGTAATTTCTTTACACTATCTACATACCCATATACAAACGCCCAATATTTTCACTCCAACTTTAATTCTATGTTACATTATCATAAAGATTAAAATAGAATAAACACAGACAGCGCACCTCTACACCGCCAATAACTAGAGTGCATTTTGCATTTTATGCATTCAAGGAAGAATATTTCAAGTGAGATAAAGAAATGAGACATTATTGAGATAAATGATGAAGAAGCTATATTTATTTTGGCCCACGATGTGACATTCGCTGCGTTTTTTGAGGCTAAAATTAATATACCAAATTTCAGCCACAATGTTGTCAAATATAATTCCCTAGAAGACAGATATTTAGTGAAAAAGATTCGCGTAATATACTTATATCATTTGAAACCAAAATAATCTGCTTGTGACGGAATTTAGAAATATATAATTTCCAGGTCTGCTGAATGATTTCCATGACATTTGAGTAAAATCACAAATTTCTCTGACATTCGTCTGTCATTTAGGGGGTATTCCAAATGCTCTTATTTTCCCGGTTCTCCAGGTTTTCCAGGTCGCTGGGTACCTTGTTTCTGTATACGGCTAACAGTCCAAGGTCGCAGGACACCTGTACATTAGCTACGATAACGCACTTGCTACGAATAAACATTTTAAATCAAAACAGTTTGCTGGGTTTAGATTTATTTTTGTCAAGGAACTTTACAAAATATTAAAAGTCTGGACGCAGAAAGTGCGTTATAGTAGTGAATTTTCATAGAAACGATCTGGTACAAAATATTTTATTATAACTTTTTTTTCGTCTAATATACAAATCTGAATTTTTGTATATAGTTAACTTTTTATATCGTAAACCTACCCACCAAATTTAATTATCATAGCTTTTTTATTTTTTGAGATAAATTTTTTTTTCAAATGAAAACTCAAAATTCTCGTCCAATTTTTTTGATTAACAAACTTATCAAAGCCATTTACAAAAGGAAGGTACATGCCAAATGTTATCAAAATCGGCCCATTATTCTTTGAGATAAAAAATTTTTTCGAATGAAAACTCAAATTTTTCCCGGAAAACCTCGCGCGATTTTCTTGACTTACAAACTTGTCAAAGCCATTTATAAAAGGAAGGTACATTTTATTAAAATCGGCTTATTACTTTTTGAGATAATTTTTGAGATAAGAATTTTTTTCGAATGAAAACTCAAAAATTTCCCGGAAAACCTCGTTCGATTTTCCTGACTAACGAACTTATCCAAGCCACTTACAAAAGGAAGGTACGTGCCAAATCTTATCAAAATCGGCCCATTATTTTTTGAGTTATCGGTGTGATACATACATACATATATATATATATATATATATATATATATATATATATATATATATATATATATATATATATATATATATATATATAAACATATAAAAATTGAAACTGACACCGGATATGGGTTCTAGGGGTCCTAGTTCGCGCTCATTTGCAAAAATTTTTTCAAAATTCAAAAGTCGGGATCTCTGCATTAGTGAATTTTTTCTACGAAAATTCACTAAAACTGTCCAAGCATATATAGGGGTCTGTAACAACCTAGAATCTAATCTAGACTGATAAGTGATAATTTTTGCTCTCTACCGTTCAAAATAAACGTTACAGCGGACGAATAAAAAAACAAAAACGTGACAAAAATAAACCTGAAAACACGATTCCCTCCTTTGGATCAACAAACCCACTCGATAAATAATTCAAAGGGTTCAGAACAAAAACATCGATACAATTCTCTTATAAATAGAGCGTACGGCGAAGAGATGAAAAATACTTTCCGATACATCTGGAAATGTTCAACATTCCCATTTCATTACGCTGGTAACCGCCACAATTATTATTATTTAAGTACTAAAAAGCCTGGACGGAGCAAGTGCGTTAAGGTAGTGAATTTTCATTAAAATATTTTTAATAGCAAATGTGTTTTTTTTTTAAGAAAGCAGGCATCAAATTTGGTTACCAGTATAACATATATATATATATATATATATATATATATATATATATATATATATATATATATATATATATATATATATATATATATATATATATATATATATATATATATATAAATATAGTAAAAACAATGTGCCATATTTCATCAAAATAACTTTATTGTTTGAAAATGTACAGAAATTTCCGAAAGTAAACTTAAAGAGTTCCCGAAAAAACTCGTTTCTTGGTCAACCATATAGGTTAATAGCAAATTGAGCTTTAACTATTAAGCATTTGATAAAAATTCGCTACCATAACGCACTTGCTGCGTTCAGAATTTCTTTTCTTACAAACATGCATTATATTTCGATGGAAAATGCAAAAATGCAATAACATAAGGCGTGTTTGATAAAAAAAAAAGAAAATTTGTAACAGCAACGACTTATGGGCCTGTGATTGTAGAAATATTTTTTTAAATATAGCTCAAGACACCCTATAATTAATGTATCCAATTTTTTTTCATATCTTGTATAATAACGGATATATTACGGTTTATTGATTTTTTATGAAAATTCGATAAAAATTATATACCGTTAAACGATAAACTCTATAGCAAAGGCTACTGCCAAGCATCGGAGAAAGGGTCTATTTGAAATGAATTTTCTGGAAATATTTTAGTAAAATGAAGGACAATGACGGTGGAAACTAAGACTTTAGGTTTGTAAAACATTCTTCTTGAGACATTTCCTTTCCATAGCCCGTATTAGATTCAAGTTCTTCGCCTAAATGTTGCCAATTTTAACGTTTAAAATCACAACTTTGATGTTTTGAGGAAAACCCCAATTTATTTTTCTTTAAATGCCTATAACTTTTTGTCTTTAGACCTGTAGAGCTAAATTTTGGTAGGTACCTTACCTATGACGACGTAAACCTGCGTACTACTTTGTTTATTCCGGAGATATAATTTTTTTTCGAAAGAAAATACAAAATTTACGAATTTATCCAAGCCACTTGCAAAAGGAAGGTATTCACCAAATTTAATTAAAATCAGCCCATTATTTTTTGAGTTATCGGTGTGACAAACTTAATACTTAAGCAATTTAACACCTTTGAAACCCGCATGAGATTCAAGAAGAGGCAATCTACCGATAAGTAAAAAGTCTGGAGGCAGCAAGTGCGTTATGGAAGTGAATTTTCATAGAAATAATCTGACACCTAACAGTTTTATTTAAATGCTTATAACTTTTTTTCTTACAACATAGAGATTTAACTTTAAATATGTAGTTTATCTTTTATAATATCAAATCACGCAGCAAATTTCATCGCCATAGCAGGTTTATTTTCGATATATATATATATATATATATATATATATATATATATATATATATATATATATATATATATATATATATATATATATATATATATATATATATATATATATATATATATATATATATATATATATATAGTAGGACGCCCGTATCATACGTCCTTTGATATCCTTGGGTACGGATATTAGATCTTGAGCAAAAAAAAAAATAGTTTACATTTTAAAAGTTGTGCATATATGTTTTCACATTTCTAGTGAATTCTCGTAGAAGAAATTCTCGTAAATAGAGAGATCTCGAATTTTGAATTATGAAACATTTTCTTCAAATGAGCGCGAACTAGGACCCCTAGAACCCATATCCGGGGTCAGTTTCAATTTTTATATAAAGTAGGAATAGGAATAGGAATAGGAATAGGAATAGGAAGAGGAAGAGGAAATAACAAAGTAATGGTACACAGGCTTGTGTCGTAAAAAGTAAACTGTGTACCAAAATTTAGGTCTGTAAGTTAAAAGACAAAAAGTCTGGACGCAGCAAGTGCGTTATGGTAATGAATTTTCATAGAAATGATCTGGCACAAAATATTTTATTATAACTTTTTTTTCTTGTAACATAGAAATCTAAATTTTGGTGTATAGTTTACTTTTTATATCGTAAACCTACCTACCAAATTTGGTTATCATAGATTTTATATTTTTTAAGATAAAAATATTTTTCAAATGAAAACTCAAAATTTTCCCGGAAAACCTCGTCCAATTTTTCTAAATAACGAACTTGTCAAAGCCATTTACAAAAGGAAGGTACATGCCAAATTTTATTAAAATCGGCTCATTACTTTTTGAGATATGAATTTTTTTCGAATGAAAACTCAAAATTTTCCCGGAAAAACTCGTCCGATTTTCTTGACTAACAAACATGTCAAAGCCATTTACAAAAGTAAGGTATGTGCCAAATTTTATTAAAATCGGCTTATTACTTTTTGAGATATGAATTTTTTTAGAATGAAAACTCAAAATTTTCCCGGAAAACCTCGTCCGATTTTCCTGACTAACAAACATGTCAACGCCATTTACAAAAGGAAGGTACGTGCCAAATTTTATTAAAATCGGCTTATTACTTTTTGAGATATGAATTTTTTTCGAATGAAAACTCAAAATTTTCCCGGAAAACCTCGTCCGATTTTCCTGACTAACGAACTTATCCAAGCTATTAACAAAAGAAAGGTACATGCGAAATTTTATCAAAATCGGCCTATTATTTTTTGAGTTATCGGTGTGATACATACATATATATATATATATATATATATATATATATATATATATATATATATATATATATATATATATATATATATATATATATATATATATATATATATATATATATATATATATATATATATATATATATATAAATTGAAACTGACCCCGGATATGGGTTCTAGGGGTCCTAGTTCGCGCTCATTTGCAAAAATTTTTTCAAAATTCAAAAGTCGGGATCTCCCCATTAGTGAATTTTTTCTACGAAAATTCACTAAAAAGCTATAGACATTAAAAAAATATATATTTTCGAACATTCCTTATACTATTGCATTTTTATTAAAATTGTTATGCATGTTTGTAAGAAAAATACATTTGATAGCGTTCATAGTTTTCGAGTTATTTCAATTGTTTTGGAACTGTTCACGTTTTTAGCACATCTCAAAAATTACGGCGTTTTTACCAATAGATAGTAGAAAGTGACGCATTCAGAGAGGTTTTTTTAACTATCATTCCTTGAAAAATCTAGAAGCCATACACAGGGCGCTCTCCGATAGTGACTGAATTTGAAAAAAATCAAACGGCCGTAAATCAATTTTTTTTCCAATGGAACAGCCCGTTGTTTGCGATTCAGGAGTGAAGGGCATGCCCCTGCTTCAAGTTTTGTATATCACTCGCTATACCTACAGACTAGTTTTGAAAATATCTACATTTACAATCGCACACAATCGATCAGATTATGTGATTGGTGAATTTAAGAAGAAAAATATTAAAATATTTAAATCAACTTTGATACACTATGTGAAAACTGGAACCTGTGATGAGCACTAATAAGTACACTTGGAGAAAACCCAAATCACCACAACACATATTTCAGAGACCTTACGATCGTTTCGTTGACCATGTCAACATCTTCAGAGGAAGAAAAATTCTAACATTAAACTACCAACTACCGTGTATTTATATCGCGCCTAGGTAAACGAACTTGTCCGAAGTAAAATTGTCGTCGAAGAACGATCGTTTGTTTATTGCGTAGTGAAACTACCAGGTCGAAGACCTGGTTTAATCTTATGGTCGACAAATTTATGAGCCCTTATCTAATATAAGTATAATAGGCTTAAAGGAACGGTACCGAGTTATTTAAGGAATATGTACGTTCCCTTTCGGTCTAGAAATTTACTATGTGGATGGATTTTAAGTAGTTAGTAGTTTAATGTTAAAATTCTTCTTCCACTGAAGATGTTGACATGGTCAACGAAACGATCGTAAGGTCTCTGAAATATGTGTTGTGGGGATTTGGGTTTCTCCAAGTGTACTTATTATTGGATAAGATTACCTATGTTCACATTTTCATATTATATGTGTCGTTGATATTTTTTTTCCACAAATGTCAAATGAAACTTTACAGTGGCACACTTAAGTAGTGTTTTTATTTCTTGAAAATATGAGTAATTTTCCGCTTACTTCCACTAGGTAAAATTTCCGTAAAAGTTTGACATTTTTTTAAATCGCAATTACATAGCTATATAATTTGAATTTTATGTATTTTTTTAACAATTTTTTTTGTAAAAAATAGACAGACAGCTATCGCAGCATACTTTTTGCGTTTAGCTGAAAATCATTGTTTGTAAGATTTTTGTGAAATTTTGGTAATTAATAATAAATGTATAAGTTATTGTAAAAAAATTTTTTCGGATTCTCGTGAAAAATTTGTTGGAAAATGTTCATGCAACATTTTTTTCGTAACTTTCGTCTAAAAACTTTTTGTGAATTAGATCGCGGTAGGTGGATAAATTGCTTGAAAAGGTTTGTTGTCCAGGAAAATAGGACCAGTTTTTTCGGGAACATTTAAAATGTGTTTTCGAAAAATTTTTCTACTTTTTCAAACAATAAAAGTTATTTTCATAAAATATGGTACCTACATTGTGTCTACTATATAGGTTATACTGTTAACCAAATTTGATACCCGCTTTCTACAAAAAAGACAAATTTGCTATTAAAAACATTTTTATGAAAATTCACTACCATAACGCACTTGCTGCGTCCAGACTTTTTAATCATATTGTCAACTGTAACACGCGTTGTAGAGAGCAGCCTCCGCTTAATCTTTTTCTATAAACTGTTAGTGAAACACTACGTTTTACTTCGTTGGGGACTAGGTTATACAATCTTTGTCCTAGGTATGTATGACCTCGTTGTCCGATACTTCTGTTACATTTGTCTCGTATACTCTTGCTTTTGTGTGTAGTATTACAACTATGATTGAAGAACAACAACCTGTCAAGATGTTTATACACCTCTTTCAGTATTGCTTTGAAATACAGTGTCCTACAGTCAAGTAAGCGCGTTTCCCTTAAAAGATATGCACTCGCGTAAGTAAATGGTTCCTGGTATTTTTAACATCCAGTTCTGCACCACATCCATTCCTTAAACACACTGTCTCTCCCACTCCCGCACCCAATTATCCCATAGGACAATTGGGACTGTACCAGTGCATTGTAGATTACTCTTGAGTCTCGAGTGTGCAAATACAATATATAATAATAATAATAATAATAACGCACTTGCTGCGTCCAGGTTTTTTTTATTAAAAAGTACATTTTATTCCACAATACGAACAAAAACAAAGTCATCTCAAGCACCAACGGCAGCAAATCATTCTGGACTCTTGCTAAATCTATTGGGAATAATTTCTGCAAGAGCACATTCCCACATCTTGTTTCACGGGATGAAATTGTTTCTACTGCCCTGGGCAAGGCTGAACTTTTTGCTTCGTTGTTCGCCGGCAATTTTACTCTCAACCCACGTCCAAATGTTCAACCACCAACAGTCCCCAATGTCGCGCATAAAATGACGGATATCATTTTCAAAACTAGAAAGGTACGAAATATGCTATCTTCTCTTGACACCAGAAAAGCCTCTGGCCTTGACGAGATCCCAGCAATTGTTATCAAAAAGTGCGCATCAGAACTTGCTCCTGTCCTCACTCGTCTGTTTCAGACATCGTACAATAGAGGCATATTCCCTAGTAACTGGAAAACTGCTCGAGTACAACCCATCCCCAAGAAAGGATCCAAAGCGCTAGAAACAATTTCATCCCCTGAGACAAGAGGTGGGAACGTGCTTTTGCAGAAATTATTCCCAATAGATTTAGCAAGAGTCCAGAAGGGTTTGCCGCCATTGGAGCTTAATAGGACTTTGTTTTTGATGTGGTTATTAAACGAGTTTTTTGCGTCAGAAAGAATGCGGACATAGCGGTTTCTTGCGTCGTGAAATGCTTGACGGTTTTCTTGACTGGGATTGTGTAGAAGCGTTTTGTGAGCTTTGACCTTTTCAAGTCCGGCCTTGTCACAGGATTTAGAGAACTAGGGCTTTTGAGTGGCTGAAGAGGTTTTCTGTGTACGTGGAATAAATAACTCCATGCCAGCTTGGATAATTTCGGTGACGTTTTGTGAGATATCAGAGGGGTCAAGATGAGAGGAGCAGGCAGACGCCCATGGAAATGAGGAAAAGTAATCCCGCATTTCGTCCCAGTTTGCGGAGTTGTAGTGCCAAACGATACGTGGGTGTGATGACTGTGTGACCTCGGGTTGCATTGCGCAGGACGCAGTGACCATGCCGTGGTCTGAGCGCCCAAGGGGGGCGGTGACTGATATCTTATAGCATTCAGGTTTTGTAGTAAGAAGGAGATCCAAGGGTTTTGAGCTGTGTGTTGGGATACGAGGAGGGTAAGTAGGTTGCTGAACCATATTGGCTAAAGAATTGCTGACTGCAAAGGCCTCTGCTGCTCTCCCTTGTGGATCGGTTTTTGAAGATCCTAGCCATTCCCTATTATGGATATTGAAGTCACCAAGAATAGTGACGTCGGAGGAAGGATATTCAGAAATCAGATAGTCGGTTTTTTCAGAAAGGTAGTAAAAGGGCTGGACAAAGTTGTTGTCAGAAGGTTACCGGTAAATGCAACAGATGAATTTAGTTGCAGCCCTGGGAGAGAGTTTTATCCATAGTATGTCTTTTCTTCCTGCTTCTACATTGGGGAGTCTGGTGCAGGGTAGATTGCTACGGACGTATGCACACACGCCTCCATCTAAAGGAAGTAATGAGCTCATATCCCGAGAAATTAAGGTGATTAGTGGCTGTTTTGGCACTGATTTGGGTTTCGGTGAGGAAGAGTTGGGGCCTGTTAGCCTAGAGGAAATGGTGGACGGAGTTCAGGTTAGAATTTCGGCCACATATGTTTGAAAATGATATGTTTATTCTTGATGTTGGCGCCCCCTGTACACTTCTCTCCCGGAGATCCGAATGGAGGGGTATTTTGCCTCCGGAATCTTTTGTACAAGAAGGAGCCATCATCATTTTTGCTTAAAAGGGAAACCGACTCATACACCAGAACCTGAAACGTCAGTTGAGACTTCACCGGCCCCTTAATGTATGGGGTGGTACCTCCTCGGGCGTGAAAAACTTGACGAGATCCCAGCAATTGTTTTCAAAAAGTGCGCATCAGAACTTGCTCCTGTCTTCACTCGTCTGTTTCAGACATCTTACAATAGAGGCATATTCCCTAGTAACTGGAAAACTGCTCGAGTACAACCCGTCTTCAAGAAGGGACCCAAAGCGCTTCCTATCTTTGGATCCTAGTTGAGCTGTTTGTCAATAATTATATCTTGGCAGGTGTGTAAATAGCTTGAAAAGGTTCATTGGCCAGGAAAATCGGCCAGTTTTTTTCTGGAACTTTTTAAGTTTATTTGCGGAAAATGTTTGTACTTTTTGAAACAACAAAGCTATTTTAATAAAATGTGGTACATTGTTACTACTATATAGGTTATACTGCTAACCAAATGTCCTTTTAAAAACAAAACATATTTGACATTAACAACAGTTTTACGAAAATTCGCTAGTGTAACGTACTTGCTGCCTCCAGACTTTTTAAACACATTTCCCTGTTTTTTTTATGCGAAATAAGCTTGAATAAGCTTAAATAATCAAAATGGGGGCTTTCCATTTGAAATCAAGTTTCAGCAGTTTTTCATCTTAGTTTTGGTAATTATTTTTCGAACACTCTGTATCAATCAATTCAATAATGTCATTCAAAGACTGTTAGACTACGTCCTCATCTACAAGAAAATCAAAGCTTATAATTACGTCGTGTGTATGAGAGAAAATTATCAATATCTTCCGGTTTGCAAACGTCAATAAAAGTTCTAATATCTTAAGAAGACTTAAGATATATGACATTATACACAAATAACTCTGGGCACAGCAAGTGCGTTATGGAAGTGACTTTTCATAAAAATGTTATTAATTACAAATATATCGCTCTAATGCATCAATTTGGTTACCGGTATAACCTATATAGTAGGAACAATGTACCATATTTTATCAAAATAATTATTTGAAAATGTACAAAAATTTTCTGAAAATAAACTTTATGTGTTTCTGAGAAAACTGGTCTCCTAGCCAATGAACCTTAGGTTAATAGCAAACTGAGTTATTGAAATTTGAAACATTTTATGAAAATTCGCAACCAAAACGCCCTTGCTGCGTTCATACAAAAAATTCCGAAAATAAAGTTAAATGTTGGCTTCCTAACCAACAAAACTTACGTTAATAGCAAATTGAGTTATTGAAATTTGAAGGATTTAATGAAAATATGCTACCAAAACGCACTTACTGCGTCCAGATTTTTTCTTACAAACATGCATCATATTTCGATAAAAATGCTAAAATGCAGTAACGCATTTGTTCTACGAAAATTAGCTACAAACTATAGACCGTTAAACCAGAAACTTCACTAAACCTAGAGCGAAAGCATCAACCTAACTAAACCGACAGCCAAAGCATCAGAGAAAGGGTCTAACTGAAATGAATTTTCTGTAAATATTTCAGTAGAATGAAGGGCAATGACGGTTGAATCTGAAACTTAATGGTTCGCAGAACACTCTTCTTGCAACATGTTCTTTTCACAATCCGTATATCTTTCACGTTCTTTGCCTAAACATTGCCAATTTTGACGTTTTAAATTGCGAGTTTGACGTTTTGAGGAAAACTCCAAACTTTTTTGTCCCTAAACTTAGAGACCTAAATTTTGGTACATTCACTCTTTATAATACAAATACGCGTACCAAATTTGGTTGCCCTCACTTGGTTATTTCCGGAAATATGAATTTTTTTTAGAAAGAAAACACAAAATTTTTCGAGAAAACCTGGTCCAATTTTTCTGGCTAACGAACTTATTCAAGCCACTTGCAAAAGGAAGGTACTCACAAAATTTGATCAAGATCGGTCTATTATTTTTTGAGTTATCGGTACGAGATATATATATATATATATATATATATATATATATATATATATATATATATATATATATATATATATATATATATATATATATATATATATATATATATATATATGTGTGTGTGTGTGTGTGTGTGTGTGTGTGTGTGTGTGTGTGTGTGTGTATGTATATATAAACACGGATCTCCCCATTAGTGAATTTTTTAAAGCAAATTCACTAAAAAAGAACATTTGAATCACCAACGATTTATGGGCCATCCTGTAATATACTGAGTGTCCAATTTGAAATAAGGAAATTAACGTCTACTTCGAGTATAACCGGAAACACCACTAGTCTGAAAATATTTTCCGAGTGTCCCCCAATTGCATTAGTACAGTACCAAATTTTAAGATTTTTCCTGACGATGGTTTTCCCATAATCAATCGATGCAGTTCCCGTTGGTTCAGCCTGTATACATTTATATAAACATATAAAAATGTAAACGCAGCTTGGATGTGGGTTTTAGGGGTATTAATTCAGGCTCATTTGAAAAGTCTTACCTCTATTACCCAGTGAACTTATGAATTTTCTTAATGAAAATTCAATAAGAGAATATTGATTTATATTTTCTAGATGGTACAATATCAACGTTTTGAAATTTTTATTGATAAAGTAATCATCTTTTAGTTGTTTGGTTAAGATTTTGAAACATATGATTCAGTAGGCAGGTAAACAAGTAGCAAGAAATATGATTGTGTTCCTACTATAATCCAATGTTCGATGAAACAACCAAATAAATAAATGAAAGGTCAAAAACGTCAATACATTTTCCATCAAATAATAAAAAGAAAATAATTAAAAAATGATGTAGGTATCTATATTTTGAGGAGAACGTATCTCAAACACACTTCATTTGCTTACATTGTAGCTCTGCGTGGGGGTTTCAGATCGAGCGTGTTTCCTGAAGAGCTTAGTGGAGTATCCCACGATCTAGTAGACATACAAACCCTCGAATACAAGCAATCCATGGAAGAAAAGTGCCAGCTATGTCTGGCATTATCTTTCAAAGAGCACATCCTAACAACTAAAACACAACACTATTAAAACAGCTGTTGTCGCACTGTATACACTCCCACATAAACAAGGGGGTTAGAAAGAGCTTTGCATAATGTTTATCACAAATAACGGCACAAAATACGGCGTATAGACCACGCGACTCCGGCACAGCACAACACAAATGCATACGACCGACCACGCGGTTTCCCACATCGAGCGACTGCAACAGACTGTAGTAAGTACGACGTTGCCACGTTGTTAATGATGGTTTCGTCCTGGGTCGATAACAATTATCCTTAATTCGAATATCTGACAATCCATAAGTAATTATTACAATTTTTTCTGTAAAATAAGGTCGTCACTAAAAGGCGATGTTTATGTGTCTCAAAGACATCACGAAGTTGATTGTAGTGCCACAATATAAGCGTTAACTCGCTTTGCGAATAATAATAGTAATAATAATAATAATAATATCAGACATCGAAAATCTACAACGGAAAATGCGAACACTCCTAACAAAATCCAAAAAGCATCACCCCCGTATTTCCATCGAACAAGTAACCCTACCACAAAGTGGAAAAGGAATATTGGATATTGGTAAACAGTTCGACAGCAGATATTGAACCTGCGTACATATTTCCATCAGCAGGCGCGTACTTTTGAACTACACAGTGCCATATGCGAGGCAGATGATTCAACACCGCTACAATTGAACGAAAGTAAAATACAGTCACCATCGGACTGATCAGGACAAGCTGTAATCTTGGATGCAGAAGCCTCTCCATGGGCGACATCTGAATGATACCTCCCAGGCACATGTCAAGAAATCGGCGTCGAACCACTGGTTGGTGCCCGGACAGATTTTTCCAGTGACACAGAAGTTTTTGCTGGCCATACAAGATTAGGTCATTGCAACAAAAAACTACTTGAAGTATATCGTTGGAGATAATTCGGTCCAAGATGACAAATGCAGATCTGGGTGTCAGTCTTCGGTGACTAGCCAGCAGGTCACCAGAGGATGTCAAGCGTTTGCTGCAACAGAGCCACAACGTTGTTGCCAGCATACTTTATCAAGAACTGGCTCCGAAAATGGGACTTTTAAATCTTAGTTAGGTGCCCTACTATAGATGCCCTCCTGAGCATGTTCGCAAAATTTTTGGATACAGATTGTACTGGGATCGGACCGTGTTAAGAAACCAATGAGTTGCCCACAACAGCCCAGATATAATAATAGTGTATAAGTCCTGCAAACAAATGACGCTCATTGATGTAGCCATTCCGAATACCAATAATCTAGAAATAAAGTATAACGACCTCGAAACGCAAGTAGAGACAGTGGAGGGCAGATAGTGTTCGTGTGATCCCGATAGTTATGTGGTCAACTGATGTGGTTCTTAAGAATCTTCGAAAGAACATTAAGAGACTGGGCCTTGGAGAGCACCTTTATAGGGTTATCCAGAGAGCGGTAATATTTGCAACTGCCCACACCGTGCGGAGATTTCTGAGAAATGCGGATGTGTCGCTTTGTCGTTCAGGGCCCGATAACTTGGAGAGGGTTCCATCTGAGCCTAATCCCTTTTCTATCTGAGACACTTGGAATGTGTGAATGTTACCCTTTGAGGAAGTGTGAAAGAGCTTCTCGCCAAAATTATAATAGTAATTTTGGTAGATTTGTAGGTGAGCTCACAGACAGCTTTCTGTTAAATGTTTTTCAAAAACATGCTTAGAATCCCCGCATATAAACGAAAAATGCGAAACAACAGATTAGTGTGACCTCTATAAGCTGCCCTTTGCACGTTTTGCAGCTATACCATCTTCAACCTGTTTAACCTACACAGCACCCCTATTTGCCCTAGGTCCTGTAACCTTCTTGGGGGTTGAAATAACAACAATTGCCTTGTGGTTTACGCATTGAGTGGTGGTTGCATGTTTCTCGCTGAAAAAAATTATAGACCCTCCCTCCATCTACCCTGTTTCTTCCACAAAGACCCTGACACACACTGCCTGCAGCCCCACATTTTGTCATTACAAAAATAATGTAGGAAAGAAATAATGAATCACAAATAACGAAATCGCGACACATACACGCTTCAATCACTGCAAAACCAGCTATAAGGCTTATTGTAAGAAAACAAGGTCAACAGTGCACAATTTCAGAAATAACGTCTCCGGACAAAAGAGTAATTAATAACTTGATGACCATGTTGTACTTACTAAAGGCAAACTGGTAATACAAGCCCATAGCCTGTTACCTCCGTCAAAACAAATTACTTAGAACCCGTGGTATATGGTGATTGACCTCAGATGGATATAAATCTGCTCGATAGTGAGGTCACGATAGCCTATAACGCCCTACCCTAAAATAGCTATCTATCAGATTATCATATTTATTAAGATAAGCAATACTTTTAGGAGGTTGACAGATCTGGATGTAGTTGGATACTCACGTTCTTTTAGTGAATTTTCTTAAAAAAAATTCACTAATGAGGAGATCCCGACTTTTGAATTTTGAAAAAATTTCTTCAAATGACCGCGAACTAGGCCCCCTAGAACACATATCCGGGGTCCGTTTCAATTTTTATATGTTTATATATATATATATATATATATATATATATATATATATATATATATATATATATATATATATATATATATATATGTATCACACCGGTAACTCAAAAAATAATAGGCCGATTTTGACTAAATTTGGTGGAAAAATTCCTTTTGCAAATGGCTTGGATAAGTTCGTTAGCCAGGAAAATCTGCCCAGGTTTTCCTGGAAAATTTTGTGTTTTCTTTCGAAAAAAATTTATATCTCCGGAATTAACAAAGTAAGGGCAACCAAATTTAGTACGCTAGTTAATATCCTTATAGGTAAGCCACCTACCAAAATTTAGCTATGTAGGTCAAAAGACAAAAAAGTTATAGGCATTTAAAGAAAAATAAATTGGGGTTTTCCTCAAAACGTCAAAGTTGCGATTTAAAACGTCAAAATCGGCAACATTTAGGCAAAGAACTTGAATCTAATACGGGATATGGAAATCAAATGTCTCAAGAAGGATCTTTTACAAACTCTGAAGTCTTAGTTTCAACCGTCATTGTCCTTCATTTTACTAAAATATTTCCAGAAAATTCATTTCAAATAGACCCTTTCTCTGATGCTTGGCAGTAGCCTTAGCTTTAGAGTTTATCGTTTAATGGTATATAATTTTTGTCGAATTTTCGTAAAAAATCAATAAAGCTCAATATATCCGTTATTATACAAGATATGAAGAAAATTTGTATATATTATTTATAGGGTGTCTTGAGCTACATCTTAAAAAAATATTTCTACAATCACAGGATGGCCCATAAGTCGTTGGTGATACAAATTTTCTTTTTTTTAATCAAACATGCCTTATGTTATTGCATTTTTGAATTTTTCAGCGATGTATGTTTGTAAGAAAAGAAATTCGGGACGCAGCAAGTGCGTTATGGTAGCGAATTTTCATTAAATGCTTCAAACTTGAATAGCTCAATTTGCTATTAACCTATAAGGTTGACCAAGAAACGAGTTTTTCCGGGAACACTTTAAGTTTACTTTTGGAAATTTTTGTACATTTTCACAGAATAAAGTTATTTTTATGAAACATGGCACATTGTTTTTACTATATAGGTTATACTGGTAACCAAAATTGATGCCTGCTTTCTTAAAAAGGAAACACACATATTTGCAATTAAAAACATTTTAATGAAAATTCACTACCATAACGCACTTGCTGCGTCCAGAGTTTTTTCTTTGTTTGTCTCACACTGCCTGGAGTCCTATATGTGTGGGCTCCCCAGACTAGTGCCAGGTAATATTGAAATTTAGATATCTAGATAATCATTAGGAAGAATAAATTGTTTGCGCCGACGCCAAAAGAAAGGAGAAGTTAGGGAGGAATGTCTCTTCAAAGAGATATATTAATGTAACAAAGTATTAAATTTATTCACATAAATTAAATTTGGAGTAGCAAACAAAATGAAATAAAAATGGTTGGCAAATCTCAAATAAACATTATTTGCACACAAATAGAAATCAGATAAACAGCCAGAACTCCAAGAAAAAGAAATTGTCAATTCACTTACACATGACAAAACAATAAGATAAAGATAGCTACATGTTACTAAAATACTGATGTTAGCCACTTGAGCTTTATATGTAAGATGAAATACTGTATTTTAGTGCTAAAAAGCAAGCACAAATTATTAGGTAAATCATTTGACGTTTGTCAATCAATTTGATTAATTTTTCAATAACTTTTACTGGCCAGTTCTTTGAGTGAGGCTCCCAAAAAAAAAGAATATATAATTTGTGCATTAATTATTGAAAATAAGAGGTATTGAAAAGAATGTACAGGTTAGATATTTTACAGACAAAATTCACTAATTACAATTTCAAGAACTATGTGTTTAAATTCACAAACAAAATTCAACAGATTAAACAGGAAATTTACAGTCATTCTTATAGCACCCCGCTGACACTGTTCAAGTTCGAATTTGTTTACGTTATTTTGGAAAGTTCAAGTTATGAGGGTTCAGATATTAGATTGCTTGCGTGAAAATTTCTACCGGTTCAGAAAAAAAGGAGTTACACAGACTCACCCAATGTTCCTGTATTGAGTTACCTGATAACCCTATGAAGATGCCTTCCAAGTGGGATCAACCATGAGCACCTGAGACAGGTTCACAGACTCCAATTGGGTTGGTGGACTTATTGCTCCAATATTAGGAAACCATTTGAGAACTATGTCGCTGTTCTGAATTCGCTTGACGGAAACTTTGCAAATCGCAATTTAAAACGTGAATTGGCCCAAGTGAAATTCACTGCCAATTGACTCAAACTTCGGCAATAATTAGGAACTGTTTCTGATTAAGGTAAGAAATGCATCAGGTCGGAACAAATAAAAATCACAACTTAACTCGCCTTTTTATGCTAAATACGATGTTTATTTAAACTCAAAAACCGCCCAAACGACTTTAAACAATCACTGACAATTATTATTAGATGGTATAGATAACAGAAAAGATTTTATCACCCCCTTTTAAGATAATTTAATAGCCACCGAAACTAAGGGGTGTTTATTCGGCAAGCGCCAGGCAGAGACTCCCTCGCTAACGTGTCGAGTTCTGCAATTCCTAACTGCTGCACGCAAAAATTCTTACCGTGACCGTTGGTGGCTGTACGCGAGCTCTCTCTACCCTCCACACTTCGAAAGAGATAAAACGAGACCTCCAATTGGTGGCGAAGTCACGACGTCTTCTATACACACCTCCACAATAATGGACTCGTCCGTTCGTTTGGTAACCGATTTTCTATATTTCATCATAATTACGTCCGCTTCTGTTATTTACCTAGAATCTCAGGACAATAGAGATATTCATTTTTCCCAACAAAAATGCAACGTTTTTCAATATTTAGATTTCGACGTATATTATAGGGAAGTCAGTACGGTTCTTACGATACAGAATTTCTTAGCGGATTTTCATCACAATTATTTTGAAATCAAAACTTGAAAGATTTAATATAGAGAGGGTTTTGGTATTATTTAGATACTTGGGGACTGCCGGAGCAATGGAAAAGTCCCACGCGTGATAGATCTGGAATATTTCACTGAATCCCATTTTTAAGCTTATGTCAAATTTTAATGTTTATAAGGGGAAGGAGGTGTAATGGAATAGAACCGTGCTGGAAAACTATTATCAAAGCGTGAAATATTTAAAAGGTTGTAATGCAAATAACTCGACAAAAACAAGGAAGCAAAAGGTAAAAAAGTCTGGACCTTATGTGCGTTATGGTAGTGAATTTTCATAAAGATGTTTTTACTGGAAAATATGTCTGTTTTTAATGAAAGACATCAAATTTGTTGTGTGTGTAGTAGAAACAACGTACCATATTTAATTAAAATAACTTTCTTGTTTGAAAAAGTACAAAAATTTTCCTAGCCAACGAACATCTCCAAGCTATTTACACACCTACCAAGATATAATTATCCGCCAAAAGCTTTTCAACAAAAATAAAAAAAATTCATCAAAATTTGCGAAAAAATGTTTTCAGGAAAATTTGCCATTTTCTTTACAAACATTGGCTTAAGTAATGTTACACGAAAATTATTTTTTTACGAAAATTATCTAAACACAAATTTTTCACAAAACTGTGATATCTTTTTTTTACAATAACCTTTTTGAATACGAGCCTCGGTCATCCATAGTGGTGAAAACGTGTACCTCTGGACCCAGGTCTACTGGGTTCAATTCGCGGGGGACCCCTTTCACTTTTTCACTACATACTGTAAAATTTACACCAACCGAAGTTGTGGCATTGTATTTAAGCAAGCTGAATATCTGAACGTTCCACGCTTCGGAGGGGGCGTAAAGTCGTCGGTCCCGTGTACCATGCAATGTTGGGCACGTAGAACATCCCTACCCTCCATACAGAAAGGCAGGGGTTCGGCAAATTTTCCCGGATAGTGAGGCAAAACGGTTCCCTGGCGTCGGTGATTGGTCATAGTCGCAGAAATAAACCGACGTTAAAGAGAGAAAAAACTCATTGGACATTTATTATTAATTAACATGTCACAATATTACAAAAAATTATTTCTCCGAAAACACAAAAAATTCTGGTCGCAGCAACTGCGTTATGGTAGTGAATTTTCATAAAAATATTTTTAACATTAAATATGTCTTTTTTAATGAAAGCAGGCATCATATTTGTTTTTCCTTTCTCCCTCAGGGCTCGTCCGCGGCTTTGCCGACCCGATAGCACTGCAGCTCTTGGCCTATTCTGCATATCAAATTTGGTTACTAGCATAACCTATATAGTAGAAACAATGTACCATATTTCATCAAATAAGCTTTTCGACAAAACTCTCAAAAAAGTTTTTTGCATGAAAATTTACAATTTTTTCTTGAAAATCCGAATTTTTAGTGAATTTTCGTAGAAAAAATTCACTAATGGGGAGATCCCGACTTTTGAATTTTGAAAAAATTTTTGCAAATGAGCGCGAACTAGGACCCCTAGAACCCATATCTGGGGTCAGTTTCAATTTTTATATGTTTATATATATATATATATATATATATATATGTATCACACCGATAACTCAAAAAATAATGGGCCGATTTTGATAAAATTTGGCATGTACCTTTCTTTTGTTAATAGCTTGGATAAGTTCGTTAGTCAGGAAAATCGGACGAGGTTTTCCGGGAAAATTTTGAGTTTTCATTCGAAAAAAATTCATATCTCAAAAAGTAATAAGCCGATTTTAATAAAATTTGGCACATACGTTCCCTTTATAAATGGCTTTGACATGTTTGTTAGTCAGGAAAATCGGACGAGGTTTTCCGGGAAAATTTTTAGTATTCATTCGAAAAAAATTCATATCTCAAAAAATAATAAGCCGATTTTAATAAAATTTGGCACATACCTTACTTTTGTAAATGGCTTTGACATGTTTGTTAGTCAAGAAAATCGGACGAGGTTTTCCGGGAAAATTTTAAATTTTCATTTGAAAAAAATTCATATCTCAAAAAGTAATAAGCCGATTTTAATAAAATTTGGCATGTACCTTCCTTTTGTAAATAGCTTTGACAAGTTCGTTATTTAGAAAAATTGGACGAGGTTTTCCGGGAAAATTTTGAGTTTTCATTTGAAAAAATTTTTTATCTTAAAAGATATAAAATCTATGATAACCAAATTTGGTAGGTAGGTTTACGATATAAAAAGTAAACTATACACCAAAATTTAGATTTCTATGTTACAAGAAAAAAAAGTTATAATAAAATATTTTGTGCCAGATCATTTCTATGAAAATTCACCATAACGCACTTGCTTCGTCCAGACTTTTTGTACATAACTTACTAAACCTTTATTATTTTACCTTTCACTTCTGAAACACAAAATACAGGCTGTTCTATTTGAAAAAAATTAGTTATGACAGTTACACATTTTTTAAATTCAGTCACTATTTGAGAGCGCCCTGTATACGGTATCTAGTTTTTTCAACAAATAATATAAACGAAAACCTCTCTCGGAATGCGTCATTTGCATGGGACTCCGATTTCTATTGGTAAAAACACCGTATCAAATTTTTGATATGTGCCAAAAATGTGAAAAGAAAAACAAATGAACGCGGAAACAAGCATGCATGACAATTCGATGGAAAACGCAATAATATAAGGTGTGTTCGATACAAAAAATAATAATTTGTATCGCCAACGACTTATGGGCTACCTATGATTATCGAAATCATTTTTCTAACATGCAGCTCAAGACACCCTATAATTAACATATACAATTGTCTTTCGTATCTTGTATAATAACAGTAATATTGAGCTTTACCGTAGAAATGGGTCACGCTGTAAAGATTTAAACAGAGAAAAACTGAACAGTTTGCACTCATTTGAAAAAATCTTTTTAACATTCAAAAGTCGCGGTCTCCCCACTAGCGAATTTTATGTACGAAATTTTGCTAAACATTATAGATAACTAAACTCTACTGGTCAAGCATCAGAGAAAAGGTCTATTTGAAATGAATTTTATGGAAATAGTTTAGTAAAATGAAGGACAATGACGGTCGAAGCTGAAACATAAGGATTTGTAAAACACACTTCTTGCGGCATTTTCTCTACATAGCCCGTATTAGCTTTAGGTTATTTGTCTAAAAGTTGCCAATTTTGACGTTTCATATCGCGATTTTGACGTTTTAAGACGAAAAATTATCAAATTTTTAAAGTAATTTTGCTGGCATTTCTTGACCTTTTTCCGCAAAAAAAACTTAGTCCTGGTTTGTAGCATACACTATATTTTACTCTTCACCCAAAATATTTAGCTGTTGTGCGCTTATTTGGTCAGGTCAGGTCATCTTATTTGGTCACCAGTGGCACCCAAAATTTTTGTTTTAAAGGCCTATAACTTTTTTGGCTATCACACTATATATCTAAATTTTGGTATATGGTTTACTTTTCATAACATAAACTCGCGTAGAGAATTAGGTTGCCCTAACTTTGTTATTTCTGGAAATATAAAACTTTTCCAAAATAAAACACAACATTTCCGGGAAAACCTGCGCCGATTTTCCTGGCTAACGAATTTATCCAAGCCATTGGCAAAAGGAAGGCACTTACCAAATTTGATCGAAATCGGCCCATTATTTTTTTAATTATTGGTTATTATTATTATATATATATATATATATATATATATATATATATATATATATATATATATATATATATATATATATATATATATATATAATTGAAACTGACTCGGGATATGGGTTCTAGGGGACCTAGTTCGCGCTTATTAAATTTTTTTTTCAAAATTCAAAAGTCGATTTAGTGAATTTTTTAAAGAAAATTTAACTGAATTATTTTCTAACAGAAACATTATAT
The DNA here is from genome assembly GCA_964006375.1 of Tillus elongatus. NCBI lineage: Eukaryota > Metazoa > Arthropoda > Insecta > Coleoptera > Cleridae > Tillus > Tillus elongatus. The sequence continues at coordinate 53,727,102 of OZ023262.1, forward strand.
AAATAAAAAAATACAATTATATACCTAATCTGTAGTTAAAATTGAAAATAAAAGAAAACTAAAAAAGTTGTTTTTCTAACTTTTTACGGAAATATGAACCAGTGGAAATAAATAATTCATGTAACATAGAAATCTAAACTTTCGTATATGGTTTCCTTTTACTGTCATACACTTGTGTACCAAATTTGATTACCATAGCTTTATTATTTCCGCAGATTTAATTCTTATTCGCAAGACAACGCAAAATTTTCCGGGAAAACTTGGGCCGATTTTCCTGGGTAACGAACTTGTCCAAGCCACTTGCGAGAGAAAGGTACATCACCACATTTGATCAAAATCGGCCCATTATTTTTCGGTATTTATCGGTATGATACATACACACACACACACACACACACACATATATATATATATATATATATATATATATATATATATATATATATATATATATATATATATATATATATACATATAAAAGTCTGGACGCAGCAAGTGCGTTATGGTAGTGAATTTTCATAGAAATGATCTGGCACAAAATATTTTATTATAACTTTTTTTTCCTGTAACATAGAAATCTTAATTTTGGTGTATAGTTTACTTTTTATATCGCAAACCTACCTACCAAATTTGGTTATCATAGATTTTTTATTTTTTAAGATAAAAAATTTTTTCAAATGAAAATTAAAAATTTTTCCGAAAAACTTCCTCCGATTTTTTTGATTAACAAACTTGTCAAAGCCATTTACAAAAGGAAGGTACATGCCAAATTTTATCAAAATCGGCCTATTATTCTTTGAGATAAAAATTTTTTTAGAATGAAAACTCAAAATTTTCTTGGAAAACCTCGTCAGATTTTCCTGACTAACAAACCTGTCAAAGCCATTTACAAAGGGAAGGTATATGCCAAATTTTATTAAAATCGGCTTATTACTTTTTGAGATAAGAATTTTTTTCGAATGAAAACTCAAAATTTTCCCGGAAAATCTCGTCCGATTTTCCTGACTAACGAACTTATCCAAGCCATTTACAAAAGAAACGTACATGCCAAATTTTATCAAAATCGGCCCATTATTTTTTGAGTTATCGGTGTGACACATATATATATATATATATATATATATATATATATATATATATATATATATATATATATATATATATATATATATATATATATATATATATATATATATATAACATATAAAAATTTAAACTGACCCCGGATATGGGTTCTAGGGGTCCTAGATCGCGCTCATTTGAAGAAATTTTTTCAAAATTCAAAAGTCGAGATCTCCTCATTAGTGAATTTTTTCTAAGAAAATTCACTAAAAATTGAAACTGACCCTGGATATGGGTTCTAGGAATCCTTGGTCGCGCTCATTTGACAAAATTTAGTCGGGATCTCCCCAATAGTGAATTTTTTCTAAGAAAATTCACTAAAAGCATAAGCGGAAATAATAAAAATTCACTAAAATAGTAATATAAACAGGACAAAAGCAGTTAGAAAAAAACGGCTATTTGTCACTTTGAGTAAATAAAGATTGGAACCTGTGATGAGCACTGATAAGTACACTTGGAGAACCCAAATCACCACAACACATCTTTTTAAAGACCTGACGATCGTTTTACTAACAAAGTTAGCGTAATCAGAGGGAAATACGAACTACTTTCTACTACAACACCATTTATTTATACTGGTTCTTAGGTAAAGAACGATACCGAGAGGGAAGTCTAAATCACAGGCACATTTTCTGTGTATTGTCTCTTTATTGGCGGACGAGGTTATTGAACTTCCTTTATTAATTTACCTGCCAGGTTTCGGAATGTTTATCTGATCCAAAGACAGAGTGCAAACAGAGGACTGGAGATCAGTGGCGCGCCTCGATTTAAGGAACATTTGTTTTTTATTGGTCTAGAAATAATCTCATAGAAATAATTTTTTGTAAGTTTTTTTTTGTTAAATTGTGTTAATTAATGAAAATTTTTAAAAAAGTTATTATAAAAAAATGTTTTCGGATATTCGTGAAAATATTGTTTGCGAATTTTCATGAATTTTTTTAGGTTTAGTCGAAAAGGTTTTTGTAAATAGTTATATTTTTATAGGCGGGTACATAACTTAAAGAGGTTCGTGGGCCAGCAAAGTCGGACCAGTTTTTTCGGGAACATTTTAAGTTCATTTACGGAACAATTTTGTACTTATTCAAACAATAAAGTGATTTTGATTGAATATGGTGCATTGTTTCTACTATACTGGTAACCAAATTTTATGGCTGCTTTCATTAAAAAAATACATATTTGCTATTAAAAACATTTTTACCAAAATTCACACCATAACGCACTTGCTGCGTCCACTTTTATAATAAAAACATGCGTACCAAATTTGGATGCTATAGCGTTGTTATGTTCGGAGATAGCAAAATTTTCCGAATGGAAGACCAAAACAAAATCTAACCCAAAATTTAAAAGTGGCGATCTTCTCATTAGTGAATTTTTTATACGAATATATATATATATATATATATATATATATATATATATATATATATATATATATATATATATATATATATATATATATATATATATATACACGAATAACTAAAAAAAGAATAGGCCGATTTTGATGAAAGCCCCTTTCTTTTGTAAGTGACTTAAATAATTTCGTTAGCCAAGAAAATCAGATCAGGTTTTCGGGGAAAATTTTGGATTTTCTTTAAAAAAATTGTATCACCGAAAATTTAGATCTCTATGTTACAACAAAAAAGTATAACTATTTAAATTGAAAAGAAAGATATGAAAATTCACTACCATAACGCACTTGCTGCGTCCGGACTTTACTTTATATATATATATATATATATATATATATATATATATATATATATATATATATATATATATATATAATCGCTAATTTTGTCAGTTTTTATTGATTGTTGTTGCCGTTACTTGGTAAAATTGTTCCATACTGTCTCATAAATACTTGTTTTCTTGTTTGCTGCTAGATTTGCTTTTACTGCATCGTAAATTCCATTTCCTACTGTGTGACGATACCGCGAAAGGCGTGCAGAGAAAAAACAAGTAGTTGCGAATACAGAGATAAAGTTTCTGCATTTGTGTCTAGTTTGTCAGTTTTCCGATTCAAGAATTTGAATTTATAAAGTAAATTTTGCGCGAATAATTTCTAAAAATCTAACAAATTATTGACATTTATGTGACAAGGCATTTAGACTTTATTTGGAAACCAATTTTGACTCACTACTGATAATATTTTGCTAAAACCTCCAACTACCTAGTATATTTTTGTTAATCTGGCAATGACGCATATTACTTTACCTCTCCAGATATTTCCGCACCTACCTTTCTTCAGCAACATGAAATACAACTTTCACCTCTATGCGCGTGTGTATTTTGGTCGATCAGAGGAAAGGTGCTCGTGCAAGAATCGACAACATGCTGTGAACACTCTTATACTCGTATAAACACACACCTGTTTGATGAAATGATGGAAGGCGTTCTGTGATATGCAGATAAAGAAGACCTGATGACAGCATTCTTAGTATACAAGGTGCCTCAAATAAGTATGAAAACTGTTCACTTTTTAATCAGAAACATTAAGTTCATTTTAATTTTTTAGGGAATTTTTAGTCGGACGATAATGTTGTCAGTGTTTAACACATGCAAAGTAAAAGATTTTATTGGTAGGCTGAATAGTAGTCAATACGACTCAATAAAATTTACTATAATTAATAATAAACTAACATTTATAAATGTATTAGTTATTAAAAATAATTACTCTTACATTAGATATCCTCAGGAAGCAACCACTTGAGTAAAATTTTTTTTTAAAGAAAACTCAACCATTTTCTCGGAAAACCTCGTCCGATTTTCTTGGATAACGAACTCGTCCAAGCCATTAGTAAAAGGAAGGCACTTGCCGAGTTTCATTGAAATCGGTTAATTATTTTTTGAGTTATCCGACGGATATATATATATATATATATATATATATATATATATATATATATATATATATATATATATATATATATATATATAAACATATAAAAATTGAAACTGACCCCGGATATGGGTTCTAGGGGTCCTAGTTCGCGCTCATTTGAAAAAATTTTTGCAAAGTCTCACCATCGATACCTCTCTATTAGTGAATTTTCTGTTAATAAAAATTCACTAAAAAGGTAGATGTAAATTAATTTTTAATTAATTAAATCTGATTCACGAAAGCTAAAACGTCAAAATTAATTGAGTACGGATGTAAGTGAAAAAGAAGAGAAGAAATGACTAACAATTTCCCAGATATGTGTCTAAGTCGTTATTTTTTATGGGATATACCTGTTAGTAAATACATGTTGAGCGTAGCTCACTGGCTAAGTCCCCTCTTTGTTATTTATGGGTCTAGTGTTACATCATTTGAAAGCTCTGTCTTTTCTGAATTCAGCACACAAATTTTTTTGGAAGTTTTATCAACTCGTTTAAAAATTATTCACAGTTAAAGATGCAAAAACGCATTTCACTCATTCCTATAAGAAATGTGCTGATAGTCAATTTTTTGTTGGTTTGTAAACAAAAAATTGACCATCAGAACATTTCTTATCGGAATGAGAGAAATTCGGTTTATTATTTCAGTTTATCGGTCGGTTTGATACTTGATAGTACTACCGAAAATTAATTTCACAATGGTGTATTCTGTAGAAGAAAGAGTTGAAATAATTACTCTTTTTTTCAAAAACGATGACTGTGCCAACCGTACCGCAAATTTGTTTAATGAACGACATCCGAACAGACATGTTAACAAAAAATACATTTTGGAGTTAGTTGCAAAGTTTCGACAAAGTGGTTCAGTAGCCAACAAAAAACGGGATCCTGAACGTGAATTTCCGGTTAGAAATGAAGTTTTAGGATAAATTGCTGCGGACCCTACTTTGAGCACGAGAAAATTGGCCACTGTTCCAAACATCAAAAGAAGAACTATTCAGCGAATATTGAAGCATCATAAATTTCACCCGTATAAAATTCATCTTGTACAACAACTGAATGAAATGATTTTGATCGGCGGCTGGAGTTTTGTAAAGTTATGACTGCACGAATAGCTGATAATGGAAACGTTCTGTTCAATATCTGTTTTTCAGACGACTGTACGTTTTTATTAAACTCTACAGTCAATCGTGATAATTGTCGTTATTGGGCAGACAATAATCAAAGAAATTTTCACGAAGTCCACACTCAAACTCCACAGAAATTGAATGTCTGGACTGGCAGTTTTGGAGACCGTTTAATCGGACCAATTTTTCTTGATGGCAATTTGAGTGGCGAAACGTATTTGAAGTTACTAGAAGATATCGTTTACCGTCTGCTAATTGACATTGTTGAAAATGGTGATCGCTATCAAGAAAATCAATTAGTGTTTCAACAAGATGGAGCGTCTCCGCATTTTTCACAACGTGTTAGGGAGTCTTTGAACAGAGAGTTTCAAGGACAATAGATTGGGCGTAGAGGTGCTATTGAGTGGACCCATAGATCACCGAATTTAACTCCTTTAGACTTCTTTCTATGGGGCTATTTAAAGAGTAGAATTTACGCAACAGAACCGGAGTCTCTGGAAGAATTACGACGCCGCATTGTTGAAGAATGCCGTCTAATATCTCCACAAATGCTTCAGAATGTCAGAGCTCGTTTTGGACAAAATTTGTACTTTTGTATGGAAGCTGGTGGTCAACAATTTGAACACTTACTTAACTGAATAAACATTTTTGAACGTTTGGTTTTGTTTTGTTTTTTTAACGAAAAATTGACTAATTAGTGCATTTATTATCACAATGAATAAAATACGTTCTTGCAACTCCAACTGTGAATAATTTTTAAACCAGTTGATAAAACATCCAAAAAAATTAGTGTGCGGAATTCAGAAATGAAAGAGCTTTCAAATGATGTAACACTCGACCCATGTTCCCTATTTAAAATATAAGGGTTGTTATCACCACCCTTAAGGGGTTGATGTGACAAAGTTGAGTTTTATATCAAAACATGTCCCCCTCAATATTAAAATTGACGTGTTTCATAGTTTCTTAAAAAAAAGTTCTCTGGACGCAAATCTGTCTGTTTCGTTTTCAATGCGCCGCCCTGTATATATATATATATATATATATATATATATATATATATATATATATATATATATATATATATATATATATATATATATATACGTGTATAAATTGAAACTATCCGGGATATGCGTTCTAGGGATTCTAGTTCGCAGTCATTAAAAAAAAATTCCAAGTTCAAAAGTCGCGATTTGTTTATTAGTAAATTTTGTAAGGAAAAGCACTAAAAATGACAGACAAGGTACACCGATATAAATACAAATAAAAGGTTGCTAAAAAAGGTAGAAAAAAAAAGGTGCTTGTTGAAAGAAAGTAAGACGGAAAAGAAAAATTTGTTCGGCATTATATGAAGTAACAATGTAGTAGCAAGTAGTAGTAGGAATTATTAGGAGAGTAGCGCCAGGCAAGCTGGACGCGTTGGACCCTCTTTGCTAACCTTGACATCCAGCGAGCATGCCCCCACCTCTCCTTGATTTAGTTACCAAACCATTTCGACCTTAGAATACAAGTCATGACGATGTTAAACGAAACTCACTTGATTATCATGTAGGCTTCCTTATCCAAATCCTTTAGCTGCGAGACTCCAACAGACTCACATTCACACATGCAGTGATAAGATGTCTCTTCAGTCCCGCCGCATTCCTGGTAAATGGGAACCCTTTCGAAACCAACCAATGTAAAATGTTTTCTAAGATTACAGTGCTCTCTTAGCACCCCTATTATACGGCGAGGACCAGTACGACTCCCACAAAAACCCATAGAGTCATTTCTCTCTAGCATCTTTAAGACATCCTTCGTTAGCTACAGCCACAGCCTCTTCAGTCTATATATCTAGAGCGTTGGAGACAAGGTTCTTACATATGTCTATAGTAGGGTACGTCCGCAGCAATATTGCCGAGAACCAAGCTTCGCGAGGTCATTTGCTTCTCTGTTCCCCGCCACACCACAGTGTCCCGAAACCCACGTATCCTCTTTCGCCTGACCAGTTCCCCACGAGCGACAGCGCACTCTTGAACCAGCATTGATCTGAATCTGAGGACGCAGACTGCTCGGTTGGCTGCCTGATTATCCGAGCAAATGAACAAACGTCCCCTTGTCTTCCCATTATGTCACAAAAAATAAAGATGTGAGCCAAGACGAAATCACCTGGAGAGCTTAGCTAGTCCATTGATGAAGTGCAAAAGTTACGATGAAATGAAAAGAGTTGCTGGGGACGGAAAGTCGTGGTTGCTACGACAAGACAATGTCGCATTTAACTGTGATTGCGATGAAACTCGACACAATGCAGAATTATCGGTAATGGCAAACTACAATGTAAGCGTAGAGTTAAACAAATGTCGAAAGAACTATAAATTGCACAGTAAATCATTTTTACCGCACTCTCCGTTCTCAGTATTTAATGTATCGTTTTCAGGCTAATTTGCATTTTTCATGTCTCGCAAGAATAAAACTACAAAGTGAGCTAGAAGCTACAGCATATTATCATCCTATGTTACCCATTAATCCTTTACCCGAGGTCAGAGGTAAGCCATAAACTTACAGTGTAATAAATTCATGCAGGGAAATTGAGGTCAGATATGCATGTCGTTGTGATGACATTTCCACTGCCTAGGTAATTCCGGCAGTTAAAATTAAACTATGGAAATGTGTGGCATAGGGATAGAAATACAGGACTTTTAAAATGTTATCACTTCCGCATATACATAACGGTACAGGGAGCTTGAAATGTTATCACACATTGTTAGCGAATTTTCGTAGAAACAATCGGAATTAATAGAAGGCACCAGTGGTGTTAAAAATATCGTTTGCACAATGCAAGACAAGATTCAATGAACGGCAACGATTAGGTTGGTAACACATCTCAACAGAAGGCGATCTAGCCCAGTCAATGAAGACCATTTTTAGCGCTTAAAAAAATTTACCAGAAAGTTTAGAAATTTGGTTGGGCCGTTCATTTGGGTTTACTATTGAATATATATATATATATATATATATATATATATATATATATATATATATATATATATATATATATATATATATATAAATTCACTAAAAGGTAGAAAAACTTCAGGGCGAGACGCCATCTTAAAAAGAAGGTACAGTTTTCAGTTTGTTTGCAAATATCTGAAATATCAACTTTACCAAAAAATTGCTCGCACAAAAATGGAAGAGCGTTAAATTTCCCACAATACCATATGACACAATTTTCGTTATCAGTACAATAGATTGCGCGAAAATGGCCAGCGAATTGAATTAAACACCTTCATATTAAAAAAAACCGGAGGTTTCTAGGTGGCGTAGATATATATATATATATATATATATATATATATATATATATATATATATATATATATATATATATATATATCTGTGTGTGTGTGTACGGCATGGTTTGGGAAGCTTCTACGCCACCTAGAAACCTCCGGTCTTTTAGTGAATTTTCTTACAAAAAAATTCACTAATGAGGAGATCCCGACTTTCGAATTTTGAAAAAATTTCTTCAAATGAGCGCTATTTAGGACCCCCGGAACCCAAATCCGAGGTCAGTTTCAGACTATATGTTTATATATATATATATATATATATATATATATATATATATATATATATATATATATATATATATATATTTATTTATGTGTCACACCTATAACTTAAAAAATAATGGACCGATTTTGATAAAATTTGGCACATACCTTCCTTTCGCAAGTCGCTTGGATAAGTTCGTTAGCCAGCAAAATCCGCCGAGGTTTTCCCGGAAAATTTTGTGTTTTCTTTCGAAAAAAATCGAAAAAAACTTATATCTCCAAAATTAACAAAGTAAGGGCAACCAAATTTCATATGCAGGTTTATATCATTAGAGGAAAGTCACCTACCAAAATTTAGCTCCGTAGATTAAAGGACAAAAAAGTTACAAAGAAAAATAAATTTGGGTTCTCCTCAAAACGTCAAAATCGCGATTTTAAACGTCAAAATTGGTGAGTACCTTCCTTCTGCAAAATACTATAACACTTGGATATGTTCGTTATCCAGGAAAATCCGACGTGGTTTTCCCGGAAAATTTTGTGTTTTCTTTAGAAAAAAATTTATATCTCCAAAATTAACAAAGTAAGGGCAACCAAATTTTATACGCGGGTTTATATCATTATAGGAAAGTTACCTACCAAAATTTAGCTCTGTAGGTCAAAAGACAAAAAAGTTATAGGCATTTAAACAAAAATAAATTGGGGTTTTTCACAAAACGTCAAAGTTGCGATTTAAACGTCAAAATTGGCAACATTTAGGAAAAGAACTTGAATCTAATACGGGCTATGGAAATAAAATGTCTCAAGAAGAATGTTTTACAAACCATGAAGTCTTAGTTTCAACCGTCATTGTCCTTCATTTTAATAAAATGTTTCCAGAAAATTCATTTCAAATAGACCCTTTCTCTGATGCGTGGCAGTAGCCTTAGTTATAGAGTTTATCGTTAATAGTATATAATTTGTGTAGAATTTTCGTAAAAAAAATCAATAAAGCTCAATATATCTGTTATTATACCAGATATGCAAAAAAAATTGTATATATTAATTATAGGGTGTCTTGAGCTACATCTTAAAAAATTATTTCTACAATCACAGGTGGCCCATAAGTCGTTGGTGATACAAATTTTCTTTTTTTTTTAATCAAACACGCCTTATTGCATTTTTGCATTTTCCATCGAAATATAATGCATGTTTGTAAGAACAACAATTCTGGACGCAGTAAGTGCGTTATGGTAGCGAATTTTGATCAAATGCTTAATATTTGAAAAGCTCAATTTGCTATTAACCTATAAGGTTGACAAAAAACGAGTTTTTTCGGGAACACTTTAAGTTTACTTTCGGAAATTTTTGTACATTTTCAAACAATAAAGTTATTTTGATGAAACATGGCACATTGTTTTTAGTGAATTTTCTTAGAAAAAATTCACTAATGAGGAGATCTCGACTTTTGAATTTTGAAAAAATTTCTTCAAATGAGCGCGATCTAGGACCCCTAGAACCCATATCCGGGGTCAGTTTCAATTTTTATATGTTTATATATATATATATTTATATATATATATATATATATATATATATATATATATATATATATATATATATATATATATATATATATATATATATATATATATATATATATGTATGTATCACACCGATAACTCAAAAAATAATGGGCCGATTTTGATAAAATTTGGCATGTACCTTTCTTTTGTAAATGGCTTGGACAAGTTCGTTAGCCAGGAAAATCAGACGAGGTTTTCCGGGAAAATTTTGAGTTTTCATTCGAAAAAAATTCTTATCTCAAAAAGTAATAAGCCGATTTTAATAAAATTTGGCATGTACCTTTATTTTGTAAATGGCTTCGACAAGTTTGTTAGTCAAAAAAATCGGACGAGGTTTTCCGGGAAAATTTTGAGTTTTCATTAGAAAAAAATTTTTATCTCAAAGAATAATAGGCCGATTGTGATAAAATTTGGCATGTACCTTCCTTTTGTAAATGACTTTGACAAGTTCGTTAATCAAAAAAATCGGACGAGGTTCTCCGGGAAAATTTTGAGTTTTAATTTGCAAAAGAATTTTATCTTAAAAAATAAGAAATCTATGATAACCAAACTTGGTAGGTAGGTTTACGATATAAAAAGTAAACTATACACCAAAATTTAGATTTCTATGTTACAAGAAAAAAAAGTTATAATAAAATATTTTGTGCCAGATCATTTCTATGAAAATTCACTACCATAACGCACTTGCTGCGTCCAGGCTTTTTACTATATAGGTTATACTGGTAACCAAAATTGATGCCTGCTTTCTTAAAAAAACACACATTATTGGTATTAAAAAATAGTTTTATGAAAATTCACTACCATAACGCACTTGCTGCGTCCCGAGATTTTAATATGCAGGTGTTTAATTCAATTCGCTGGCCATTTTCGCGCGATCTATTGTACTGATAACAAAAATGTGTCATACGTTCTTCTGGGAAACTTAACGCTCATATATATATATATATATATATATATATATATATATATATATATATATATATATATATATATATATATATATATATATATATATATATATATATATATATGGAAAGAAATATTTCCGCGGTCTTTAATGTGAGACATACTTGGTTCTAGGGTTGAACCGCGTCCAGAATTTATTAAAACTCGACGTTTCGGCTGCTGTTCTGTAGCCGTTTTCAAGAGGTAAAGGAAATATGTAAGGAAATGAACTCTAAGGCCTCAATCTGCCTACTCTTTAGAGCGGTGGACAAAGGTGGGTTGGGTTGTTGTAGCTCTATTACGGGGGCTCAATCTGCCTACTCCCCAAATCACGCGGGAGATTGTATCTAAGGTCTCAAAGAAAACAGAACAATGTTTGTAATATTTTTCCAATATGATTGAAAGAATTCCAAATGTTTATAATATTATTCTGTTCAATGACGCCGCAAGTTTTAATAATACCGGCCTAGTTAACAAACATAATATGCATTATTATGCTCGAAAAAATCGCTTTTGGTTATGTCAAGAGGATTCTCATCATCAATAGTCCTGGAATGTGCGGGGAGGAATTATAGGTGATACAATTATCAAGCCATTTTTTTTTGAAGGTCGACTAAATGAAAAACGCTATTGAAGATTTCTAGAGGATGATTTATTCAATTCAATGAACGATATCGATCACGAAACACGTTGGTTAATGTATTTTTTGCAACATGGTTCCTAGGCCCATTTTCACCGGAACGTAAGGCAATATTTAAGCCATTGGCTAGGAAAGCAATGGATTTGTCAAGGAGGTAACATTCGATGGTCAGCAAGCTCGCCCGATCTAACCCCATTAGACTTTTTCCTCTGGGGATATACAAAGCAGATAGTATATTAAGAATTAAAATATGGCGTCAGTGGGGAGCTATCTTACGTCCTCACACCGATGGGACACCCTATATGGAATCGCTGAGGCAAATGCTCTCTGAAGGAAGCGACGACGACCCCTGGGGGCTGGCTCACAAAATCGTTTCGGCAACAAAGAAAAGAGCATCGACGGCGTGGACCACGGTGCAAAACGTGACGGGAAAAATTCCTATATCTCCGGAAGTAACAAAGTTATCGCAACCAAATTTTGTGCGCGGGCTTGCGTCATAACAGGTAAAGCACGTACAAAGAGTTAAGAGCCTCGGTGGTCCAGTGGTAAAAACGTGTGCGTCTGAATCGAAGGGTACTGGGTTCGATCCCAGGGTACTCTTTTAACTTTTTCAGTACATACTGTACAATTAACATCAACCGAGGTTGTGGCATTGTATTTGAGCAAGTTTAATGTCTGCACTTTCCGCCCTTCGGAGGGGGCGTAAAGCCGTCGGTCCCGTGTCCATGCAATGTTGGGCACGTTAAAGATCCCTACCCTCCTTACAGAAAGACAGGGGTTCGGCAAAATTTCCAGGATAGTGAGCTGAAACTGCTCCCTGGCGTAGGTCGCGGAAATAGGCCGACGTTAAAGAAATAAAAACGCACACAACACACACATACAAAAAGTCAGATTTGTAGGTTTAAAGACAAAAAAGATTTAGGGATTTAAAAAAAATTGGGATTTTCCTCATAAAACGTCAAAGTCGTGATTTGAAATGTCAAAATTGGCAACATTTAGGCAAAGAGCGTGAAACGAATACGGGTTACGTAGAGAAAACGTAACAAGAAGAGTGTTTTGCAAACACTTAAGTTTCAGCTTCACCCGTAATTTTCATTTTTACTAAAATATTTGCAGTAAATTCATTTCACATAGACACTTTCTCTGATGCTTTGGCAGTAGTTTCAATTATGGAGTTTATCGTTTAATGGTCTAAAATTTTTAGCGAACGTTTGTAGAAAAAATTCGTTAATGAGGAGACAACCCCTTTTGAATTTTGAAAAGATGTCTTCAAATGAGCGCGAAGTAGGCTCCTTAGAACCCATATCCGGGGTTAGTTTCAGTTTTTATCTGTTTTGATACACACAGGGTGACGCTTTTCTACGGCAAAGCTGAATATATCCGTTATTATCGTCATATCATGCATTCTATAAAATTAGTTTTGCACTCACAGAGTGGCCTATAAGTTGTTGGTGTAAAAAATTTTCATTTTTTTAAATCAAATACACCTTATATTATTACAGTTTGATATTTTCCATCGAAATATAATGCACGCTTGTAAAAAAAAAGAACTGGCAAGTGCGTTATGGTAGCGAACTTTCATTATATCTTTCAAATTCCAATAGCTCAGTTTGGTATTAACTTAACATTAGTTGGCGAGGAACCAGTTTTTCGGGAACCATTTGACTTTATTTTCGAAATTTTTTTGACATTTTCAAACAATAAAGTTATTTTGATGAAATATGGTACATTGCTTCTACTATATAGGTCATACTGGTCACTAAATTTCATACCTGTTTCTTTAAAAGAAAAGACATATTTGCTATTAGCCATTTTAATGAAAATTCACTACCATAACGCACTTGATGCGTCCAGATTTTTTAAAGTATAAAGTTGCATGATGATCCAGAATTTCTTGATCATATTTTGTGGAGCGACGAGACCCCATTTCACAACAATGGAATAGTAAATGGATACAATTGTCATTATTGGGCAGCGGAAAATCCGCACCGGAATAGAGAAACGAACAAAAAGGACAATTTAGATCCACCCCGTTTATCTAAGTGAAGACTTATTAAAAGCAGCTTTTTAGGCAACAAATTTTGGTCTCTAATTTTTTCGTCCAGCATGTACCGGGTGATTCTTTATAATGTCGCCCCCCTTTAACTTTGTTATTTTAAGTGTCCCAAAAACATTGAAAGTATGGTTATGTAGGTGCTAAAAAATACTTTTTTTCTACGTATAAAAAAATTGAAAAATGATCAGTATACGGGGGAAACCAAAAAGTTAATTTTTTTCAATGGATCACCCTATATATGAATTTATTTTTCGATTCCTCGTAAAATTGTAAGCATAATTTATATAACATACCGTATACTTAAAATGAATAGTTTTTGAAATATTCGCATTTGAAACGTTATCCACAAATATTTTATTAAACAACTGTTACAAATCAAAAAGTCCTAAGATAACACGCTTTTAATTGAAAACAAATAAGTGACAGTGGCATTCTGTCAATATTGTTGTAATTGTATTGTTTAGTAACTAAAAATGCCGTACTCAGGCAGAGAAAGAAGTGTTATTTTAAGTTATTATATTAAAAATAATTTAAATTGTCGCGCTGCCATTAGAAATATGATGGAAGATAATCCCGGTATGCATGTCCCAACTCGAAAAACGTTCACATCCATATACAGGAAGTTTCAAGAAACGTCAAATTTACAAAGGAGACAAAGACCTGCTGTGAACGTAGATGAAAATGCAGAATTGAATATTTTACTTGCTATAGAAGAGAATCCAAACAATTCCATAAGAAACATTTCAAAGACATTACGAGCAACACAAGAAAATATTCAACAAACTTCATAAAGTGAAGTCCAAAGAACGTTAAGAAAATGGAATCTAAAGTGATATAAGATTAAACCTATTACAAACCTTACCCAAATGCAAAAAGATGAGCGGGTCGCATTTTGTCAACTGATTCTAGACAGAATAAACATAAATAACAATTTTTTGAAAACAGTTCTATGGACTGACGAGTCTACCTTTTCTACTAGTGGCGACAATCCGTGAATGTGTGGTGTGGTATCCTGGGCGATCGAGTTATCGGTCCGTAATTTTTTGATGCTGTTTTAAATGGACGCCGCTATTTAGATTTCTTGGAAAACGAGTTTGAAGAATATTTTGACGATTTGTCTTTAAATATATTACAAAATATAATTTTTCAACAGGATGGAGCACCCCCTCACAACATTCGTGCTGTGTTTAATTACCTAAATGAAAGGTTTCCTGGATGGATCGGAAGAAATGCGTCAATTAAATGGCCTGCAAACAGCCCCGTTTTGACACCTATGGATGCGTTTCTTTGGGGTTATATAAAAAACCGTGTATACACCACCAAATTAAAAACCTCGATTATCTTAAAGATTTGATACGGAATTAAATTAATAATTTAAATGAAAATAACCCAGCATTCATAACAGATTCATTAGAGAAAATGCGAAGAACCCTTATATAATGTGTTGAAGAAAATTGAGGCCCGGTAGAGCATCTTTATATTTAATTAGAAACTGTTTCTGTTATATTATTTATTGTTAGACATCTTGATTTGTGACAGTTGTTTTGGTTTAATAAAATTTGTGATGATAACGTTTCAAATGCGAATATCAAAAACTATTCATTTTAAGTATACGGTATGTTATATAAATTATGCTTAGAATTTTACGGGCAATCGAAAAATAAATTCATATATAGCGTGATCCATTTAAAAAAATGAACTTTTTGGTTTTCCCTGTATACTGATCATTTCTCATATTTTTTTATACGTAGAAAAAAAGTATTTTTTAGCACCTACATAACAATACATTCAATTTTTTGGGACACTTAAAATAACAAAGTTAAAGGGGGGCGACATTATAAAGAATCACCCTGTACAGGGGCAGCGATATGTAGCTTCTCAATAGATCTGAAAGAGCCTGTATATATAAACATATAAAGTCTGAAACTGGCCTCGGATATGGGTTCGGAAGGCTCCAATTCGCACTCATTTGAAGACGTTTTTTTTAAATTCAAAAGTCGTTATCTCTCTATAAGCCAGGTTTTCTTTCTGAAAATTTGTTAACATTAATTCGTTTTTATAAAAAACAAACACAATATCACAGAATAACTAAAATTGACCCACATCTTATACAAGAGCAACATGTTCACCCGCACTTGAGATTTATTCTCCAATATGGATATTCTTCCAGTTATTCACAGTTAAGCTTAAGCTTGCGGCAATGTTTGAGACTATAAAAAACTTTCCAGGACACAAGAGCTGAGAAAAGGCGGTAAAATGTATGTATCGGATAGTTGAAAGCACTTTTCACTCTATTCTCCGGAGAGCATTGAGGCAGAGTCGTTTCTTATTTTACTAGACCACAAAGACACTCTCCAACTCGCTATTTCCTTCTGCTTTTGTCTCAGGCGCAAAAGCAAGTTTTGTTTCGGAAAACACGTCTCCTGACAACGCAAATTTACTAGAGTGAATGTAACGACATGTAACGAACAAATCCTGTCTTATCAGTTGTTTTCTCTCCTTTTATATTGATTCTCAAAATAGTTTTTGTAAAACAAATTGATGTAGTGCCTACTTAAGGACTCGTCATCAACTAATAGCTGTATCTAAAAGAACCTCGATCTAGTTTTATGAGCTTTTATGAATTTCGTAATTTCAGTGAATTTTCTTAATTAAATTTCACTAATAGAAAGGCCACGATGCTGAGACTTTCGAAAATTTTCTTCAAGTGAGCGTGAATTAGAGCATATAGAACCCATATTTAATATTTGTTACCATGTTTGATTATATATATATATATATATATATATATATATATATATATATATATATATATATATATATATGTATGTATATATATATATATATATATATATATATATATATATATATATATATATATATATATATATATATACAGGCTGGCGCATTGAAAACGAAACAGACCGTTTGCGACCAGAGAATTTTTTTTTGAAACGCCGAAACACGTCAATTTTAATATTGAGGGAGACACGTTTGGACATAAAACTCAACTTCGTCACATCAACCCCTTAATGGTGGTGATAACAACCCTTATATTTTAAATAGGGAACATGGGCCAAGTGTTACATCATTTGAAAGCTCTTTTTTTCTGAATTCAACACACTATTTTTTTAAACTTTTAGCAACTCGTTTAAAAATTATTCAGAGTTGGAATTGCAGGAACGTATTTCATTAATTGTGATAAGAAATGCACCAATTAGTTAATTTTTCGTTAAAAAAACTAAAAAGGAAAACCAAACGTTCAAACATGTTTATTCAGTTGGGTCAGTGTTCAAATTGTTGACCACCAGCTTCCGCACAAAGGTACAAATTCTGTTCAAAACGAGCTTTGACATTCTGGAGCATTTGTGGAGTTGTTAGATGGCATTATTCAACAATGCGTTGTCGTAATTCTTCCGGAGACTCCGGTTCTGCTGCGTAAACTCTACTCTTTAAATGGACCCATAGAAATAAGTCTAAAGGAGTTAAATCCGGTGCCACTCAATAGCACCTCTACGCCCAATCCATTGTCCTAGAAACACTCTGTTCAAAAACTGCCTAACACGGTGTGAAAAATTCGGACGAGCTCCATCTTGTTGAAACACTAATTGATTTTCTTGATAGCGATCATAATTTTCAACAATGTCAATTAGTAGAGGGTAAACGATATCTTCTAGTAACTCCAAATACGTTTTGCCACTCAAATTGCCATCAAGAAAAATTGGTCCGATTAAACGGTCTCCAGACATTCAATTTCTGTGGAGTTTTAGTGTGGACTTCGTGAAAATTTCTTGGATTATTATCTGCCCAATAACGACAATTATGACGATTGACTGCACCGTTTAATAGAAACGTACACTCGTCTGAAAAATACAGAAAGTTCCCGTTATCAGCTATTCGTGCAGTCATAACATCACAAAACTCCAGCCGCCGATCAAAATCAT
This sequence comes from Tillus elongatus, assembly GCA_964006375.1. Lineage (NCBI taxonomy): Eukaryota > Metazoa > Arthropoda > Insecta > Coleoptera > Cleridae > Tillus > Tillus elongatus. The sequence continues at coordinate 53,744,911 of OZ023262.1, forward strand.
CTTTATTCAGTTGTTGTACAAGATAAATTTTATACGGGTGAAATTTATGATGCTTTAATATTCTCTGAATAGTTCTTCTTTTGATGTTTGAAACAGTGGCCAATTTTCTCTGGCTCAAAATTGGGTCTGCAGCAATTTGTCATAAAACTTCAATCTCAGTAGTGTCATTTATAACCGGAAATTAACGTTCAGGATCCCGTTTTTTGTTGGCTACTGAACCACTTTGTCGAAACTTTGCAACTAACTCCAAAATGTATTTTCTGTTAACATGTCTGTTCGGATGTCGTTCATTAAACAAATTTGCGGTACGATTGGCAGTCATCGTTTTTGAAAAAAAGAGTAATTATTTCAACTCTTTCTTCTACAGAATATACCATTTTGAAATTAATTTTCGGTAGTACTACCAAGTATCAAACCGACCGATAAACTAAAATAATAAACCGCATTTCTCTCATTCCGATAAGAAATGTTCTGGTAGTCCATTTTTTTGTTTACAAACCAACAAAACATTGACTATCAGCACATTTCTCATCGGAATGAGTGAAATGCGTTTTTGCATCTTCAACTGTGAATAATTTTTAAACGAGTTGATAAAACTTCCAAAAAATTACTGTGCTGAATTTAGAAAAAAAGAGCTTTTAAATTACGTAACACTCGACCCATGTTCCCTACTTAAAATATAATGGTTGTTATCACCACCCTTAAGGGGTTGATGTAACAAAGTTGAGTTTTATCTCCAAAAAATGTCCCTCTCAATATTAAAATTGACGTGTTTCAGCGTTTATTAAAAAAAATTCTCTGGACGCAAATCGGTCTGTTTCGTTTTCAATGCGCCACCCTATATATATATATATATATATATATATATATATATATATATATATATATATATATATATATATATATATATATATATATATATATAGATGATAAGATGGAAAGTAGCGTAAATGCAGGCAGAAAGGTGCTGGGAACTATGACCACACTAGTTTACGGTACACCAATAAAAGACCAATCACAATGTGCTAAAAGAGGTGAGAGAAGAAATATGCTTGCTGAAAAAAAAATGAAAGGAGAAAAGAAAAATTTATTCATCATATTCTGAGGTATAATAGCTTTCTGACATGATTTGAAGAACACGTACCTGAAAAGAAAGAAAGAGGTAGACCAAGGATAAAACTTCTGGAAAATCTAGCACATGCACGAAATATGATCCATTTTGAAACATTTAATTTCAACTCCTTTGTAACGTTTCTGTAATGTTCGCCTCAATGTGACAATTTGACACAGTCCAATATATTTACAATTTTTTATCCAAATAGCTTTGTTATTTTTTGCGATACGATTTTTTTTTTCGGAAAAATCAATTCTTTTTTAGAAAAAGCGGTCCGACACGGCTGGCTCACGAACCCATAAAAGCTGTTAATAAAAGAAAGGTACTTGCACAGTTTAATCAAAATCAGTTACTTTTTGAGTTATCCGTTGGATACATACATACATACATACATACATATATATATATATATATATATATATATATATATATATATATATATATATATATATATATATATATATATATATATATACAGAGTGTTTCGGAGTGTTTCGCATAAGAACCGACACAGAGCAGGCGCATGAAGGGGAACCCAAAATATTGTGATTTAACGCAACTTACCCCTATACTTAGTTGCACCCCAGAGAAGTTATAGTCCTTCAAAATGGGATTTCTAATTTTGAAAAATTCACTACCTCAGTTATGCTTAAAGTTAGAATAACTAAATTAGGTACACGTTTTGAGTGCACCAAGCGAAATGATTGACAGTAATAAGAATTTAATCGAAGCATTTTAAACGGTTGATAAGGGATGGTTCACGCTTAAAATGCGACAGAATTTTTTAACATATTGGCGGATTAAAAAAATATTAGTTGATTTAATGGGGAATTTAATTCCAAAACTTTAATTACGCTTATTAATTTTCAAAAACCTTTGTCGTTTTCAACAAAATTCCGAATAACTAAATACACGTATTAGAGCTGTGTTATTTAAAATCATTGGAAATTCAAACGTTGGCTATGAAATTTAACGTCAGACTTGACAATCAGGAAAAAAGTTGTAATAAGAATAATTTAATAGAAAAACAAACAACTTAAACAATAGAAATAATATAACATTTGCACCGATAAATTACAGAAATTGTTCAAAATGATGACCGTTCTCTCTCAGGCATAAATTTATTCTTCGTCGAAAATTGAAGTCTACTCCATCAACAACTGTTGATTGTTTCTAATGAGTGTGCATTTATGTGTAATGCGATTCCAGAATTCGGCTCGAGATGCAATTGGCGAGGAATACACAAATTCTTTTAACATTCCCAAAAGAAATAAGTCACATTTGATGAGGTCTGGCGATCGTGGAGGCCAAACTCGTGGGCAATTATTTCCTCTTCCAATCCATTTATTTGGATACTGGTGGTTTAAATAGTCTCTAACTGCAATACTGAAATGAGGCGGTGCTCCATCGTGCATAAACCATTGCTCCAGTCTAAGTTGTAGAGGCACCTCGTAGATCCCGGAGATTGTTTTGGAGAAATTCTAAATAAGTTTCGCCATTTAATCAATTCGGTAAAATAACTGGACCAATTAAATACCGATCAATAATACCGATCCAAACATTTATTTTAAACTCGCGTTGGAAATGTCGAGGAGTTACTGAATCAGGATTTACATCAGAATATTCATTATGGTTATTTAAATTTGTAATACCTCTGCAGGCACAACAAGCTCCGTCAGTAAAAAGCATTTTATTTTGAACATTAATTTCTTTATGAAAAATAAACTGAGAGAAATTCACCCGTTTAACCAAATCTTCTGGTAAGAATCATTGCACTTTTTGGATATGATATGGATGCAGTAGATTACGTCTGATTACTCGGTGAACAGAAGTTTGCGATATAACAGTTTGTCAAGATAGATTTCTAGTACTAATATGTGCGTCATCTTCAATTGTATTCAAAATAAGTTCTTCGTCTTCTGCCCTGGTTGCAGTAGCACGTTCTCGGGTGTTACTGAAACACTTGCCTGTTTCTCGAGCCGTCTTTCAACATTGGCAAATGTTTCTCTATGAGGGATTACACGATTCGGAAATCTTCTCCGATATTCTTCAACACTTCTTCTGTAGTTTTATTCACCGAAACCTAACACTAATAGCATGTCCACTTGTTCGCTAAATGAAAACTTCCCGGCCATTTTCACAACACTTAGCAAATGTTACTAAAATAAAATGACTTATTTTCCTGATTGTCAAGTCTGACGTTAAATTTCATAGCCAACGTTTGAATTTCCGATGATTTTAAATAACACAGCTCTAATACGTGTATATAGTTATCCGGAATTTTGTTGAAAACGACAAAGTTTTTTGTTAATTAATGAGAATAATAAAAGTTTTAGAATTAAATTCCGCATAAAACGAAATAATAGATTTTTAAATCCGCCAATAGGTTAAAAAATGTTGTTACATTTTAAGGGTGAATCATCCCTTATTAACCCTTTAAAATGTTTCAATTGAATTATTATTTAACTGTCGATCATTGCTCTTGGTACACTCAAAACGTGTACCAAATTGAGATCTTCTAAGTTCAAGCATAACTGAGATATTGATTTTTTTCGAAATTAGAAACCACACTTTGAAGGCCTATAACTTCTCAGAGGTGCAACTTAGTATAGGGGTAAGTTACGTTAAGTCACAATATTTTGGGTTCCCCTACATGCCCTTGCTCTATGTCGTTCCTTATACGAATCACCCTGTATATATATATATATATATATATATATATATATATATATATATATATATAGTGTGGCGTATTGAAAACGAAACAGACCGATTTGCGTCCAGAGAATTTTTTTTTAAGGAACGCTGAAACACGTCAATTTTAATATTGAGGGGGACATGTTTTGACATAAAACTCAACTTTGTCACATCAACCCCTTAAGGGTGGTGATAACAACCCTTATATTTTAAATAGGAAACATGGGTCGAGTGTTACACCAGTTGAAAGCTCTTTCTTTTCTGAATTTAGCACACTAATTTTTTTGGAAGTTTTATCAACTCGTTTACTTCAACAATGGCTCATCGTATTTCTTCCAGTTCTGTTGCGTAAATTCTACTCTTTAAATGGCCTCATAGAAAGAAGTATAAAGCAGTTAAATCCGGTGATCTAGGGGGTCACTCAATAGCACCTCTACGTCCAATCCATTGTCCTGGAAACTCTCTGTTCAAAAACTCCCTAACACGTTGTGAAAAATGCGGATTAGTTCCATCTTGTTGAAACACTAATTGATTTTCTTGATAGCGATCATCATTTTCAACAATGTCAATTAGTAGAGGGTAAACGATATCTTCTAGTAACTCCAAATACGTTTCGTCACTCAAATTGCCATCAGAAAAATTGGTCCGATTAAATGGTCTCCAAAAATGCCAGTCCAGACATTCAATTTCTGTGGAGTTTGAGTGTGGACTTCGTGAAAATTGCTTGGATTATTATCTGTCCAATAAGGACAATTATGACGATTGACTGTAGAGTTTAATAAAAACGTACACTCGTCTGAAAAACAGATATTGAACAAAAAGTTCCAGTTATCAGCTCTTCGTGCAGTCATAACTTCACAAAACTCCAGCCGCCGATCAAAATCATCTCCATTCAGTTGTTGTACAAGATGAATTTTATACGGGTGAAATTTATGATGCTTCAATATTCGCTGAATAGTTCTTCTTTTGATGTTTGAAACAGTGGCCAATTTTCTCGTGCTCAAAGTTGGGTCTGCAGCAATTTGTCCTAAAACTTCAATCTTAGTAGTCTCATTTCTAACCGGAAATTCACGTTCAGGATCCCGTTTTTTGTTGGCTACTGAACCACTTTGTCGTAACTTTGCAACTAACTCCAAAATGTATTTTTTGTTAACATGTCTGTTCGGATGTCGTTCATTAAACAAATTTGCGGTACGGTTGGCACAGTCATCGTTTTTGAAAAAAAGAGTAATTATTTCAACTCTTTTTTCTATAGAATACACCATTGTGAAATTAATTTTTGGTAGTACTATCAAGTATCAAACCGACCGATAAACTGAAATAATAAACCGCATTTTCTCATTCCGATAAGAAATGTTCTGATAGTCAACAAAGCATCAACAAAGCATTGACTATCAGCAAATCTCCTATCGGAATGAGTGAAATGCATTTTTGCATCTTCAACTGTGAATAATTTTTAAACGAGTTGATAAAACTTCCAAAAAAATTAGTGTGCTGAATTCGGAAAAGAAAGAGCTTTCAAATGATGTAACACTCGACCTATGTTGCCTATTTAAAATATAAGGGTTGTTATCACCACCCTTTAAGGGGTTGATGTGAAAAAGTTGAGTTTTATGTCAAAACATGTTCCCCTCAATATTAAAATTGACGTGTTTCATCAGCGTTTCTTAAAAAAATAATTCTCTGGACGCAAATCGGTCTGTTTCGTTTTCAATGCGCCACCATATATATATATATATATATATATATATATATATATATATATATATATATATATATATATATATATATATATATATATATATATATATATATTGTTATATTATATGCACAGACTTTCGAAGCCCTCACGTTTGGTGCCAATTGATATAATGAAAGGTTTATTTTAAGTTTTATATTATTATTATTAGGTATATTGAAATACTTGATATGGTGGCTAACTTAAATATGTTTTATTGCTTTTTGTGATGTTAATTTCGAAGTGTATTTTATCTTGTGAGTTTTATCTACCTGTAAAGTTTAGTGAGTAATGTGTTGTTAATGTGTGTTCACCAAAGGTTTGTGTGTGTATTACACCTTGGTGTATTAAATGCCTTTATACTGCTGTATTGCGCATACAATTGATCACATGAATGAATTTGACTCTCAAAATAGGGACTAGTGGGTTCAAGTCCGAAATATCTTTGTTTATTTTTTTGAATTTTGAAATATATTACCCTATCTGTTTTTGGTTTTTAAATACTTATATACATATAAAATAAAATGAAGCAAGAATATTAAATTCACACAGAACTTGAATATTTATTACTTAACACAACTGACAAAAACCCAATACTTATTTGCTATTTATCATGTACTTCTTACTTTTGAATTTAGAGCTCTTTGTTTATTTTTTTAACAATGCCAATAAAAAAAAAACTGATCAGTATGATTTGTTTTAAATTTTTAAGACCACTTATATTTAACTCTCACGCACTTCCTAAAGCCAAACGGTAACGGCACCTATTGACGTTTGTATGATTTATACAATGCCTTAGTACTACGTGCAGTCAATGGACGAGTCCCTTCACTGGCTGGGTATGGTTACTGGTTTTTCTAGCCCTTGGTGTGTGAAATGCAAACCAAGATGGTTGTTTTTTTTTTTTTTTTGATGAGACCTCTCTACTTTCGTTTGATGTATCACAATTTTGCGAGTTATTTACTATTCTTTTTGAAGCTGGGGATATGTCGCACAATAAATGTAAATATTTATTTACTTTACTCACAGTTTATCTAGTCTGTTTCTGAGCTTCCGTGTTGTGACTCCTTTTGATTGTTTACTTCTCTTCAAAAATGTACCTCCTTCTCGTTTTAACTTTTATAAAAATATTTCAATCCCTTTTTAATATCAAAAAATTTCAATCTATCTAATCTTTTAATCAAAATGTCCCCATCTAATAATTTAATACTAATCTCAATCCTTTTTTTATCTCAAAAATTTTAATCTGATACTTTTTATCAAAATGTTTCCATCTGTTTATTATTTTTCATACGTAACCAGCGTAACTAATCAAAAAACTGTTATCTGCCTGCTTCAAATAAAATATCCTAACAAATTTTAACACAATAATCGTTTTTTATCATCTCCTCGGATACATACATACTTCTGATTGTTGTTAGTCAATGAGAGAATAATTAACCTAACTATAATTTTAGTGTCAGTTTGACGTCTGGCCTAAATAAAAAACAGCTGACTTAAACATAGGTTATGACATGACATTTCTTACAATTTAACACTCAAATTTTGACATCTTACTATTCTTAAAGCTAACAATATCCTTAATTCTAACAATAACATCTTAAATTACATAACAGCTATCAAACAATAATACCTTAAACTATCTAATTAAACTGGTCATACATTTACACCTGCCTTGCCTCCTTTCAACACATATATATCTGTAAAATTTAGTTTCTCCCTGCCTTACAGTGCAAAAACATTGCATACACCAAAGGTAAGTTGTTGTTTGTGTTTGTGTATATATGTATATGTGGCCCCCTTTATTAACCATATCAAATCCCCAATAATAAATTTTTACTGCTTTAGAGGCTTGCCTTCTGAAGCTAGGAAAAATTTTTTATTCACGCTTTTAGTTTATAGCAATATAATCTTTTCCTCCTTTAATAAATTTTTTTAGCATTTCAGAAACAGTCACTGCCATTCCTGTAAGAAGTTATGCTGTGTAATCAGAACTATCATCTGAGACACAAGTGATCTAGCTGCGAACATGAGAAGTTATTATATTTACGTGTCAGATGCACTTATGCATGAGACATTATTGTGCTTATAAGCATGTTTAAAAAGATACTAGCGTGCCTACAATTTAGAAGGAACACTAGCGTGCCTTTAATTGTTTTATAAGAACACCGCTGTGCCAATATTTTGTCAATTATGTTTTTGAAGACCACTGCTGTGCCCACAATTATTTTAAGAAAAATACTACTGTGTCTGCAAATTTCTGCTACTGTCGAATACTGATCCTGTTTTCATTATTGCTGCATGTTTGTTCCAGCTTCATAAGTGTTCAGTTCTTCGAAGTGTTTATGGCCTTTATTTAAAATAGTGCTTCGTTAGTTTAAGTGCTTTAAAAAAAATATGTGTCATGTCAGTGCTTTGTTCGTCTGGGATTTCTTCAACTTATATTCCTTTTTTAATGTCACGTTTGCCCAAGCAACGTTCGACTTAGTTATTAAGTTTGCATGTTGCATGCTATAAGAAATGCCATCAACATTAAATGAAAAATGTTGTTAATTGACTATGTCAAGGCTAAATTTAGTTTTAAGTTCCCCCCAAGTAAAGTAAGAAATTATCTCTTGCTTTTCAAATTTCTTATCGTTTAATTTATCTCTTTCACCAGAGGTCTATTAAATTTAATCCTGGTTTCTTTAATTTACCTCTTGATCATCATTATTTTTTTTGTTACCGAGTTCCCCTTTTCTCATTGCGTGTGTTCGTACACGTGATAATGAACCGATTTCTATAACGACGTTCGTATATACCCCCATATTTGGACTTTTTTTTTTTTTATTGCTGCTGCCATTGTAAGTTTCTATATGTTTCTTTTTTGATATTAGGTCCTTTCCTTTTTCAATTCGTTTTATTCTTCTGATACCCAACCTTTTTTTTTTATTAATCTGAAACTACTGTTTATCAGTCAATATATGTTCCTTTTACTTGACTTTTTCATCTCATTCCCCTATATCTTGCAACTACTGTGCACATAATCATCTATATCTATTTTCATTATCTCAATATGCCCTCTATGGGTTTACATATTCACTGGTTAGCTTCTCCATCTATTAAATTCATTTCACTGTTCGTACATATATATTTTTGACTTTTCCCATTACTCCTTGATTCAGACGTCCTTATTTAGCTGTCTATCCTACTAAATGTTCCATAATTTTAACGAATTTTACATAATTGGCCTTGATATCTGTTTTCTTCATATATTTTTCTTTCTTTTTCCTCATTTGTTGGCATCTCTGGTCCTCTTATCTTGGGTTTAAACTTGTCCCCACTACTTCGTTTGTTTCCGATCATATATGTCTTGTTTGACGTGCATTTCTACTGCTTGTTTGTCGTGACATTCTTCCCCACGCTTAGCTGGTTACTAACGTTATCTACCTCGGTTTTGAATTTGCCTATACTCTTCTTTCATGCTTGACATTTGCTTTAACTTTTGAATTTTGAATTGTTATTTTATTTCAAAAAATGTTGGTGAGTTTAAAGACTTCCCAGGTCATTTTTGTTTTAATTTCCTCCTATTGTTCAAACTTGTACACGTCTGTAATGTTGAAAATTCCTCTGATCTGTCCCGTTTGGAGGTCTGTCAGTAGACAGCTGTTAACTGGTTTCTCATTTTCTATTTTATAAGGCCCTTCGAATATAGGTTGAAGCTTGGCACATTTCTCCAACTCTCGATTTCCAACTCTGTGTGCTCTCACAATCACAATATCTCCTTTTTTGAACTTCACCCCTTTTTTTATTTTCTTACGCTGTCGGCTCAAATATTTCTGTGCCTTTCTCCTGATTCTCTTCCTTACATTCTCAACCACTCTCTCATACGTCAATTTCTCTTCTATTATCCATTTTCTCTCAGGCCTCCTTCCAGTCATCACATACATAGGTGTCTCTTCCGTGTTCAAGTTATGACATTCATTCAGAATTCTTTCAACATTCACCAATTGACTCTCCCATTCTCTCTGGTCACCATTTATCAACATTCTCAAATACTTGATTACCTCCTGTATATAGCGCTCTGCTGGGTTACTACTAGGGTGTCTTATGCTCGTGTATTGCATTTGGATGCCTTTACTTTCACATAATTGTTGTATAGCTTCATTTTGGAAATAGGTGGCGTTATCCAGTAAAATTGTTTTTGGGGTACCTACTTGTTGTATATATAACCTTAGCAGTTTCATTACGACGTGTTTGTTTGTGTGTTTTGTGGGATATAATTTGATGTATTTGGAAAATACATCAACCATGACCATTATATGCTTGTTTTGTTGTCTACTGGGTATCAACTCACTAATGAAATCTATGGCTACAATTTCTAAACACTCATTGGCTGTTATAGTTTTTGGTACTCCCACATTGTGTCGATTTTTGTGTTTATATATTTGGCATGTTTTACAAACTCTCAATGTTCCCTTTATTAACGTTAGGTCTCGTTTCGTAATGTAATTTTCTCGGAATACCATCCATACCTTTCGTGCCCCTATATGCCCATTCTCTTCATGTATACTTTTGCTGATTTCTCTCGCCAATTCATTCGTTATCACATATACTTCATACCCATTCACTGTTTTGACAAGCACATTCTCCTTCTCTTCAGATCCACGTTTTTCTTTCTCACTTAGCATTCTCTGGTCTCTTTCAATCACCTCTTTTGAAAATAAACCCTGATTTTCTGTCAAAACATTCATACCTGATCTGATTCGTCTAGATTCATTCACATTCTTTCCATCATCCCTCGTCAAAGCATCTGCCACTACATTCAAACTTCCTTTCACATGCCTTATGTCATACGTGTATTCTTGCATAATTAACACCCATCTATGTATCCGATTGCTTACGAATTTATTCTTGAGGATGCTGATCAAAGCTTGGTGGTCTGTTTCGATCACAAATTTATTCCCCAACAAATAAAATCGCAGCTTCTCCACACAAAATACTACACTCACCAATTCTAATTCAGTCACACTATACTTCTTTTCGTGCTCTTTCGTTACTCTCGACACAAAACATATTGGCACTTCCACTCCCTCTTGCATTTGTACTAACACTCCTGCCAATTTGTTAATTGACGCATCCGTTCTCAATGTGAATTCTGATTCATACCTAGGATGGTAAACTTTCAGTCCATTACAAAATTCCTCTTTTATTTTGATAAATGTTACCTCTTTCTCATTGTCCCATTTCCATTTTTGATTTTTCTTGAGCATGTTTATAAGTGGGTACAACTTCTCGCTCAAGTTTGGGACCAATCTCTTGAAATAGTTTATCATGCCAATGAATCCTCTGAGTGTTTTTAAATTTGTAGGGCGTTTAAATTCTCTGATGGCCTCCACACGTTTTTCGTCCATTCTTATTCCCTCTTGGTCAATTACGTACCCCAAGAATACTACCTCTTTTTGATAAAACTGGCACTTCTCTAAATTTATCTTCAAACCAGCTTCGTCTAGGTCTCTTAAAACTGTTTCAACGTGCTCTTGGTGGTCTTTTTCTTTACTGCTTATCAGTATATCATCAACATAGTGTACCACGAATTGTTCATACTTGTCCAAAATGGTGTGTAGTGCTCTTGTTAGTGCTGCACATGCGGATTGAATCCCGTAAGGCACTACTGCAAATCTATAGACTACTCCGTCTATCGTAAAACCTGTATAGTCTCGGCTATTTTCGTGTAACGGAATTAGCCAAAAACTATGCTTCAAATCAATCTTCGTAAATACTTCCGAACATGTTAACCTTCCAAAGATTGAGTCAATGTTCGCTGGGGCTTCATACTGTGGAACTGAACAACTATTTATGTTCCTGGCGTCCAGACATAGTCTTAGCTCGCCACTAGATTTTTTCACGACAACTACTGGATTTATATATGGGGTGTTACTGTTTTCAATTATCCCCCTCTGCTTCATTTTTAATATTTCTTCGGCTACTTCTCTTCTGTATTTATATGGAATTGGATATGACTTTGCCTTGAAATTTTCTAACCCTCTTACTTTAAACTGATGTACATAATTTTTCGCAACTCTTGTCTCATCTATAATTAACCCTCTGTATTTTTCTAGCACTCCCTTTATTTGCTTTATATATTTTTTTCCGCAGTTTATCTGCATATTATCCCCATTTTCTTCATATACTTCATCATCATATCTGCTATATCTTACTTCACATATAGCTTTTTCTTTATTCTTAAAACCGTGATCTTCCATCACTGAACTATTCCTAACTACACTACCATCCTCCCCATTTACTTCATTTTCTTCAAATTTTTCCATTTTTATTCTCTCGTTGCGAATTATTATGTATCTATTCAGGTAATCAATTATAATTTTATGTCTCTCCATTTCATCAGTGCCTATTATTATGTCATATTCCACATCGTCCATTATCAACAGCTGTAGCTCCAGTTTTTCGTTGTTTATTCCTACTTCCACAGATATCGTCTCACTAATTTCCCCAATTTTCTTTCCCCTAGCATTTACGAGTGTGATCTTAGGTATTTTCACTCTCCCCACGCTAAAGTGTTCTACGACCCTTCCAGAAATTATTGAGGCTTCTGATCCTGTATCAAGTAATATCTTCACATCCTTTTTATATAACTTTCCTTTCAAAATTATTAAACCTACATTTTCTTCAAATTTTTCTGCCTCTTTGTCATTCTTAAATATTTATCTGGGGTGTTCGTAGACACATGTGTGGTTGGCTTTTGCGTGTGGGTGATTTGCTATAACGGGTTTGTGCATATTTAAAAATTTGTATGGACAATGACATTGTCCATACCCCTATTTGGCAGTCTTGCTCTAGCCGCCTCCACTGCATCGCTCATTACTCTAATCTCCCCTTGTTGGTCGACAGATCTTTGTTTCTTTATTGCCCCCGTTTCAGCACCTGGTCCTTGATTCTCTTCCGCAGAATTTCTCATCTGTCTCATTGCATTCAATCTGGCTCTAAATTCACCAGCCCTTCTCTCATCCTGTCGATTGTAGTCGTTTTGGTTGTTATATTCTTGCCTTTTCGTATTATAAATCCCTCTATTTTGGTTCCTAGCTCTATCATAGTTGTTCCTGTTGTTGTCATATCCGTCGTTGTATCTTCTTTGTCCATTTTGATAGTCCCTTCGTTCGATGTTGTAGTTATTCCGCTTGTTGTTGTTATTTTGTTCGTTGTCTCTTCCTTGTCCATTCTGGTAACCTCTTCTTTCATTGTAGTTGTTCCGTTCGTTGTATCTGTTGTTGTTATTCTGTCCACAATTTCTATTGTCATTGTATTGTCCATTTCTTCTTTGTCCTTCTTCGTTCATCCTTCGCCACTCTTCTCTTCCAGTATTTCTTCCGTTATATCTGTCTCTCATTGTTCTCTGGACCCGTTGTAGGTAGTTTATGAGTTGGTCCAAGGTTCTTATATTTTGTATTCCTATTATTTCGGATATCTCGGTTTTGAAGTGCCTGGCAATATACACTATAATTTCTTCTTCCCTCATCTTTGGCGTCAGGTGCTGCGCCATATCGTAAATGTGCAATGCGTAGCTATACAATTCTCTGGGGTCGTTTGGGTCATATTTCCCAAAATACAATCTCTCTCTGACTATGGCCTGTTGTGCTTCTCCCCAGTAGTGGTTCAAAAACTTACTCTCAAAGTCTTCTATATCCTCGATTCCTTCTTCCTTGCTGGTGAACCATATTAACGCATCCCCTTTCAAGCTCTGCCTTATTATTTCCTTTTTGTCTTGCACATCATAGACATTTTTGAGTTTGTTCAGGAGACTCGTAATAAATACTTTAGGGTGTAGTTTGTCCACATGCCCAGTGAATTTTAGTCCACTATCATTCGTGGTCTGGTACATAATTCTTTCATTGCCCATACCTGCTCTCATTTGTCGCTCCATTCTCTCTAATTTTTGTTTCACATCCTCTTCTACTCCCTCTCTTATTTTGATACTTTCTAAATTTAACCTCCGTTCAGTCTCTTCTTTCAATCTTTTTAAATCATCCACGTTTACTCTGGCCACTTGTTCCACTCTTTCGACCTTTTCATTCGTCTCTGTCAGTTTCTCACCTATCTCATTGTGATAGCTCTCTACTTTACTCTCTACTTCCGTATTCACTCCAATCATCCTCAGATACCTCTCATTCCCTACTTGTATTATACCACCTATCTCGTCTTCAGCCACATGCATTCTTTCCATGACACCCTGGCATTTTTCTTGCACTTTGGCCTCTACTTCGTCATTTACTTTCAGTATGAGCTCCTTTCTCACCTCTTGCAGACTTTTCTCTAATTTTTGTGTTAATTTCTCCTCTATATTATCCAATCTCACATTCACTTGCCTCATATTCTGCTCTTGTTCCACAAATTTCTCAGTCATGCTTTCTTTTATCTTGTTTATATTATCCTCTTGTCTTTCGAATCTGTCATTCATATTCTCATTTATTCCATTCATATCCCCTTTCATACTTTCCTTCATATCCATTAAACATTTTATTACCATTTCGATGCTTGGACCGGTTTCCTTCTGTTTTTCACCTTCTTCGCTTCTAACATTCTCCATTTCATCCACTTTTATGCTCTCTTGTGACATTACTTTCACTCTTTCATCCGGATCCTCTCTCATTTCTACTTCAGGTACTCTCTCGTCATTCATTTCCACATTTTCCTGTAGCATTTCCTCATGTACCTCCATTTCTTCTTCGTGTTCCGGTCCTCCTTCATCTCCACGATCGTGTCTGTCTCTTGATGTGGCTTTGCTCCTAGTAGTGATTTTCTTATTTGGCATTTTTCTTCCTTTTTTTTATTTTTGATTACCCTGCCTTATTGGTTATTTTACCCGCGAACCTCGAAAGCTCCCACGTTTAGGCGACAATTGTTATAGTAAGTTATTTGCTGCACAGACTTTCGAAGCCCTCACGTTTGGTGCCAATTGATATAATGAAAGGTTTATTTTAAGTTTTATATTATTATTATTATTAGGTATATTGAAATACTTGATATGGTGGCTAACTTAAATATGTTTTATTGCTTTTTGTGATGTTAATTTCGAAGTGTATTTTATCTTGTGAGTTTTATCTACCTGTAAAGTTTAGTGAGTAATGTGTTGTTAATGTGTGTTCACCAAAGGTTTGTGTGTGTATTACACCTTGGTGTATTAAATGCCTTTATACTGCTGTATTGCGCATACAATTGATCACATGAATGAATTTGACTCTCAAAATAGGGACTAGTGGGTTCAAGTCCGAAATATCTTTGTTTATTTTTTTGAATTTTGAAATATATTACCCTATCTGTTTTTGGTTTTTAAATACTTATATACATATAAAATAAAATGAAGCAAGAATATTAAATTCACACAGAACTTGAATATTTATTACTTAACACAACTGACAAAAACCCAATACTTATTTGCTATTTATCATGTACTTCTTACTTTTGAATTTAGAGCTCTTTGTTTATTTTTTTAACAATGCCAATAAAAAAAAAAACTGATCAGTATGATTTGTTTTAAATTTTTAAGACCACTTATATTTAAGACTCTCACGCACTTCCTAAAGCCAAACGGTAACGGCACCTATTGACGTTTGTATGATTTATACAATGCCTTAGTACTACGTGCAGTCAATGGACGAGTCCCTTCACTGGCTGGGTATGGTTACTGGTTTTTCTAGCCCTTGGTGTGTGAAATGCAAACCAAGATGGTTGTTTTTTTTTTTTTTGATGAGACCTCTCTACTTTCGTTTGATGTATCACAATTTTGCGAGTTATTTACTATTCTTTTTGAAGCTGGGGATATGTCGCACAATAAATGTAAATATTTATTTACTTTACTCACAGTTTATCTAGTCTGTTTCTGAGCTTCCGTGTTGTGACTCCTTTTGATTGTTTACTTCTCTTCAAAAATGTACCTCCTTCTCGTTTTAACTTTTATAAAAATATTTCAATCCCTTTTTAATATCAAAAAATTTCAATCTATCTAATCTTTTAATCAAAATGTCCCCATCTAATAATTTAATACTAATCTCAATCCTTTTTTTATCTCAAAAATTTTAATCTGATACTTTTTATCAAAATGTTTCCATCTGTTTATTATTTTTCATACGTAACCAGCGTAACTAATCAAAAAACTGTTATCTGCCTGCTTCAAATAAAATATCCTAACAAATTTTAACACAATAATCGTTTTTTATCATCTCCTCGGATACATACATACTTCTGATTGTTGTTAGTCAATGAGAGAATAATTAACCTAACTATAATTTTAGTGTCAGTTTGACGTCTGGCCTAAATAAAAAACAGCTGACTTAAACATAGGTTATGACATGACATTTCTTACAATTTAACACTCAAATTTTGACATCTTACTATTCTTAAAGCTAACAATATCCTTAATTCTAACAATAACATCTTAAATTACATAACAGCTATCAAACAATAATACCTTAAACTATCTAATTAAACTGGTCATACATTTACACCTGCCTTGCCTCCTTTCAACACATATATATCTGTAAAATTTAGTTTCTCCCTGCCTTACAGTGCAAAAACATTGCATACACCAAAGGTAAGTTGTTGTTTGTGTTTGTGTATATATGTATATGTGGCCCCCTTTATTAACCATATCAATATATATATATATATATATATATATATATATATATATATATATATATATATATATATATATATATATATATATATATATAATTGGTAAGTTTCACCATCGATATCTCTCTATTAGCGAAGCTTTTTTAATAAAAAATTCGCTAAAATTGCGCAAAGAACCTTTGGAAAGTCTTCACGAAACGTTGTTAAAAATTCTGTGTATTCAGAGCTAGCTAAATGAAATCACCAAATGATAAGTCTGGTTGTTTACAGTGCAAAAGAACATAATATTATTCTTTATACTTGTATCAAAGCAGAGAAGATGCTATGCCCTTGTTACCAGACAGAAAAGTAATGGTATGTTTTGAATTGCATTCGCATCCTGCCAATAGAATGTTGACCCAGGCAGCACTATTTACACTTTCTCGTATGCCTGGTTGCCGATCATCGAATGCTATCTGTCTACTAGAAGTTTTATAATATGCTAAGCAAATTCACCACAATTTATAAGTCGAATTAAAAGTCCTAAAGTAATATTTATACTAATAATAGAAAAGTCCGGAGGCAGTTAATGGGTTATGGTAGCCAATTTTCATAAGAATTGATTTCCTAAATACAATTACTATTCGATAAAAGCCTGGACGCAGTAAGTGCGTTATGGTAGTGAATTTTCATATAAATTATCTGGCACAAAATATTTTATTATAATTTTTGTTCTTGTAACATAGAAATCTAAATTCTGTTGTATCTTTTATTTTTTATATCGTAAACCTTCCTACCAACTTTCGTTATCATGGCTTTTTATTTTTATAATAAATTTTTTTTATAATGAAAACTAAAAATTTTCCCAGAAAACCTCGTCCGTTTTTCCTGATTAACTAAGTTTTCCAAGCTATTTACAAAGGAAGGTACATGCCAAATTTTATCAAAATATGCCCATTATTTTTTGATATAAAAATGTTTTTCTAATGAAAACTCAAAATTTTCCCGGAAAACTTCGTCCGATTTTTCTGATTAACGAACTTGTTCAAGCCATTTACAAAAGGAAGGCACGTGCCAAATTTTATCAAAATCGGCCCATTATTTTTTGAGATAATTTTTTTTCGAATGAAAACTCAAAATTTTCCCGGAAAACCTCGTCCGATTTTCCTGACTAACGAACTTATCCAAGCCATTTACAAAGAAGGTACATGCCAAATTTAATCAAAATCGGCCCATTCTTTTTTGAGTTTTCGGTGTGATACATACATATATATATATATATATATATATATATATATATATATATATATATATATATATATATATATATATATATATATAATTCACTAAAACAAGAAGGTAGGACGTTATATATTAGATATGTGTACTATTGACCATTAACAGTTAACCTCAAACTGACAGATTTAGTAACCTAAGAATTTCCGACATATCGTAAAATGCAGGCTCTTCTTCATATATTTTGTATCTACTTTTCAACACGAATCCAGTTTTTATTGATTATTTTTTCGCTTTTAATGAATTTTTGTAGAAAAAATTCAATAATGGAGAGAGCCCGACATTTGAATTTTGAAATTTTTTTTTGTAAATTAGCCGAACTAAGACCCCTAGAACCCATAACTGGGGTCAGTTTCAATTTTTATATGTATATATATATATATATATATATATATATATATATATATATATATATATATATATATATATATATATATATATATATGTTTACATGTACAAATTGAAACTATTCGGGATGTGTTCTAGGGATCGTACTTCGCAGTCATTTAAAAAAAATTAAGTTCAAAAGTCGCGATCTGTTCATTAGTATCTTTTTTAAGGAAAACCGACTAAAAATGACAGACAAGGTACACCGATATAAAGAGAAATACAAGGTTACTAGAGAAGGTAGAAGAAAAAAAGGTATCAGTGATATATATATATATATATATATATATATATATATATATATATATATATATATATATATATATATATATATATATGTGTGTGTGTGTGTGTATGTATGTATCACACCGATAAGTCAAAAAATAATGGTCCGATTTTGTTCAAACATGGTGAGTGCCATCCCTTTGCAACTGTCTTTGACAGGTTCGTTAGCCAGTAAAATCGGGCCTGGTTTTCCTAGAAAATTTTGTGTTTTCTTGCGGAAAAAAATTATATCTCCGAAAAATAATAAAGTAAATCACACTGATTACTCAAAAAATAATGAGCCGATTTTGATTAAATTTGGTGAATACCTTCCTTTTGCCAGTGGCTTGGATAAGTTTGTTAGCCAAGAAAATGCGCTCAGTTGAAATAGATTAAACAATGATTTGTTTTAATTAGACAGACGGATTCCCTCGGTCAGTAACAGTTCTGAGCTGACCTTAAATGTATGGAATTTCGACCACGAAGTTATAATGCATGTTTGTAAGAAAATAAATTCGGGACTCAGCAAGTGCGTTATGGTAGCGAATTTTTATGGAATGCCTCAAATTTGAATAGCTCAATTTGCTATTAACCTTAAGGTTCGTTTTCCAGGAAACAATTTTTTTCGGAACCTTATAAGTTTATTTTCGAAAAAGTTTTGTACATTTTCAAACAGTAAAGTTATTTTGTTGAAATATGGTACATTGTTTCTACCATATATGTTATACTGGTAACCAAATTTGACGTCTGTTTTCTTTACAAAAAACACATATTTGCTTTTTAACACATTTTTATGAAAATGTACTATCATAACGCACTTGCTGCGTCCAGACTTTTTTCTTTTTTGCGGTACAAAATTTAATTGTAATTTGTCGTTACTTTCTCATATAGGATATTCTTTCTTTTGTCACTGAAATTGAATAAGTTATATGCGGCATTTTTCAATTCTCTGTTTTTATTTTGAAGAAAAAAAAAGATCAAAATTCAATTTCCTTTTTGAAGACAGAAAATTAAAATTTGGTTTATGTAGATACTGTAGTGTAAGTGAAAATTGAAACCTATGATGACCACTTGGAGAACCCAAATCACCACAATACATTTTTAAAAACACCTGACGACCGTTTCACTAATCAAGCTAACCTCCATCAGAGGATCAAGAATTATAAACTTTTGACGCTTACAACTCTGTTTATATTCTGTGTAGGCACACGGCCTTAGACGATTGAGAGTGGTTCAACAAACTTTAACTACCTGTTTACCGGAAGGTCGCTCAAGGCGAATTCCGTTAACTTTAGCCCCACGGTTTTGTCAGCACATTTTGTAAAGTGGTCGATCAATACACTATAGATAGGTGGAGGTGCTGAATTCATACAACTTTTATTATTACTATAGCTAATAATACAGGGTTTAGCTGTCCTGGTTGTCTTACATTTTTCGTTAATTTTGGTTCTCTTCATCTACGTTGTGATTTATCCCAAAAATATCAGCTCACTCATGATCTATGCATAGCACCGTATCTTAGTTGTGCTAAATATTCTTTAAATGTCATTTCAATAGATCTCTTAATTTGCTTGACGTATTTAAAATCACAATGTTTACAACGTATTTCACAGATTACCGACATTTTAGTGGTTGTCTTTTGGGTTAACGAACAAATGTTTTTAAGTATTTTTTGTCGAAAATGTTAGTTCTAAATTGGCTTTCTTAAAAAATTTATCTAGACCCCTCGTGGTTCACGGTTCAAATGGTAGTCAAACAACTGAACTAAATCTTTATCGAAAGTTAAGTTGTAAACTTAGGTTGGCAGGTACATTAATAGGTACAACTCCTCAGAAAACTCACCTCATAGAAATTCTTAGACAAGGGGCTGAATTCAGTTTACAGTCACAAAAACACGATTTAGTAGAAGTCATTGCTAGTATTGAAACTGGAAAGAATGTAAAGATAAAATTTCGAAACACTTGAAAGAAAGTAAGTCCATTAAAAACAAACACACTAATCAAATAAAAATAGTACTGCAAATTGAATAATATTTTCCACATAGTTGTGATAATCTACTCTCCTCAGAAAGACATTCTCATGAAATAAATTTAGGGTCCATGATTTGACCAAAAGGAAAATATTCGTATTCCTGTACCCATAGACTTCTGAAACGTTTTAACGAAAAAATGTAAATTTTCACCAAATCACATCTCATTTATTCCATATCCTCTGAAGTGATCTTACCCAAAAGCTGCTCGCAGGGTTCTTTCATCGGGTGTTAACTGGATATCAAATTTGAAGATGATATCTCAATTCATTCGAAAGTTATTGCGCCTACTATCAGTACAGACCGACAAACCGACCAACCGACAAACCAACAGACAAAAAATATTCGTTCTAGAATAAAGTTTTCTATATGATATTTTTCACGTCGTTATAGCAAAAAAAAAATCGAAATTTCTGTCACTGATATTCCACCCCCACACATTGAACCGCTAATTTAATTGCAGCACAGAATACCAGATGTTTGATGAAATTGAAAGTTTTCTAATAAACACACATTTTTTTTACTTTAACGTCGGCCTATTTTCGCGACTATGGCCAATCACCAACGACAGGGAGCAGTTTTGGCTCACTATCCTGGAAATGTTGCCGACCCTGCCTTACTATAAGGAGGGCAGGGATCTTTAACGTGCCCAACGCCGCATGGACACGAAACTAGCGGCTTTACGCCACCCCTGAAGGGCGGAACGTGCAGACATTCAACTTGCTCAAATACAATGCTAGCATCTCGGTTGATGTTAATTTATAACAATTTGTACTGAAAAAGTAAAAGGGAAAACCCTGGGAATCGAACCCAATACCCTTCCGTTCCGAGACACACGTTCTCACCCCTGGACTACCGTGGCTCAAAACAAACCCTAAAACGTTATATTACTCTAGCTTTAACGAGAAAATATTAATTTTCACCAAATGATCCCCCATTCATCTCCTACCCCCTCAAGTGCTTTTACCGAAAAACAATTTCAACCGTTCGTTTGTTGGGTGCTAACTGTATGCCAAATTTGAAGACGATATGTCAATTAGTTTTAGAGTTACAAACAGACAGACCGACACACCGACAGAATTATTAGGCTTTGTTACCAGATCATGGTTTTCATATGTTTTGACACTTTTTACGACGTTAAAGCGGATGCCATACGTACGACACACCGACAGAAAAATAAAGTTTTGTTACCACATCCTGTTTTTTATATGTTTTGACGCTTTTTACGACGTTAAAGCGAAAAAAATTTGTTGTCGCCGATGCCACACGTATTGAGGATGTAGAAGTAATAGGTAGACCGCGAGAGAAACAAATTCTGCGAGGTGAATTTTCGGAAAGTTTTTATGTCAAAGCAAATAAAGGTAGTAAGGTTGCGATTTTAGACAAGCACGATTATAAAGATAGAGTTAAAAGTGTGAAGGAAGCAAGGTCGTTATTTCAGTGAATATCCATAGAAATGTTTTTAATAGCAAATATGTCTTTTTCTAAATGAAAACAGGTATCCAATTTGGTTAACAGTATAACCTATATAGTAGAAACAATGTGCCATGTTTCGTCAAAATAACTTCAATGTTTGAAAAAGTACAAAATTTTTTCGAAAATGAACTTAACAGGTTCCTGAAAAAACTGTTCCGGTTTTCCTGGACAACGTACTTCTTCAAGCTATTTACCCACATATCAAGATATAATTATTCACAAAAAGCTTTTCGACAAAACTTACAAAAAAACACTTTCTTCACAAAATCCAAAAATATTTGTATTTTACAATAACTTATTGAACATTTATTATTAATTACCAAAATTTCATGAAAACTGTACAAACAATGATTTCTACCGAAACACAAATATACGGAACTTCAATTTCTTCACAAATAATATAAACAAAAAGTTCGCGACGCAGCAAGTGCGTTATGGTAGTGAATTTTGATTAAATGCTTCAAACTTGGATAACTCAATTTTCAATAAACTTAGAAAGTTGAATTTTGGTACGTAGTAAGGTCCTTCCTAAGGAAACATATACACCCAGTGTAATTAAAATAACTTTGTAATTTTCGGAGAAAAAATTTTTTTTCGAAAGAAAACTGAAAATTTGAAAAACTCAATTTTCTATAAACTTAGAAAGTTAAATTTTGGTACGTAGTAAGGTCTTTCTCAGGGCAATACATCCACCAAATGTCATTAAAATATCTTTGTAATTTTCGGAGAAAATTTTTTTATCGAAAGAAAACTCAAAATTTTCTCGGAAAACCTGGTCAGATTATCCTGGCTAACGAACTTGTCCAAGCCATCAATCAAAGAAACGCACTTGGCGAGTTTTATCAAAATCGGTTAACTATTTTTTGAGTTATCAGTTGGATATATATATATATATATATATATATATATATATATATATATATATATATATATATATATATATATATATAAACATATAAATTGAAACTGACCCCGGATATGGGTTCTAGGGGTCATAAATCGTGCTCATTTGAAAAATTTTTTGCAAAGTCTCACCATCGATACCTCTTTATTAGTGAATTTTTTAAAATAAAAATTCACTAAAAACCTGTTTGAATGCATTACTTTCATGGGACTCTGCATTATAGTGGTAAAAACGCATTATCATAACTTTTTATATGTGCCAAAAATGTGAAACAATTGAAATAATTCGAAAATTATGTACGTTATGATTTTTTTTACAAGCATGCATTATATTTCGATGGAAAGTGCCAAAATGCAATAATATAAGAGGTGTTCGATGTAAAAAAAGAAATTTTGTATCACCAACGACTTATGGGCCCCCTGTGATAATCGAAATAATTGTATAAGATGTGGGTCAATTTATTAGTATACAATTTTTTCTAGTAACGGCAATAGCTTCACCGTAGAAATGCGTCAGCCTGTATATATGTAAACAGATAAAAAGTTCAGGAAGCAGCAAGTGCGTTATGGTAGTGAATTTTTATTAAATGCTTCAAACTTGAATAACCCATTTTTATATAAACTCAAAAAGTTAAATTTTGGTACGTAGTAAGGTCTTTCCTAAGGCAAGATATCCACCAAACTTTATTAAAATAACTTTGTAATATTCGGAGAAAAAAAAATTTTTTCGAAAGAAAATTCAAAATTTGAATAACTCAATTTTCTATAAACTTAGAGAGTTGAATTTTGGCACGTAGTAAGGTCTCTCCCAAGACAACATATCTAGTAAATTTTATTAAAACAGCTTTGTAATTTTCGGTTTACCAACCAGAGAACAGTAAACCGACCTTAGACCAGAAAGAACTTAGGACACGTAACACGAGATTTAACGCGTGTAGGCGAAATGTGCCCGAATCGTAAAGCAATTTTATGCTGTGGAGCCAAACAAAGCGAATGGTACCAGAGTTTTAAGTAGGTATATTTAGTGTTTTTTGCAATAAATTGTGCATATTCTGTATTAAGAACAATGGTTTATTGTGCCGCCTTCAATTGCAATAGCCACAGTGACAAAAAAGAGCCCGGTATTACTTTTCACAGGTAAGATATAAAATTAACCTAATTACTTTCAGAACGTTCCTTACATTTTTATGCTTTAATTGTTGAAATAGGAAAAAAAAAAGTTCCCACTTCACTTACTGTATTAGTGACACATTATTATTTTTGAAAATGCAAACAGAAAATATGTGATTTTCAATGTGAAATATTTAATTACATTTTTACTTTATCAAGTCCAGCCACGATATTCCATAGGCGTAGGTGTGCCCTTCAAAAGTTACGTTGTGGGAATAATGTTATGTTAGTTTATATACTTAATTAGTTATATTAAAGGAAAGAAAATGTTGCAGTTATATAGAGGCATGAATACAGGTAGCTAAATGTTATTTAAAATAATACAGAAGTTACTGTTTAGTGATTTTCCATTTACATGTAAATCAGATATTATATATTATATAAACCAAGAATAACAAAAAAATGCTTTATACCTATGGTAAATCGTCTAAAGTTTATGAATGTGATGTAATTTTTCCCTCGAAAAAACTATTTGTCGAGATGTTGAAGAAAATTAGTTTCGGTAATTCTTCACTTTGATGTAGGTGGTTAAATCGCAAAGAATCAATAAAACGTACATATGGCACATTCCTATGGAAAATTGTCTGAAAAAAAAATTCACTAATAGAGAGGTATCGATGGTGAGACTTTGCAAAAAATGTTTCAAATGAGCGCGAACTCGGACCCCTAGAACCCATATCCGGGGTCAGTTTCAATTTTTATATGTTATATATATATATATATATATATATATATATATATATATATATATATATATATATATATATATATATATATATATATATATATATATATATATATGTATGTATGTATCCGTCTGATAACTCAAAAAATAATTAACCGATTTCGATGAAACTCGGCAGGTGCCTTTCTTTTATTAATGGCTTGGATGAGTTCGTTAACCAGAAAAAGCGGACGGGGTTTTCCGGGTAAATTCTGAGTTTTCTTTCGAAAAAAATTCTGTGTGCTGCACCCATTGACTAATCCAAGGTTACGCCACTGGTCGAGAGAGTTTGGTACCAAATTGCTTCACTTCCGCCGGTCTTGTTACGTGTCCTAAGTTCTCTCTGGTCTAAGAAACCGACCAATAGAAGCTCAACGCGCAGACGTCACGTACAATTTCAGACATAGACCACACAGGAACGATCATAGTCAGTAGCGTGCTGACGATGAACCAGGACGGTTCGAAACTGCAGTCCACGTAAACTATTAAAAAATCACAAAATGTACAGCAAACAAATAAAGTGTATATTTAAAAGTGACAACATTCCAATATATAAATTGAAACTGCTCCTGGATGTGGGTTCTTGGAGACCTAGTTCGCGCTCATTTGAAGACATTTTTTCAAAATTCATAAGTTGGGGTCCTCCTATTAGTGAATTTTTTCTACGAAAATTCACTAAAAAGACATTTACTATTAAAACATTTTACTGAAAATTCAGTAACTATACACTTGCTGCGTTGTAAGCAAATTTCATCCACAAGATACCCAAACTGGTCGAATGAAATTTGTTATAAGTGAATTTTCTTTAAAAAAAAATCACCAATGAGGAGATTGTGACTTTTGAATTTTGAAAAGATTTCTTCAAATGAACGCTATTAGGTCCCCTAGAACACATATTCCGAGTCAGTTTTAATTTTTATTTGTATATATGGAGTTCGCGGTTGTCGTTCCGAGTGAGTGGATGTCTGCCGGCAGCCAATAATCTTATCGCTTGCTGATAACTGACTGCAAAATAATACACTGAAATCAAGCAAGAATATTAATTTATTTCTACGGCAGAATTAATACATTATCTTAAATTAATGAAATCACCACTAATAACTGACTGTTGATTAACAAGGGAGCTATATGCTTCCATACCAACAAAAATCATCACATAAGATATCTACAGATGTAGGAATCGGCCCTACTCAAACATCACAAAATACCGCATCCAATCATACACCAATGTTAACGATTAACAGTGACAACTCGCAACAAAGTATTGATTATCACAATATGATTGACCACAGAGACAGCTCTTCTCTATCAACCCATTCATGACAAGAAGTCAAAAAAAGAAAAAGAGTCTGTAAGTCAGCCGAACAAACTCCAAAAAGGCCATCATTTCCCAAAACTCACAACAGATTCTCATCTATAGCTACAGCAGATGAAATTAACATTAAAAACTACGACTCTACAGAGACGTTAAGACAGCCCAAACCTCCACCTATTTTTATCCATGGGGTAACAGATTATAATAACATAAGTAACTTTCTAGCAGTCATTATAGCAGAAGAACAATATTACTCAAAGACACTAACAAACAACACTGTCAAAATAAATGTTCATACATCTGAAACATATAGAAGACTTGTGAGATATCTGAGAGACGAGAATATCGTATTCCATACTTACCAGCCCAAAGAAGAAAAAGCCTATAGAGTAGTAGTAAGATACTTACACCACACGACTCCAATTAACGAAATAAAGTTAGATATCCAAAAAGCTGCCCACAGAGTGAGAAATATTATGAACATTAGGCATCATATTTCCAAAGATCCACTACCTATTTTTTCGTAGATCTAGAGCCACAAGATAATAATAAAAGTATATATGATTTGCAATTCATATGTAACACAAAAGTCGGTATAGAACTTACAAGGAAAAGACGCGAAATAGTTCAATGTGCAAGGTGCCAAGAGTACGGCCATTCGAACACCTACTGTAATAAACCATTCATTTGTGTAAAGTGCGGCGAACAACACGACAGCAAAATGTGCACGAAAAAAAGAGAAACTCCAGCGAAATGTGCTCTATGTGAAGGTAGCCATCCAGCAAATTACAAAGGTTGCACCGTATACAGGGACCTCATAAAAACCAAAAACCCTAACCTGACTAGAAGATACCACCAAAAGCAACAGAATCTAACACAAGACCGCCAAAACATACACGTTGCAGCTAACATAAACACAGAAGTACCTAGCGACTACACTGAACCCCGCCCAAGCAGACCGCTATATAATCAAGTACTCAAACAAAGGCAACCTGTTTACACAGATGACCATCAAAATATCCTTGAAAACACGCTTACTTCTATCCTGGGCGAATTTAGATCCCTTTTCACACAACTGATGAATCAAAACCAGATTATGCTTAATCTGTTATCAAGACTTGTTAATAATTTCAACTAAAATGCCAAACTTCATACGCATTGCAACATGGAATGCCAACGGACTAACTAGTCGCAAACAAGAACTAATAACATTTGTCAACATTAACAAAATAGATATAATGCTGGTCTCTGAAACCCACTTCACAAATAAGTCAGTATTCGGCATACCGCTCTTCTCTACATACGCTACAAATCATCCAACATTAAACATGACGTCCTACCCCGTACGTAACGACCTAAATTCAAGCAACAACTATTAAGGTGTATACAGAAACCTGGAGTTTTGATACATCGGCACTATATTCTCCACCAAGACGCGCACTAAGTGAAGACCAATACAAAGATTTCTTCCGAACCCTCGGCCCTAGATTTATTGTTGGAGGGGACTGGACTGCGAAGCACACTTACTGGGGCTCCAGACTAATAACACCTAAAGGTCGCAATCTATTAAAAGCAATAATGGTTAAAAATTATAATGTGGTAGCAACGACCAAGCCTACATATTGGCCAACAAATACAAACATAATACTTGACGTACTCGACTTTCTTGTGACAAATGGAGTTGCAAACAGTTATATAAGCGTAGAAACACCTCCAGATTTATCGTCTGATCATACACCAGTGGTAGCCACTTTAAGCACTACAGTGATAAAAAAGGAACTAAATGCTACATTAACGACCTCTAAAACTAACTGGGAATCATACCAGCGATATATTGAAAATACCATAAACTTAAATCTGGCTATAAAGCAACCGAATGAACTTGATGATACCGTAAACTATTTTACTGAGCTGATCCAAGAAGCAGCCTGGAAAAGCACCCCGTCAGTTACAGACAATAACTTATCAGTGAACCAGATACCCGTGCAAGTGCGACAACTGATTGCAGAAAAATGTCAAGCTAGAGGAAGATGGCAACGAACACGTAATCCTACTGATAAATTATATTATAACCGATTAGCTCGAAAACTTCATAAGACCCTTCAAAATCTTACAAACTCAAATTTCAGTCAATATATTCAAGATATCAACAATAGCGATGATCATGCCATTTGGAAAGCTACAAAGAACTTCAAAAGGCCTCTAGTGAGAGTGTCTCCCATAAAAAAGTCAAACGGAGAATGGGCGTGCTCAACTCAGGGTAAAGCGAGCGCTTTTGCAGATCCTGACCTAACCTGACTGAAGTTTTCAAGCCAAATGGAAACAATCCAACAATATGTTATAGAGAAATATAGTCCTTCATAGACGTGCCGTGTCGAATTTCACTTCCAGTTAAGCCATTTACGAAGAAAGAAATAAAAGCCGAAATCAAGAAACTAACACAGAAAAACTTCTTCAATATCTTCCTGAAAAAGCAATTTCTTTGCTGACCACAATCTACAATCGTATAATATACATATCACATATCCTATTTCCCAGCCTTACGGAAATACGCCTTGATTATTATGATAGCTAAGCAAGGCAAACCTGAACATGAGGTTGCATCTTATCGACCTACAAGCTTGCTATCCATACTAGGAAAATAGCTGAAAGACTATTGCTAAAGAGGCTAAGAAAATATGTTAACCTGCATGATATAATACCATGACACAAACTAGGCTTTAGAGAACATCACTCCAGACTCCAGCAAATTCACCGAATAGTCAACAGAATATCAACCAGTCTTGAAAACAACGAATTTTGTAGCGCAGTGTTTTTAGATTCCTCTCAGGCATTCGATAAAGTATGGCACACTGGACTCTTATACAAGATCAATAATCTTCTACCACAGCCACACTATTTGTTACTAAAACCCTACTTGTCAGTCGTTATTTTTCAGTGAAACACAATGATGCGATATCAAGTATTTATCCAATAGAATCTGCCGTACCACAAGGGAGCGTGCCGAGACCACTACTGTACTTAATCAGCACATCAGATATACCAGAGTCAGGTAACACAACACTTGCTACTTTTGCTGATGATATTGCAATACTATCATCGCATCGAAAATGTGAGATAGCTTCACAAACCTTACAACAACAATTGGACGGGATCAGTAAATTGTTTAAGAAATGGCGTTTCAGTGTAAATGAAAGCAAATCAGTTCAAGTAACATTTACCAATAAAAATACGATCTGCCCAAGAGTTATATTCTATTTAACAACCACATACCTGCAAACACTGAAGCAAAATATCTTGGTAAACACCTTGATCAACGTTTAACGTGGAAAAGGCATATACAGTCAAAGAAAGCACAAATAAATTTTAAGTTTCTTCAGATGCACTGGCTTCTAGAAGGAAAATCAAAGCTCACCATCAGCAAGAAGCTATTGATCTACAAGGCATTTTAAAAACCAATCTGGACCTACGAAATCCAGTTTTGGGGAGGCGCTAAACCAACAAATATCCGAATTATACAAAGACAGCAATCCAAAATACGTCGCTCAATAGTAAATGCTCCATGGTACGTTTCCAACCTTACCTTACATCGAGATCTCAAAATCCCTTTCGTTCATGAAGAAATTCTAAGATACGCCCAAAATGATCACGCAAAGTTGCCTGGCCACGTGAATCCCCTCATAGAACAATCTCTGAAGACCCTTTCTACGAGAGACGCTTAAGAAGAACCTGGCCAAGAGACATACAAAATTAACAATTCAGTGTTGTCCGAGAGGGAGTGCCGACACTGGTGGGCTTCTCCTCACACGCTTTGCATATTTATCATTTATATATGTATATATATGTATATATATATATATATATATATATATATATATATATATATATATATATATATATATATATATATATTATTGCAAGTGGCTTGGATAACTTCGTTAGCCAGAAAAATCGGTCCGGTTTTTCCCGAAAAATGTTGTGTTTTTCTACAGAAAATTTTATATCTCCGGAAGTAACAAAGTAAGATTAACGAAATGCACAATAGGCCAAGGGCTGCAGTGCTATCGGGCCGCGTACGAGCCCTGAGGGAGAAAAAAAAAGATTAACCAAATGTGGTACGCGGGTTTATATCAGTAAAAGTAAATTACGTACCAAAATTTAGCTCTGTAAGTTAAAATACAAAAAAGTTATAGATATTGACAGAAACAAATTTGGTGTTTCCCTCAAAACGTTAAAGCCGCGATTTAAAACGTCAAAATTGGCAACAATTAGGCAAATAACCTGAGAATAATACAGGTTATGTAAAGAAAATGTCGCAAGAAGAATGTTTTACAAACCCTGAAGTCATTATCCTTCACTTTACTAAAGTATTTCCAGAAAATTCATTTCAAATAGACCCTTTCCCTGATGCTTTGGCAGTAGGTTTAGCTATAGAGTTTATCATTTATTGGTATGTATATAATTATTGGCGAATTTTCGTAAAAATCAATAAAATGTAATATATCCGTTATTATACAAGATACGAAAAGTTTTTCTATACATCAATTATAGGAGCTTGAGCTTAAAAAATATTTCTACAATTACAGGTGGCCCATAAGTCATTGGTGAATAAAATTATCTTTTTTTTTAACGGAACACGCCTTATGTTATTACATTTTTGCATTTCCCATCGAAATATAATGTATGTTTGTAAGAAAAGAAATCAGGACACAGCAAGTGCGTTATGGTAGCGAATTTTCATTAAATGCTTAAAATTTGAAGAGTTCAATTTGCTATAAACCTATAAGGTTCGTTGGTTAAGAAACCTGTTTTTCGGGAACATTTTAAGTTTCCTTTCGGAAATTTGTGTACATTTTCAAACAATAAAGTTATTTGGATGAAATATGGCACATTGATTCTACTATATCGGTTATACTGGTAACCAAATTTGATGCCTGCTTTCTTTAAAAAAAAACACATATTTGCAATTAAAAACATTTTAATGAAAATTCATTACCCTAACGCACTTGCTGCGTCCAGACTTATTTATTTCGCGAAATCCCTACAAATTGTTCTTTTTACAGGAATAATTAAGAACCTTTTTATGTAAGACTAGACCGCCTGCTGCTCTTTATGCAAACAAGGTGAGTAAATATTAGTGAATTTTCGTAGAAAAAATTCACTAATAGGGAGATCCCGACTTTTGAATTTTGATACAAAATTTTGCAAATGAGCGCGAACTAGGACTCCTAGAACCCATATCCAGAGTCAGTTTCATATATATATATATATATATATATATATATATATATATATATATATATATATATATATATATATATATATATATATATATATATATATATATATATATGAGACATACTTGGTTGTCGGGTTAAACCGCGTCCAAAATTTATGGAAACTCGACGTTTCGGCTCCTGTTTTGGAGCAATTTTCAAGAGGTAAAGGAAATATGTAACGACACTCTAAGGCCTAAATCTGCCTACTCCTTAGAGTGATGGACAAAGGTGAGTAGGTAATGCGACGGTTGGGCCAGACAGACCGGTACATTTGAACTACACATTTTAATTGTGGTTAAGTATGGGCTCTGCATTACCGACATCACAGCTGACAGGCAAGTAGTAGTATAGATAAGCGGGTTCTGGAACACTTTAGGCGTAGGCGTTGACAGATATGACAGATCTGTCAAATCTGTCAACTGTCATTTGTCGAGTCTGTCACCTGTCATGTGTCAATTCAAGCCGCTTATCTTGGCACCAACCTGTCACTGTCAAAGAAAAAAAATAATAGAAAAAGCAAACTAAAAAAAAAAAATAGAATCACGTCAAGCCGTTATCGTAAATTCTCTGCAAGGTGTCGCTACCGTATGATTCCTAGCATACGCATAGACCTTACGGGGGCCCGACGGGGGCGGGGGCGGGGGTTTGGGTCTGGCGTGGTCCGAGGCGGGGGTGAAGTGGGGGCTTCTGCTTCAGGACCGGCAGCGACGTAGTGTTGGGCTCAGTTTATGTTTGATTTGTTATGTAGTCGAATATATCGACGAAATAAACAATTTTATTAAACAATAGAGAAATCATAGATATAACAGTTTATAGAGAAATCATAGATATAACAGTTTATATCTTTAGCTAACGTAATATTTGCAAGTTGAACATCTAACATTCATTTGCGTGCCTTATAAAATGCAACTTCAAAAATTTTTGAATGACTATGACGATATTCTGCTTGATGATCAGAGAAAAATGCTACATAGCCTTCATAAATTTTTTTTTAAATATGAACACCAAGAAACAAAAATTTCTTGTCATGGTCATCATTATGTTAGCTGTATTTGGTCATCAGATGAGACAAAGGAAGGTCCAGACACCTGTGTATGTGTTCATCAGGAATTACTTAAACATAAAATACAGAAAATCATTAAGTTATATTTAAGAATTAGACCATCACTGAAATAAAAGTGTATCTGTATATTTGTAAATTAAGAATAAATATTTTAAATAAAACATGAAGCTTTAATTAATATTTTTTTATTTACATTAATAACTAATAGTATAATACATTATAAAATAGGCGAATAAAATTTTATTTGTATATAAAATAAAATTAAATCACTTAGACAGGAGCATAATAACCATGATCTTCGAATGTTTGAGCGTACACAGGGAAATCCGTGTCATCATCAGACGTTGCCGCTTCTACAGGTATCTCCACGTCTTCTTTCTTTTAGTGAATTTTCTTAAAAAAATTCACTAATGAGGAGATCTCGACTTTTGAATTTTGAAAAAATTTCTTCAAATGAGCTCTAATTAGGCCCCCCAGAACACATATCCGGGGTCAGTTTGAATTTTTATATGTTTATATATATATATATATTTATATATATATATATATATATATATATATATATATATATATATATATATATATATATATATATATATATATATATATATATATATATATATATATATATATATATTTATATGTATCACACCGATAACTCAAAAAATAATGGGCCGATTTTGATTAAATTTGGTGAATAAATTCCTTTTGCAAATGGCTTGGATAAGTTCGTTAGCCAGGAAAATCTGCCCAGGTTTTCCCGGAAAATTTTGTGTTTTCTTTCGAAAAAAATTTATATCTCCCGAATTAACAAAGTAAGGGCAACCAAATTTGGTGCGCGGGTTTATGTCCTTATATGTAAGTTACCTACCAAAATTTAGCTCTGTATGTCAAAAGACAAAAAAGTTATAGGCATTTAAAGAAAAATAAATTGGGGTTTTCCTCAAAACGTCAAAGTTGCGACTTAAAACATCAAAACCGGCAACATTTTGGCAAATAACTTGAAACTAATACGGGCTATGAAAATCAAATGTCTCAAGAAGGATGTTTTACAAACACTGAAGTCTTAGTTTCAACCGTCATTGTCCTTCATTTTACTAAAATGTTTCCAGAAAATTCATTTGAATTAGACGCTTTCCCTGATGCTTGGCAGTAGCCTTAGCTATGGAGTTTATCGTTTAATGGTATATAATTTTTGTCGAATTTTCGTAAAAAATCAATAAAGCTCAATATATCCGTTATTATACAAGATTTGAAAAAAATTTGTATATATTAATTATAGGGTGTCTTGAGCTACATCTTAAAAAAATATTTCTACAATCACAGGATGGCCCATAAGTCATTGGTGATACAAATTTTCTTTTTTTTTAATCAAACACGCCTTATGTTATTGCATTTTCCATCGAAATATAATGCATGTTTGTAAGAAAAGAAATTCTGGATGCAGCAAGTGCGTTATGGTAGCGAACTTTGATCAAATGCTTCATATTTGAATAGCCCAATTTGCTATTAACCTATAAGGTTGACCAAGAAACGAGTTTTTCCGGGAACACTTTAAGTCTACTTTTGGAAATCTTGGTACATTTTCACACAATAAAGTTATTTTTATGAAACATGGCACATTGCTTTTACTATATAGGTTATACTGGTAACCAAAATTGATGCCTGCTTTCTTAAGAAGAAAACACACATATTTGCAATAAAAACATTTTAATGAAAATTCACTACCATAACGCACTTGCTGCGTCCAGAGTTTTTTCAGTTCGAGTTTGTATACCTTCCGCTCCTGTCCATGGTTGATCAGCATGTATTCACCATTACCCAGCTCTGCCAACTGCTTATCACTGAACTCATTATACCTTTCGGGCAGGTATAATTTGCTGTCGCCATTGAGTTCAGCGATGATCCTTTCACCATATTTAGAAGTACCTCTAGTAATATTGGTCAGAAGGTACGGTTTATTCTTTTCCATCGTTTCTAAATTTAACCACATGAACGCTCCTAGAGAATTGAACTTCTCTAGAGTACTCATTTTTTTTGAAGAAATTTTCTTCACCGATTGACTGGTTTTTTGCTTCTTGATAGCATTTGATGGGCTATACGAAGAAGGTGCTGCTGATCTTTTCTCCATAATAAGGATCAAGGTGTAGCACTGTATCACTAACAAGATGTGTCACTTCTGGTTGTCGAATTAAACTGTAAATACTATTTTTGCAGCTTTCAGAGAGTCATATTTCTTTCTAATTATATTTTGTGTTTTTATGATGTCACTCACTATTTCTTCATTCATGGTTATTTAGTTAGGTGGCTTAATTAATATAAAATATAATGTAGCTTTACGGATATAGGTCCTTTCACAGCTTCTTTAAACAGGTGCTGTTGAACCTTAATCAGCTTAATAAACAGCTTGAACAGCTTCTTTAACAGCTTTTATCAGCATCCAAACAGCACATAAACTGAGCTCAACACTACGTCGCTGCCGGTCCTGAAGCAGAAGCCCCCACTTCACCCCCGCCTCGGACCACGCTAGACCCAAACCCCCGCCCCCGTCAGGTCTATGCGTATGCTAGGAATCATACGGTAGCGACACCTTGCAGAGAATTTACGATAACGGCTTGACGTGATTCTATTTTTTTTTTAGTTTGCTTTTTCTATTATTTTTTTCTTTGACAGTGACAGGTTGGTGCCAAGATAGGGGGCTTGAATTGACACATGACAGGTGACAGACTCGACAAATGACAGTTGACAGTTGACAGATTTGACAGATCTGTCATATCTGTCAACGCCTACGCCTAAAGTGTTCCAGAACCCGCTTATCTATACTACTACTTGCCTGTCAGCTGTGATGTCGGTAATGCAGAGCCCATACTTAACCACAATTAAAATGTGTAGTTCAAATGTACCAGTCTGTCTGGCCCAACCGTCGCATTACCTACTAAGGTGGGTAAAGGAAATATGTAAGGACACTCCAAGGCCTTAATCTGCCTACTCCTTAGATTGGTGGGTAAAGGAAATATCTAAGGACACTCTAAAGCCTCAATCTGCCTACTCCTTAGAGTGGTGGACAAAGGTGGGTAAAGGAAATATGTAAGGACACTCAATCTGCCTACTCCTTAGAGTGGTGGACAAACGTAAGTAAAGGAAATATGTAAGGACACTCTAAGGTCTCAATCTACCTACTCCTTAGAGCGGTGGACAAAGGTGGGTTGGGTTGTTGTAGCTCGATTACGGGGCCTCAATCTACCTACTCCCCAAATCTCGCCGGAGATCGTCTGTGAGGTCTCAGTGTGTTCAACCCTAGGCCTCAGAAAGATCTGGCAGTTCGTTGCAAGTCTTGTCTTATATATGTCGTTCCGTCTACCTGCTTCGTTATCAGTGAAAGTAGTGGGGTCACCGTCAAGTAAGTGGGGGGCTTTGGTCACGGTATTTAAAAGAGGATTAAGAGGGTCACCGGCATTTGTTGAGACAGATAATGATGCAATAAAATTGTCTGTGGAATTTATTTTCTTTTTGTGTGTTTGTAAAGAAGATATAATAGGTTTCCAAGTAGTCGGAAGGCGAAGACCATCATCTCTCTTATTTAAACAATCGGGACGTTTTTCAATCTCGATTGCTTCGCGGATAATTCTCGTTTTGAAATTGTAAACCAGAGCTATTGTTTTGGCATTATCGAAGTCTGTTTTGTGCTCTGTATGAATATGATGCATGGCCAGCGCCGATGAGGGGTCGGATTTTCTAACTGCGCGTGTGTGTTCATATATTCTATTGTGGATGCGTCTGTTTGTTTGTCCTACGTAAGTTCGGAAACAGTCGGAACAAGGAATTTCGTAAACTCCGTGGGATTCCTTTGGAATCGTGTCCTTGGGAGTTCTTATCAGATTTGACAGTTTTTGCTCTGTTGTGAATAGGGTTTTGATACTATAGGTTTAAAAATTCGGCTGATTTTGTCGGTGGAACCTTTAATGTATGGTAAAAACGCTGTGTGTTGTTGTGTGGACTCTGTTTGTTCTGGTTGTGATGTAGTGGTTTGTTGTTGTGCGTTTCTAATGCTTCGTAGTATGTGATTGTTGTCGTATCCGTTTTCTAGCAATGTCTGTCTTAAAAAGTTTAATTCTGTCTGTTTGTTGTTGTTGTCCGTTAGTCTAAGGGATCCTGTTACTAGTGTAACCACGGAATTTAGTTGCGATGGGTGATGCTGGGATTGGGCGTTAATATAACGATTGGTGTGGGTTACTTTTCGGTAGACAGTGTAAGAAAATCCTCTGAATGGGTTTTTAGTGATGCGTACATCTAAAAAGGCAAAGAAAAATTATTTTCTATTTCCATGGTGAACTGGATTTGGGGGTTGATGTTATTTAGGTAAGAAAGGAATTTGTCTAGAGATTCTTTGCCGTGTGGCCAGACAGCGAAAATGTCGTCAACGTATCTTAACCAACAGGTTGGTATAAGTTGGGATGAATTGAGGGCTTGTGTCTCGAAGTTTTCCATGAAAATGTTGGCCAATGGAGGAGAGAGGGGTGAAACCATTGGAGCACCTCGAACTTGTTTGTAAAATTTGTTTTGAAAAAGGAAATAAGTGTTAGATGTGCAGTGTTCTACAAGAGCTAAGGTATCGTGGGAAATTTTGTGTTTATTTTTGAGAATGTCAAAGGTTTCAGATAGAGGTATATTGGTGAATAAGGAAACTATATCAAAGCTCACTAGGATGCCGTTTTGAGAAATGGTGTTGTTTTGAAGAAGATCAATGAAATGGGTGGAGTTTTTGACATAGGATGTAGCGTTTTCTACTAATGATTGTAGAGTTTTGGCTAGATGTTTTGCAAGTTTTTGTGTGGGTGATTGTGACTGTGTGTAGGCAGATTGAAGCCCCATAATCGAGCTACCTTTGTCCACCGCTCTAAGGAGTAGGCAGATTGAGGCCTTAGAGTGTCCTTACATATTTCCTTTACCTACCTTTGTCCACCACTCTAAGGAGTAGGCAGATTGAGGCCTTAGAGTGTCCTTATATATTTCCGTTACCCACCTTTGTCCACCACTCTAAGGAGTAGGCAGATTGAGGCCTTAGAGTGTCCTTACATATTTCCTTTACCCACCTTTGTCCATCACTCTAAGGAGTAGGCATATTGAGGCCTTAGAGTGTCCTTACATATTTTCTTTACTTCTTGAAAATGGTTCCAAAACAGGAGCCGAAACGTCGAGTTTCCATAAATTCTGGACATGGTTTAACCCGAGAAGTATGTCTCACATTAAAGACCGCGGAAATCTTTCTGAACATTTATATATATATATATATATATATATATATATATATATATATATATATATATATATATATATATATATATATAAATATGTATGTCTGTATCACGCTGATAACTCAAGAAATAATGGGCCGATTTTGATAAAATGTGGCACGTACCTTCCTTTTGTAAATGGCTTGGACAAGTTCGTTAGTCAGGAAAATCGATTGAGGTTATGCGGGAAAATTTTTAGTTTTCATTCGAAATTTTTTTTTATCTCAAAAACTAAAAAAGCTATGATAACCAAATTTGGTGGATAGGTTTACGATATAAAAATAAAACTATATACGAAAATGTAGATTCCTATGTTACAAGAAAAAAAGTTATGATAAAATATTTTGTGCCAAATCATTTCTATGAAACTTCACTACCACGCACGTGCTGCGTCCAGGCTTTTTTTACAGGTGGTGGCATGCCCATATCTTTGTCTATACCTAGACAGAACTACCTCAATCTCCTTACGTACACATAATATACAGGGTATTCTATAATCTGGTAGGTATCTTGTATGGTAAATGTTGACTAAATGGAAATAAATCATTGTCAAAATACTCTTCTATATAAATTTAAAATGACTTTCGGTGCATATGTTGATGGTGATAAGACTGCAGATGAAGTTTTGTCGTAAAATAATCACTTGGATTAAAATAGTGAACTTTATGTATCAAAACTCACCCAATTTTACAGGTTTTATCATATGCTATTAATTGTTTGAATTAATACCAATCGAGAGGAAATGTGTAATTAGCAACCTATAACTTTTTAGCTGATTCTCATAAGTATCTACATAGTTCCTAACCAACGAACTTCCGAAGGTTTGAAGCTTTCGCCAATTAAGCTGTTTTACCATCTAATCGATACAAAATAGAGCTTAGCACGCTCCGAAGATCTCGGCGTATGGATTGGTTACGGCTAAAATTCGCACTAAGCATTCAGATAATTTAGTAACAAGCTTTCCAACAATGGAATTTAAAGCAAAGCTACCGTTATAACTGCGTACATTCATTAAAACGAATTTTCCTGCCCAATCAGCTTTAGCTTTATAATGAACCTGATTGGGTTGCATTATTCTAACGAAAGGGTAGGTAGGATTTGCCTTTCACAGCAAATATCTTTCATGGAAAATAGCCGGTAGAATAGAAGAAGAAAATATATAAATTAAAGCGAATTAAACTATGTCCTTTCATTTATTTCATTTAAGGTGAATTAATCATGGCTTATTAAAACATAAATAGGTACCATTATCAATATACAGTGTGTCCAAGATGAGCACCAGTAGCGTCTCGTGCCTTAATGCATTGGGGGTGCGCAAGAAAAAAAAGTTCGGGACGCAGCAAGTGCGTTATGGTAGTAAATTTTTTTTTGAAACAAAATTCAAAATTTTCCCAGAAAACGTTATCCGATATTCCTGACTACTACTAAACTTAATAATTATTAACTACTCAAAAAGTTTTCCTGTAGTTAGTTATACGTTATAGTAGTTAAAAAGTCCCTTAAAAAGTTAACCTTTAAATTTAAAATATCCACTGAATTATTCAGAGTGTCCACAGCAACCCGAAGTAGTAACCATAATAATAATTGTCTTGTTAGAACAAGTAAACAACAACAAAATGATGTATTTAAAAATCAATCCGACGCGAAGACGAAAATTACTAGCTAGTAGGTACACACGCTCTACCAAAAGTCCACTACAAACTGGAAGTGTGTAATATTATAGCGCACAACAGATTGCTTATTCGGTCGTTTTCGACGAAGATCATCAAGATTCGGCGATCATTTCGCACTGAAGTATCGCATTTCCTGAGAGCGCCGAAAAATACACACCGCCGCCCGACTGCTTTATATGGATATGGATCTATATAACGTCTGCAACGATTAACACTATACTTATTCTGATTCTGTATTCTGTATTAGGCTGCCGACTCTCTGCGATCCTCGATATACTAATTTTGTTTGTTGAATGCAGGAGATAAAAAAGTGAATAAAAATTTATGAAAATATAGCATACCAAAAATATTATTTTTTCCACGGCTGGCGGCAGTGCGCGCGCAGGGGCGTACTTATTGAGGAGCCGCCCCTGATGAGCACACCCAGAATGGGGATCTCGCGAAGGCGGAAAGATACTAGGCAGTTCAAGAAAGAAGAAGTTTGGAAGCAGAAAGTGCGTTATGGTAGTGAAGTTTCGTAAAAATCTTTCTAATTCCGAATACGTCTTTTGTTTAATAAAATACATCAAATTTGGTAGAGGTATAACATTTATAGTAGAAATTGTGTAGCATATTTTATCACAACAACTCTCTGAAGACCCTATCTACGAGAGACGCTTAAAAAGAACTTGGCCAAAAGACCTACTAAATTAACAATTAAGTGTTGTCCTCACACGCTTTGCATTATTTATCATTAGTGAATTTTCTTTTAAAAAATTCACCAATGAGGAGGTTCCGACTTTTGAATTTTGAAAAAATGTCTTCAAATGAGCGCTAATTAGGCCCCCCAGAACACATATCCGGGGTCAGTTTCAATTTTTATATGTATATATATATATATATATATATATATATATATATATATATATATATATATATATATATATATATATATATATATACAGGGTCGCTGATAAGTCTGGAAACGGTCGATTATCCGGGAAAATATACAAGGTGTCGAAAAAAGTTTTATACAAAAGTTTTTGGGTTCTTCAATGTCTACTAGGCGGTGATAATTTTATTTATACAGGGTTGGTCATACAGGCGTGGCACACCCGTATTAGTACGGGCTATGGAAATCAAATGTCTCAAGAAGAATGTTTTACAAACGCTGAAGTCTTAGTTTTAACCGTCATTGTCCTTCATTTTACTAAAATGTTTCCAGAAAATTAATTTTAAATAGACCCTTTCTCTGATGCTTGGCAGTAGCCTTAGCTATAGAGTTTATCATTTAATGGTATAAAATTTTTGTCGAATTTTCGTAAAAAATCAATAAAGCTCAATATATCCGTTATTATATAAGATATGAAGAAAATTTGTATATATTAATTATAGGGTGTCTTGAGCTACATCTTAAAATAATATTTCTACAATCACAGGTGGCCCATAAGTCGTTGGTGATACAAATTTTCTTTTTTTTTAATCAAACACGCCTTATGTTATTGCATTTGCCATCGAAATATAATGCATGTTGGTAAGAAAAGAAATTCGGGATGCAGCAAGTGCGTTATGGTAGCAAATTTTGATCAAATGCTTCATATTTGAATAGCCCAATGTGCTATTAACCTATAAAGTTGACCAACAAACCAGTTTTTCCAGAAACACTTTAAGTTTACTTTTGGAAATTTTTGTACATTTTCACACAATAAAGTTATTTTTATGAAACATGGCACATTGTTTTTACTATATAGGTTATACTGGTAACCAAAATTTATGCCTGCTTTCTCAAATAAAAAGAAAACACACATATTTGCAATAAAAACATTTTAATGAAAATTCACTACCATAACTCACTTGCTGCGTCCAGAGTATATATATATATATATATATATATATATATATATATATATATATATATATATATATATATATATATATATATATATATATATATGTTATTTTTAATTATTTTTATTTTCGTTCTTTTGGGTTTATTATTATTTTCCGACTAGAACATACGTGTAACATATTTACTTAATACTCCTTGTAGAGTAGATTGTAAAAATTTAATAAATAAAAATAATAAATTTGTATATATATATATATATATATATATATATATATATATATATATATATATATATATATATATATATAATTGCAAGTCGCTTGGATAACTTCGTCAGACAGGAAAATTTTGTGTTTTCCTACAGAAAATTTTTATATCTCCGGAAGTAGCAAAGTCAGATGAACGAAATGCAGCATAGGACAAGGGCTGCAGTGCTATCGGGGCGGCAAAGCCGCGGACGAGCCCTGAGGGAGAAAAAAAAGATTAACCAAATGTGGTACGCGGGTTTATATCAGTAAAGGTTAATTATGTACCAAAATTTAGCTCTGTAAGTTAAAATACAAAAGAGTTATAGGTATTGTCAGAAACAAATTTGGTGTTTCCCTCAAAACGTCAAAGTCGCAATTTAAAACGTCAAAATTGGAAACATTCAGGTAAATAACCTGAAAATAATACAGGTTATGTAAAGAAAATGTGGCAGGAAGAATGTTTTACAAACCCTGAAGTCATTGTCCTTCATTTTACTAAAGTATTTCCAGGAAATTAAATTCAAATAGACCCTTTCCCTGATGCTTTGGCAGTAGTTTTAGCTATAGAGTTTATCGTCTAATGGTATGTATATAATTATTGGCGAATTTTAGTAAAAATCAATAAAGAGTAATATATCCGTTATTATTACACGACATTTTTTCTATACATCAATTATAGGAGATTGAGCTTAAAAAACTATTTCTACAATCACAGGTGGCCCATAAGTCGTTGGTGAATCAAATTATCTTTTTTTTTTTGGACACGCCTTATGTAATTACATTTTTGCATTTCCCATCGAAATATAATGTATGTTTGTAACAAAAGAAACTCGGGACGCAGCAAGTGCGTTATGGTAGCGAATTTTCGTAAAAATGTTTCTAATTCCGAATACGTCTTTTGTTTAATAAAATACATAAAATTTGGTAGAGGTATAACATTTATAGTAGAAATTGTGTAGCATATTTTATCACAATAACTTTGTTGCTTCTTAGAAGATAAAATTTATCGGAAAATAAATAAAATTGTACCAAAAAAACTTGTCCGATTTTCTGGGCCAACGAACCAAATCAAGCAATGTACACAATATTTACACTTCACAAAAAGCTCTTTGACAAAAAAAATCATACATGTAAATTTGTAAACAATCCTTTTCACGGAAATTACACATTTATTTTTTTTTTACAAAAATTGGTTTGAGTAATGTTACACGAAAATTACATAAAAGCCTTTTAATGAAAATTAGGTCAAGCGTTTTAACACGACAATTTGCTGAACAAATTTTTTCACGAAAATTTCACAGATTTTTCATGGTAATTCGCCAACATCTTTTTAATGCTTTTTCATTAAGAAACTGCACTAATAGAGAAGCAGATGGTAAGACTTTCGGCAAATTTCTTTAAATGAGCGCGTATTAGGACTCCCCATATCCAGGGTTTATATATACAGTGTGGAACAGCCAAATGGAATAAATTCGATAACGGATAAATGAGGACGTGTTGGGAAAAACGCTTGGACACGTCGATTTGTATTTTTAACTGCGCATCTTTTTCAAGAAAAAAAAATTATTTAGGGTGCGTCATGTGACAGTGGCCAATACCAACTTTCTTATTTTAAATACAAGCCCCTGTATATTATTAATTTTTTGGATTCTTCAGAAAATTCTAGACATAATTCATGTACAATGTTCTATACCTATCTTCAACTGTTTCGGAAATATTAAGTATTTTCAGATTTATTACAAAAATTAACATTAAAAATAGAAAATTATTTTATTTCACAAATTCTAATAAGAAATACTGATTATTTCTTAATAATTTAAAAAAACAAAAAAAAAATAATGTCAATGTAGTAAATGTTCAAAATGCTCTCCACGAACATCTTGGCAACATGCTAATCTGGTATAGAAATGTCTTCTAACATTACTCAACATCTCAGGCGTGACTGATCTAATCGCAAGCGTGATTCGTCTTTTTAAGTCATCTAAGTTGAGGGGCTTAGTTTTGTATACAATACTTTTGACATATCCCCACAAAAAGTAGTCTAATAGCGACAGATCAGGAGATCGTGCTGGCCATTCTATCGATCCGCGCCTCCCTATCCACCGATTTGGAAAAATTTGGTTCAGGTACTGCCGGACATTGATTTGGTAATGGGGCGGTGCTCCATCTTGCTGAAACCATATTTTATTGGCAGGAACTTGTGGGTTTGCTGGATCTGGATATAAGTTTGTCAAAGTTGGCACGACATTATTTTGGAGCAGTTCTAAATATTTATCCCCATTCAAGTTGCCATCAATGAAAAAGGGACCTACGATATGATTTCCAACAATTCCTGCCCAAACATTAACTTTTTCAGGATATTGCGTATGTTCCTCTCTCATCCAATGAGGATTCTCATTAGACCAATAGCGGCAATTTTGACGATTAACATGACCGTGAAGTGTAAATGTGCTCTCATCAGAAAACAAAACATCTTCTAATTGGATCACATTGTTATCTAACATTGCCATCATTTGTTCACAAAAATACGTTCTCCTATCGAAATCGTCCTCCATGAGCTCCTGAGTTGGTATCATTTTATAGGGATGCATTTTACTTTCCTTTAATGTTCGAAAAATTGCTGTGTGGCTAACGTTGAATAGTTGGGCTGCTTGTCGACCAGAAGTATGTGGGTTTTCTTGAAACTCAAGCGTAATATCCAATTTCGTATCATCACTTACTGCATTGGCAGCTACTTTTTTTATCTGTCTCACATGACCAAGCTCGCGAAACTGCTTTTCTATTTTGCTAATTGTTCCTTGGGATACAGGCGGCAAATTTGGAATTTTTTCGTGAAATAAGCGAGACACTTCCATCTGTGTCCGTGTGTTATCTCCATAACCAATCATTTGTAGAATGGTTATTTTGTGCATTTCTGTTAAATGAACCATTTTTCTGATATTATTACGTACAGTTAACGAAATTCAAACGACAATAGCACTGACACTAATCACTACTGTCATGCAGGCAGACAACAAGTTGCTAAGGCTACGAGTTTTATACGAACAGAAAGAAAACTGTTTTTGTTTTTGTTTCATTTCATATCAGTAAAAAGAAACGCAGGAATGGTTTTTGTTTACTTTCTCATTATCAAGAGCTGAATGGGAAATAAGTATTGAATGCAATGTAGCGAATTTGTGAAATAAAATAATTTTCTATTTTTAATGTTAATTTTTGTAATAAATCTGAAAATACTTAATATTTCCGAAACAGTTGAAGATAGGTATAGAACATTGTACATGAATTATGTCTAGAATTTTCTGAAGAATCCAAAAAATTAATAATATACAGGCGCTTGTATTTAAAATAAGAAAGTTGGTATTGGCCACTGTCACATGACGCACCCTATATAATTTTTTTTTCTTGAAAAAGATGCGCAGTTAAAAATACAAATCGACGTGTCCAAGTGTTTTTCCCAACACGCCCTCATTTATCCGTTATCGAATTTA
Organism: Tillus elongatus; assembly: GCA_964006375.1. Taxonomy (NCBI): domain Eukaryota; kingdom Metazoa; phylum Arthropoda; class Insecta; order Coleoptera; family Cleridae; genus Tillus; species Tillus elongatus. Next base: position 53,789,508 of record OZ023262.1, read on the forward strand.
TTCCATTTGGCTGTTCCACACTGTATATATATATATATATATATATATATATATATATATATATATATATATATATATATATATATATATATATATATATATATATATATATATATATATATATATATATATATATATATATATATATATATATATATATATATAATTTCAACAACACACCACGAGAGCTTACAGCCTAAATACTATCGTACCGTGGGTGTCGACAAGGAGGAGAGACAACTTGTTAATTCTAGACTTGAAGGTTTGGAGGTTCGGGGGAGAAGGAAAAACATGTGCCGACAAGGAATTCTACAACTTGGATGTCCTCGGGACACAAGAGCGGGCATAACAAGATTTTATATGTCTGGTGACCTGGGCAGTAAAAGGGTGGATTCGCTCTGTTCCCCTGGTAGATCTGTTGGGGGCAGCAGGTGGAGGAACTATGGAGGAAAGCTCCTCTGAGCAGTGCCCGTGCAGATATCAGAGGTCAACAATGGCACGTCGGTATGCAAGGGATGGCAGCGTTTGGCTGAGGATAGGGTCACCGATGAGACGTATAGTTCTCTTCTGAATGGAGTCCAGGATATATATATATATATATATATATATATATATATATATATATATATATATATATATATATATATATATATATATATATATATATATATATATTGGCGCGATTGGACTGGTTAACAAACCTGTGTGATTTACAAAACATACTAGCCAAGTTTGATCAAAATCGGTTTATTATGTTTATTTTATTTATTTTAAGTTATCGGTCGGAGATATACATATAAAAAGTCTGGACGCAGCAAGTGCGTTATGGTAGTGAATTTTCATAAAAATGTTTTTATTAGCAAATGTCTTTTTTAATGAAAGCAGGCCTCAAATTTGGTTACCAGTATAACATATATGGTTAAAACAATGTACAATATTTTCTCAAAATAACTTTATTGTTTCAAAGAGGACGCCAATTTTCCGAAAATAAACTTAAAATTATTCCGAAAATACTGGTCCGATTTTCCTGACCGACAAACTTCTTCACCAAAAGCTTTTCGACAAACCTAACAAAACATTTTTTCATGAAACTTTGCAAACAATTTTTCCACGAAATACTAAAAAGATTTTTTTACAATAACCTATTAAACATGTATTATTAAGGACCAAAGCATTTTAGAAACAATGAGTCCTAAGGAGGCAAAAAAATTGTATACGGCACCTAGATTTTTTCACGAATAATATAAACGGAAACCTGTCTGAATGAGACATTTTTATGGGCCTCTGGTAAAAACGCCGTATGGTAATTTTTGATACATGCCAAAAATGTGAAACAATTAAAATACCCCGAAACGATGAACGCTCAATAATTCGATGAAAAATGCAAAAACGCAATATTATAAGAGGTGTTCGATTAAAAAAAAAACAATCTTTGTATCACCAATCACTTATGGGCCAGCCTGTGATTGTTGAAATTATTTTATAAGGTGCAGCTCAAGACAGGCTATAATACAATATTTTCTAGTAACCCCAACATTGAGTTTTACCGTAGAAATGCGTCACCCTGTATGTATGTTAAGAGATAAAAACTGTAACTAACAGTGCATATGGGTTCTAGGGATCCTAGTTCGCTGTCATTTGAAGAAAAAATCCAAGTTCACGGTGTCCTCATTAGCGATTTTTTTAACGAAAATTCTCTAGAAATTTTAGAGCATTAAACGGTACTAGTGGACCTGTGCAGTGGTCGAAATTCGACCGTGATTCATTACATTTTTAAATTTGAACGCCATTGATGTTCTTTTGTCTATTTGACGACAGCGTTTTATGTGTTTGATGTTTCACGTATTAATTAACGGTCAACTCAGAACGGAGGGGAATCCTATTGTCAAATTAAAAAAAAAACATTTCTTAATCTATTTGTAACATATATTATAGATACATTTAATCTTTTTGCACGCCTCCTTCATATGAACTTTAACTGTGCCAAACCCCACACTTCCCCGTGCGGGCATTGTGCCCAAAAAGGGGTAAAAAGTTTTCTCTCAACTCTATAAATTCGCGGTCTCTTAATTGGCAAATTTTTTCTACGAAAATTCGCTAAAAATTATAGAGTATTAAGCCATTATTAAAATTTTTTGTTACGACTTCACAACTTGGAAAATATGACATCTCACAAAAATCTCTAGGCTTCATGATATAGTTTTCAAAATATGCGTATACTTTCATTTGGGTCAAATTTTAATCCACTAGACACTATAAAACAACACCGGAAATAGGATGTTCCCAAGATTTACCGAATCCTTTATATACAGTGTGTCCAAGATAAGGAGGGTCACTTTGGGGATGTCCAAAACGGTAGCAGATACAGACTTGGTTAAATAGGAGAAAAGTTGCGCACTCAAAAGCCTAGGTTAGGTTAGGTTTGTGTGTGAGTGGGCTATATCGGCCCTCCACCGCGACCTTAAGGTCTATTGTGGCTCACGCCTAATAGTCTATATTTCGACCAACAAATCCAGCCTCCTGCAGAGGTCGATAATCTTTAGGGGCGAACGTTGATCCAGGTCTTCTGGAGCAAGCTTTACCTTTCCAAAGAGCAGGTATCTAGTCCTGTCCGCTGCCGGACAGTAACATAGCACATGCTCTGCTGTTTCTTCATTCTCCATGCATAGCCGGCACTCGGTCTCCTGACCGACCCCAATACGGTGCATGTGGTGCCGCAAGCGGCAGTGTCCTGTATACAGGCAGACTAGAGTACTCAGTTGTTGTCTGTTCAACTCTAGAAGCTTTTTAGCCCTTGACTCAGACAGGCCATTTATGAAGGCCTTAGAGTGGGCTAATCCTGGAAGATTTTGCCAATATTGGATTGTCATTCTTTCTGTCCAGGTCTTTAAGGTGCGTTTTGCTGTGCAAGATGTTATCCCCAACACCGGTTCTGGTCCAACAAAGTCACTCTGGGCCCCACTCTTGGCAAGCGCGTTGGCCGCAACATTGCCTTCATGGTCCGAGTGACCCGGTATCCAGACCAGCGACACCTCATTACAGCTGCCCAATTCGTTAAGGGCAGATTTACAACTCCATACCGTCTTTGAATTACACCGGTAGGAACCAAGAGCCTTTATTGCAGCTTGGCTATCTGCATATATCTTTATCGATTTGTTTGTGCACAGGTCTTTTAAACTTTCCCTTACACACATCTCGATGGCATACACTTCTGCCTGGTGCATGGTTGCGTACTTGCCGAGGCTAGCTGATAGTCTAGCATCGGTGCTGCCTCTATATGCGCCGGCTCCTACTCCCAAATTGGTTTTGGAGCCGTCAGAGTACCAGCAGAGGTCAGCTCTCAACAGGGTCGATTGATTCCGGTCCCAGTTCTCCCTTTCCGGGAGGACGGTCTTGAAAGACAGGTCTCTGCTGATTTTTGTAGGCATCAAGTCTGAGACCATTCCCAGTATCCTGTGACAATCACTGTCATCAAGGAGACCGGACCCTCTCAGATTGACTTCCCTCGGCATGTTATCTGCCGTTTGTTTTAGTCTGTACGTTGTCCACCTCGCCACCCTCTCCAACCATATGTGAAGTGGGGGAATATTGAGGAGCACCTCCAGAGCGGCTGATGGTGCGGTGCTTATCGCTCCCGTTATCATCAGACAAGCTTGTCTCTGTAGATGAGCCAGTTTTGCCCTCGCGATATCACGAAGTACCCTAGGCTACCAAACTATGGCTCCATATGTTATCATTGGCCTGATAACCACTACATAGAGCCAGTACATGTGTTGGGGGTTTGTTCCCCAGTTGTTACCACAGATTCTCCGGCAGGTCCACAGAGACAGTTTTGCCATGCGGATAACGTTTTCTAACTGTATGTCCCAGTTGAGCTTCTTATCTAGGATAACTCCCAGATATTTTGCTTGGTCCGAAAATGGAATGGTTTCTCCCATGAGAATAGGTGGTTTTAATTTGTCCAACCTTCTTCTTTTGGTAAATGGAACAATGATCGTTTTGCGAGGGTTCACAGATATCTGTTCCCTCCGGCACCAATCATTGACTACATTTAGTGCTTCCTGAAGAGTACTAGCCAGTTCCTCCTCAGATTTGCCTCTAACCATTATGACGAGATCATCAGCATACGCCTGAACCTCAAAAGCCTAACAGAATGGCGGTTAGGCATTTCCGATTTTTTTTTGGAGATATTTTAAAAAATTTGGATTTTACATATTATTTCTGGCCTTAATGGTGGACCTAGACCAATACCTGGCTAGAGGATCAACAATCCTCCGGGGCAGGAATATACATCGAGGGCCTGGGGGTGCGCGAGAGCTATGCTCTGGGCGCATATACCACGTCATTCGAAACGGAGGTGTACGCTATCATATCCCATCAATAGACAGGATGTGAGGATGAGCCCCGAGAAATGTGTATACATTTGCTCGGATAGCCAGGCAGTCCTCCGGGTAGTCTGCGCGGCCAGAATCAGGTCAACACTGGTTCAGGAGTGCGCTGACGCCCTCAAAGGACTAGCCAGGACAAAATAGGTGCAACTGGTGTGGGTTCCGGGAGACTGGTGTAGCGGGGAATGAGGTAGCGAATGATCTCGCCAGGCTTGGTTCCCGGCGGCCGTTCTGTGGCCCGGAGCCCGCGATAGGCATAAGTAGGAAGACAGTCTCTGTCGCCTTAGACAGGTGGACTGGGAAGGCCATAGAGAGGCACTGGGTGCCGGTTGGTGGCTGTAGTCAGGCGAGGGACTTCGTGGAGGGGCCGGACAGAGATAAAACTGTCTGGCTACTCGGTAGGAGTCGACATACGCTTTGCCGTATCCTTGTGGTGCTGACAGGCCACTGCGCCCTTAGAAGACACCTCATATTGATAGGCGTAGAGAGGGATCCCATTTTCCAGGAATTCGGCGAGGATGTAGAAACGTCTTACCACTACCTGTGTGAATTCGAGGCTTTTGAGAGTCTTCGAGCAAAAGTGTTCAGTTCGAGGACTCTACAGAGGAATCAGGTAAGTACTGTCCAATTGAAGACCGCCACTGCCTTCATTTCGAGGTCGAGGCGGTTTGGCGATGGAACCGAGGAAGAGTAGAGCATGGTTGCTGGGTTGCTGGGGTTGGCAAAAAGGGTCCATTCTGGCTTAATTGCTTGGAGTTAGCCTCCCCACCACTGCTACTACTACTATTAGTACTGCCTCTCCGTTGGCGGAAATTACGTGACGGGTAGTAATGTTAGTAATACAACATAATTTTATATAGAGATTAGCGTATAAGACTAAACGAATTTCAATTGTTAAAGTTAATGTCACCTAAAACAAACAGTAACAGTATAGGCGCCACTTAATTATATAATTATTAGTATAACGTAACCAATGCAGAATTTAAGGTATGTGTTCATTAAAAGAAATAACTACATAAAAAGATGAGGGCTTGGCCACTAGTTTAACTTTACAATGCAAATATTAGTACTCCACTCTGCACGATTTCCAGTTACAATTATCTCAAGACTCGAAGGACAAATCAGATCCCGCGACTTTTCCTCATAAAATTACGTTACGTTTTATAACATCAAAATCTGGACGTAGCAAGTGCGTTATCTACCTAATTTAAACAGCTTATAAACATTTATTGATGAATAATAACAATTTCGGGACGCAGCAAGTGCGTTATGGTAGTGAATTTTCATAAAAATATTTTTAATAGCAAATATGTGTGGTTTTTTTGAGAAAGAAGGCATCAAATTTGATTACCAGTATAACATATATAGTAAAAACAATGTGCCATGTTTCAGCAAAATAACTTTATTGTTTGAAAACGTACAAAAATTTCCGAAAGTAAACTTAAAGTGTAACCGAAAAAATCCGTTTCTTGGTCAACCTTATAGGTTTGAGCTTTTCAAATATGAGGCATTTAATCAAAATGCGCTACCATAACGTGCTTGCTGTCTCCAGAATTTCTTTACATACAAACATGCTTATATTACAATGGAAAATGCAAAACCATAAGGCGTTTTCGACTAAAAAAAATATTCGATTCACCAACGACTTATGGACCACCTGTCATTGTAGAAATATTTTTTAAGATGTAGCTCAAGACACCCTTTAATTAATGTATACAATTTTTTTTCATATCTTGTAGAACAACGGCTATATTGAGTTTTATTGATTTTTTATGAAAATTCGACAAAAGTTATATACCATTAAACGATAAACTCTATAGCTAAGACTACGGCCAAGCATCAGAGAAAAGGTCTATTTGAAATGAATTTTCTGGAAACATTTTAGTAAAATGAAGGACAATGACGGCTGAAACTAACACTTCAGGGTTTGTAAAACATTCTTCTTGAGACATTTTCTTCCCATAGCCCGTATTATATTCAAGTTCTTTGCCTAAATGTTGCGAATTTTGACGTTTTAAATTGTCACTTTGACGTTTTGAGGAAAACCCCAATTTATTTTTCTTTTAATGCTCATCACTTTTTTGTCTTTTGACCTACAGCGCAAAATTTTGCTACGTAGTTCACCTATAGCGATGTAAAACGATGTACCAAATTTGGTTGCCCTTAATTTGTTGTTTCAGGAGATATGATTTTTTTTCTAAAGAAAACACAAAATTTTCCAGGAAAACCTCGGTCGATTTTCCTGGATAACGAAGTTATCCAAGCTATATACAAAAGGAAGGTATTCACCAAATTTTGTCAAAATCGGTCCATTATTTTTGAGTTACCGGTGTGAGACATATGTATATATATATATATATATATATATATATATATATATATATATATATATATATATATATATATATATATATATATATATATATATATATATATATATATATATATATATATATATATATATATATATATATATATATATATATATATATATAAACATATAAAAATTGAAACTGACCTCGGATATGTGTTCTAGAGGGTCTAATCAGCGCTCATTTGAAGAAAATTTTTAAAATTCAAAAGTCGGGATCTCCTCAATAGTGAATTTTTTTAAAAGAAAATTCACTAAAACGAAGTAACACAGATGTTTAAACTAGAAAGATGGGAGTCTCATTTTGAAGACTGGGGTTGGACAGTGTGGCTGGAAACTAAAACAAAAAGCAGAATCACCTAAAAAAAAATAATAACAGAGAGTTATGCGCTGGATACGTATTTCGACAACGAAGTTGTCTTCATCAGTAGATGTCGCTTAACTTCGTTGTCGAAATAAGTATCTAGCGCTTTCTGTTGTTATTTTTGTAGTTTTTTGCGTGATTCTGCTTTTTGTTTTGTTTTCATTTTGAAGAAGGTGACGTGCGATGGCGTAGATTTTATTTCTTCTTCTATTTAAAGTGCTGTGCAGATTCCTGCGTAGGCTTTGATCGATTTTCCATCAAATGGTTCTACTAATTGCTGCATTCTGTAACGCTTGGAAGTCTTTTATCGCCGTCCTTTGACGGATGTTTCTTAGCCACGATAATTTTTCTTTGCCTATTCCTCTTCTTTCTCCCTCAATTTTACCCTGAAGAATGGTTGTATGTGTCCGAGATAATTTTTTTTCTTTTCTTGGTATTTTCGAAAAGTTATCGTTCTGCTAGGCCGGCTCTTCGGAGAATGTCCTCATTTCTCACGTGATCGACCCAAGTTTCACTTAACATTCGCCGTAGGATCCACATTTCGAACGCTTCAATTTTGTTGATGATTGGTACCTTCAACGTCCATGCCTCAACACCGTACAGGAGAACGGACCAAACATAGCATTTTGCCACCCTGTACCTGATGCCAAAATTTAAGTTCTTGTCTGTAAAAAATTTTCCAAGTCTTAGGAAGGTCATTCTTGCCTGTTATATCCTGCATCTTATCTCCTGATCCGGATGCCATTCTCTGTTAATCATGCATCCCAAGTATTTAATCCTGCTCGATGTTCTCTTCATCAATATGTAACCGAATATGTGAAATATCGTTCCTACTAACAATCATACAATTGGTTTTGCTGATGTTAATTCTCAAACCTCGTCTTTGGCTTTCTTCATTGACTCGATCCAGCAGAATTTGGAGATCATGTACACTATCTGCTGATATTACGGTCTCATTTGCATACCGGATATTGTTAATAGGGATTCCATTTACTTTAGTTCCAAAGGAACTATGTGAGATTAACTCGGAGAGTGCCATTTCCACGTACAAGTTGAAAAACATTGGGGATAGGATACACCCTTGGCGAACAACTTTTTAATCTTATGATCTTTAGTTTTTCAGCGTTACTTATTCGAATTTCTGCTTTTGGTGCCCATAGATTATCGATTAGCCTTACATCTTCTACGTCCAGCCCCAAATCTCTAAAGTATGTTATCAGTCGACGAAACACATAAAGACATCGTTTATTTGATCCTGGCAGTTCTGGGCCAGTGCCTGGAGACTGAATATGGCTTCTCTAGTTTCGAATTCGCCCTTAAATCCGAATTGACTGACTCCCTTAATTCTCACATTTTTGATTTAGCCTGTGTGTATAATCCGAAGGAAAAGTTTTAGAAAGTGGCTCATTAAAGTGATGAGACGATAATCTTTACACGAGGTTCCGCTGTTCGATTTTCGTAGTGTGATAAACATAGAGCGGAGCCAATCTTTAGGGCAACGTCCGGTGTCATGGATGTTATTGAAGATCCTTACGATCATTTCAAGGTTTTGCTCGTTAATTAAGTGAAACATTTCCGAGTACATATCATCAGCCTTGTTGTTTTCCATTACATTGATGGCGTGTACGATTTCACTCTTTAATATGCTTGGTTCCGAGAGAGTGTACATTTCCATTGAACGGTTCTTCGGTCTGCCGTCGTTAAAAAGACGTCGTTTTTCATGAAACTTAGTGGTCTTCTGTGCAACCCATTTCATTTATAATGTTTAATTTCAAATAAATAAAATATATTGGTTTATTCACAAACACTTTAAATAACCGCAAAGTAAAGAATCCAGAGATTAACAATCTGTGGATTCTGCTGGCCATGGAATCGTACTATTTTTTGAAATGAGCCTGCCTTGAAAAGATTCTCTTAAAATGTCCATGCTCATTTTCGCCGAATGCCTTATTGCCCCGTCTTACTGAAACCAGTAACGTCCTATTTATTTTTCAATTTGAGGTAAAAAAATGTCTGTAGCATTTGACCATAGCCCGCAGCGGCAATGGTTACCGTCTGATCGTTCTTCAAAGAAATTAGACCCAATTATTCTAGACGATTAAATGGCAAACAATATAATTACTTTAGGGCACTGTAAAGGTCGTTGATGACTTTCTCTACGATTTTTTTAAGCCCAATAACGTCAGTTTTGCTTATTTACATAGCCGTTAAGATAAAAATGTGCCTCGTCACTCATGAAAATGATATTTTCGATACTTTCGGGATTATCATAAACCAAACAACAAAATTTAAGTCGGTCAATTTTGTCTTGATCACTTATTTCATGAGTTATTGCGATCTTATAAGGATGAAAATTAGAGTGTTGGTGATCCAGTGGTAAGAAGGTGTGCCTCTGAACCGAAGGGTACCGTGTTCGATCCCAGCGTGCCCCTTTTACTTTTTTAGTACATACTGTACAATTAACATCAACCGAGATTCTGTCATTGTACTTGCAAGTTGAACGTCTGCACGTTCCGCTCTTCAGAGGTGGCGTAAAGCCGTCGGTACCGTGTCCATGCGGCATGGCCAAGTTAAAGATGCCTGGCCTCCTTACAGAAAGGCAGGGGTTTGACAAACTTTCCAGGATAGTGAGGTGAAACTGCTCCCTGGCGTCGGTGATTGGCCACAGTCGCGGAAATAGACCGATGTTGAAGAAAGAAAGAAATATTGATGAAAATTAATGCGTTTTCACCTTCTTCTCATGCTTCGATCACTCAAACCAAGGACGGAAGCATATTTAACAGCGGGTTCTTTCGAACTAGCAATAACTGCATTTCTTCGTTACGTTAATTGCAGGCAGTTCTTGGTGTTTCACTTGACTTTCTGTCTACAATAGATCCCAGTTTTCTTATTTATTTCGCCAAGTACAAATAGTCTTACGCTGGGGATAGCGACGGACACTAAAATAACGTCGAAAACCACTATGAACAGCGGTCGCTGAATTAAATTGAATCAATTTCTCAATACAAAAGACACAATGTTGTGTACATCAACGCTCCATTTTGACAACTGTCAAGAACTCTAACAAAATCTTCAAAGCATACTTTCCATTTAAAACTATTTTCATTCAAAACAACCGAATCGTTTTTGTGTTATTAATGAAATAAAATGGGTAACACAACCTATATATATATATATATATATATATATATATATATATATATATATATATGCTACTCAAAAAAAATTCCAAGGTTTATTTGATAACTTTTTCAGTTGTGAATTGATTTTTTTTTAAATTTGGTGCACCTGTATATAACACAATTTTGTATTTATGTTGTAGATTTCATGTGGGTCCCTTGGAATCAAAAGGCAGAAACTGCCCTTGATTAACTTTTATTGACTTAGAACTGTGTTGCTTGAATTTTTGCCACAAATGTAGCAATACACGATAGAAGAGTCTCATAAAATCTTGAAAAAAGGTCCTCCGGTGGTATCACGATCAAAGTAACCGTTTTCCATAAAATTTTTTAAACATTTTCTGGTATTGATTGAATACGAAGTCACCTAATTTTATTTTCAATATTAATGGAGTGTGCTTGGAAGATATATATATATATATATATATATATATATATATATATATATATATATATATATATATATATATATATATATATATATATATATATATATATATATATATATATATATGAGATATAATTGATTCTCGGGTTGAATCGCGTCCCGAATTTATTAAAACTGAACGTTTCGGCCCCTGTTTTGGAGCCATTTTCAAGAGGGTAAGAAAATATGAGAGCGGTGGATAAGGTTGGGTTGGGTTGTTGCAGCTCGATCGCGGGGCCTCAATCTGCCTCCTCCCCAAGTTTCGCTGATATCGGTTCTAAGATCTCAGTGTGTGCATCCTAGATCTGAGAGCGATCTCTACTGTGAAGTTGAGAAAGACCTGATCATGCCAGACCCCGCGGAGGCCCCCTTGATACTATATGATATTTGAATATACCTTCTCACAAAGTCTTCCAATTCTGATACTGTATTATAGCATGAATAAAAGAGACACTAAACCTTGTTTTGACTCTTATGTGCATCACTTTAGTCGTGTCGCGACCTGCATTATGATGCTAAATACGAGAGGTTGGCCGGTTTCGTCCTTCTTAGGACTTCTCAATAGGTCACACCTATGCTCCAACAAGTGGACCTAAAGGCAAGCACTGCCATATTATGCAGCCGGAGAATAGTACTAAGCGCCATCTCTGGTTTTGCAATGGTACATCATACCGAAAGTTTCGACAAGACTGAGGTAATGGTGGCTAGCGAGTGATGTGATTTAACGTCCGTTGTCGTAGTTGTTTTACATGATTATTTAATGCAACTTAGCCCTATACCAAGTTGCAAACCTGGGGAGATGTAGGAATTCAAAATTGTCCTAGAACTCGCCAAAAAATATGTCGGAACTGTTTAATTTACAAGAACCAAACTGAACACGTAAAGGTGGCTATCTATCTGCCCTCACTGAGGGTAGTTTCAAATTTTAAATGTCAGAGGGCTAACGTGTGCGACTTACCCCGAAAATAAAAAAATAACTCTGTTGGCTACTTTCTCATAGAAAATATTTTGAACTTGCTTCAGTTAATCTCATTTTTTTGGAAACCATAAGATTGAAATAAAATTTACAAAGCAAAAAGTAATATAAATTAGATTCAGGATAAGAGCCTCGGTGGTTCAGTGGCAAGAACGTGTGGCTCTGACCCGAAGGGTACTGGGTTCGATCACGGGGTTCCCTTTCACTTTTGCAGTACACACTGCAATATTAACATCCACCGAGGTTGTGGAATTGTATTTGAGCAAGGTAAATGCCTGCACGTTCCGCCCTTCGGAGGGGGCGTAAAGCAGTCGGTCCCGTGTCCATGCGATGTTGGGCACGTCCCTTCCCTCCTTACCAGGGGTTCGGCAAAATTTCCGGATAGTAAGGTGAAACTGCTCCATTGCGTCGGTGATTGGGCATAGGTGCGGAAATAGGCCGACGGTGAACAAACAAACACACACACACACACAGATTCAGTATAAACTTGCACTGTTCGCTTTTAGATTAGCCGGCGGATAAAAAACTTTTTTTAATTTAAAATTTGCGTTACCGACGATCGCTTCCTTGCAATATTTTCATTAGATTGAAATCAACGCCAACTAAGGACTATAAAGAACATACTATATTGCTTAGTTTAATTCTTAAAGATTAAACGATATTCGAGATTTGCTTTTTCTTTGTCATTTCTGTGGCAAATGTGAGCCCCTTATCTCACGAGGGGTGAAACTTGGTAAAAGAGTAAGTTGCATTAAATCATCATATTTTTAGGTCCTCTTCACACACCTGCTGTAAGTCAGTTCTTATAAGAGATAGACTATATATCAATAGAAGTTTATTGAGTAGTGCCGCATGCTAGAGCTGCCTTGCTTTATATTTATGAAGGGCAGAATTTCGGAGATTATTGATGTATTCGAGAACCTTACATTATCTAGTTTGCACAGTTCTGATATTTAAATAATCTTTTTCAAGAGCCTCTATAATTTCTAATTTATAATACATAAAGAAGACTCACCTTTGCTGATAGCTTCCGGACAGGAAGGATTTCGGTAGGGACATGGAACGCTGTTGTGCCTCTAATAGGTTGACAGCGTTATCTTCAGCGGGAGCGCTACCGGGTCGCGTCAGTATCATCTCGTGAGATCTCTCGCACGGCATCTCCCCTAACGGCGTCGAGGCGCCGGAACTCTTAGCGTTCCTCGGACTCTTCGAGACGGTCCTGTCGGAAGTCGTCACCCATACATCGCTGCTAGAGGAAGAAGTGCTAATGTTACTGGCTACAGGTAACCGATTCCCGCCAGTTTTCGGATTTACCGGAGACGTCTTTCTTTCGAAACTAATTTCCGCCCCAGCAGCGGTGTCTGGTACCTGGCTGTTGGGGCTGGAACGACGTTCGCGACACTCGCGGCTATTGAAATCACGATCGCTCTTCAGATTGTCGGCGGCAGTAGCGGTTTTTCGTCTCGATACGTGGCTGGAAGCTTTAGTTTCCATACCGGCAGCGTGCACCAGCCGCTTCTTGTATTGATCCTGTCCGGTGCGTTCCACAGCTGCCGAGTCCAACGATCTCTGATGTGTCGGGTAACTCTGTGATAACTTCATCATCGATTGGGCTTCCCTGTTCAGTGAATCGCGTTGTGAACAGTGAGGCCAGAAGTCACAAGTTTCTGAATTGCAAGCGTTCTTCACGTCGTGATGGACGTTCGATGTTTGCTTTGATGATTGTAACGACGATGCTAGGTTAGGGGTTGTAGCGCCCCGTAGCAACAACTTCTGTTTGTTGTCGCCTTTAGAGTTTCCGACAATGTAAACCGTGACTCCGTTATTCGGAGATTTGGCAGGCTCTTTAGGTTTGTCTTCGTGAGACATGTTATTGTTATATCTATGCATTAACAGAGCCTGTGCCGCTGCTTTACTTCGACTGCCATACACGTAACCCGTTACAACTTCGGCTTCTCTTAACAAATCTTTATCCAGCTCGCCCTCTAGAGAATGTGGCTTGGACATGGAACTTCCGTGCCTCTTACCGCGTTCAGTACTGCGGTCTGTAATCTTAATAACACGGGGTTGAGAAGTAGGGTGTTGCGGGGAAACTCTGGTTTGGACAGGGTTGGTCGATACCTTCTTGTCCGGTAATTGCAGACTCCTGGAACGTCTGACTCTCTGTTGGGATGCGTCTTCTTGCGGAGATTTCTGATATTGATATTGACGTGAGGGAGCGGATCGCCTTAATGGTTGAGAGGATCCAGAAGGGGAGCGTGAAGGCGGAATCTCGTTACAGCTTGATGAGGACGAGCTGGGCGAAGTACAATTAACTGTTTTGTTACTGTCTGACCCGGCGGGTGATCGACGGCTCTGAGACCTGTGATGGGGTGCTTTACTTGACCGGCCTGACGGTGATGTTTTCTCTCTGCTTCGATTAGATTCAGTAGGGGAGATTCTCGTGATTGTCGAGACAATGCTAATATTCAGGGAAGAGCTGTTATTATCTTCGTCATCGGCATCTGCACACGCGTCTACAGAGGAGTCCGTATTCTCCGAGAGACGCGGCATTGCAGGTCGATTAACGCAGCTATCTAAACTTCTGAAGCCCATTGAGCTTGAGGAGGACGAAGAGGATTCTCCGTGACGCTGAATGAATTGCGAGCGACGAGTCGCTGTAGTATCCTCGAGAGATTTAGTTTGTGGAATTCGGGAATGTGAACGCTGTGGTTGTTGCTGCACTTGTTCCTTGCTAGGTGACGCTGCCTTTAGTTTACGTGAATGCACAGTGGGTTTAACAGATGACTTCCATTTCACAGGTGATAACGGGGGACTTACTTCATCGCTGTCTATGGCTTTTGAGCGTGGCAGAAAGGGTGGCTTACCGCCAAAGAAGGTGCGGGTTTTAGGCGAACTTTTATTGTTTTTATCCTGGAATGCAGGCGGAGGCGAGATAATGGGAGTCACAGACGGCGGAGAGAACGACTCGGGTATGATGCGAGGGGATGAGGCGTTACTTTTCCTTTCAAAATCTCGCGCCTGTAACGAAAGATATACTGGTCTCGAAGCGTCGGTTGGCCTACTTATCTCTGGTCCATTACCGGGTTCGCTGTTGCAGTGGTAGTCTGATAGTTTGACTGTAGATCTGCGAGTTGATTTAAGAGATGATACAGGTGTGGGGGCTGTAGTTGTGTAACTTGAGCGGCGGTTTTCATCTAGAGATCTCTGTTGCACCTGAACCCATCCGGATCGACCCAGATATACCCCGTCCACTTCCCTATCACACCACCGTACAGGCGACAATTCTCTATTACAGCTGTTGGCGATGAAAATTTCAGACGCGTTGGCGTCATCAGCGCCTGTAAGAAAGCCTAAAGAAGAGCCCCATTTATAGGACTGTGTTCCGGTGTTGGCGTTTCCGAGTGACTGATGTTTAGTTAAGGTGGGCACGGCTGAATTAGCGCTTCTGCTGTTTGATGAATAATTCCTAGACGTGCCGGACGAGGTGGTGGTGAACACAGATGTGGGGCTGGTTTCCCAGGGTTCGGAAGTGCTGCGTAAATGCAGGACTGACACGTTCGGTCCTCTGTAAATAAAATAAAATATAAACATATGCGGCAGAGAAAGCGTTAGGGTGAAACAAAATGGACTCACTTTAACTCTGTCACGATTCTTATAAAAGTAAATATGATATTCCAACGGCTTTTAGTATACTGTGGCATGTTAAAAATTATCCGCTTTTAGTATACTGTGGCTTGTTAAAAATTATGTCAGCTAATAAAATTTTTATTGAAATACCTTCCTTACTTTAATTGAGTTATCTATACTATGAAAACTCTATCAGTAAATACATAAATGCATTTATATATAATGTAAAATAGATATAAGCGCTAAACAGCATGTTTTATATAAATTTTTTTCACAATAATTACAGATCAATTAATCTATCATTAGTGCAATTACTTTAAACAAAACATAATTTAAACTTCATTTTAGTGAATTTTCGTAAAAAAAAATCACAAATGAAGATACCGCGTTTTTTTACTTTTGAAAAAATTTCTTTAAATGAACGCAAACTAACTCAACTAGAACACATATCTGGGGTCAGTTACAAGTTTTATATATATATATATATATATATATATATATATATATATATATATATATATATATATACAGTGTGTCCACGGATTGAGTGTGGGTAAGGTATAAGTGACAAAAAATTTCTAATTAGAATCTGATATTCTTGGAATCGCTCTGATCAAACAGATCAGCCTACTATGAATTTTTTTTAGCTGCGACTTTATTTAAATGACGTTTGACGGCTTCTGTGATTAGGTGTACTTTAAAAAATACTTGAAACTGTATTAAAAAAAGTATTTACCATAATTAAACTTGGGATACGTTTGCTTTCATCTCAACCAATAAAAAAAGTAAAGTAAACCCACAATTGGACATTCGAAGCAATTGGGGAGTTTCATGGCTACTTGAGCTCTGCCTTGTTGTATGTTTCCCGGGATACTACTTATTTGGAAAATTGAAACGTCAATTTTATTTGTCACGAACGGCAAGCTCCTGTATTTAAAAATGTTAACAACAGAATAAAAAGTGTTTATTGTGCAGTCCTATGGTTTGGGTGAAAAACATCCTTATCAGGGAGTGATAAGAAAATTCCTTGAACGCTGGTCAAATTATTCGGTTTCCGCTACTGGTGTAAAAAAAAAGTTGTTACAAAATTTAAGCGTACTGGGAGTGTTTTAAATTTTAAGAAGACAAAATCCGACCTAAATGAAGAAGACAATGCTGCAGCTGCATTAGCTATGGATTCTGTTAGGCGTTTTTCGAAATTATCATTAAGAAGGGCATTAGAAATTGGCAATATTAGCAAATCGCATTTGCAGCAAATTTATCGTACCAACAAGGTCAAACCTTTCAAAGCATAGCTTGTACACACTTTGGAAGAAAATAACGAGTCAAAACGATTAGATTTTTCTTTATGGTACGGCGAGCAATATTTACAAAATCACAATTTTGGCAGAAGTATTATTTTTTCGGACGAATCCACTTTCACCACTAATGGGGTGGTAAATTCCCAAAATGCACGGCATTGGTCTTTGGAGAATCCAAATTATAGAGTTAGTTGCAGAAGACAATGCCATAAAAAGGTAAATGTGTGGTGTGCTGTTTCTTACACTGGGATAATTGGGCCATATTTTTTGAGTGGAATATGAGCCAGTACAATTATCTGGAAATGCTGCAAAATATTCTTCAAGACCATTTGCATAACATGTCACTAGAAGATAGACAAACAGCATACTTTCAGCATGACGGCCACCCAGCATATACAACAGGGATCGTTCGAGAATGATTAGATCGCGAATTTCCTGGACGGTGGATTGGTCGATATGGGCCAATACCTTGGCCTTCCAGAAGTCCCGATCTTACCTGGACTTTTATTTATGGGGCTATCTCAAACAGAAAGTCTACGCGGTTCCATTAAACAACGAACTTGATTTGTTGAAACTGTGGTTGAGAGAGGCAATTGACGGTATTCCAATTCAACATATTCAAAATGCCTACAAAGCATTTACTAAACGGGCTGAGTTATGTGTATCGGTTGGTGGCAGCATATTTGAACAATTTCTTTATTTTTCGTTGTTCGTTTTGATTTTTGTTAGCAATAAGCGTTTTGTATTTTACTAATAAATTATTATTTACCAATGCATGGTTACTTACTTTGCGCACCTGCGTTCAGAAAACCACAGGTAAAATTCTCCATGTTGATAGGGAAAAAATAATTTACTTGAAAATTCAAAGTAGGCTGATCTGGCTGACAATTGAGAGCCTGTCATAAATTTTAATTCTAAAAAAGTTTTCTAAATAACTTTTTGCGGTATCTTTATAGACGAAGGTAGTTGACTCTTAACACATTTAATTAAATCAGTTCTAAACCACCCTGTATATTAATTGATTTTGTTCATTTCCTCAACATCTTAGTTTAAGACAAAGCAGGAGCGATTCCCAGAATATCATAATCTAATTCAAAATTTTTTTGTCACATACCTTACCCACACTCAATCCGTATATCCCTATATATATATATATATATATATATATATATATATATATATATATATATATATATATATATATATATATATATATATACCTATTCCTTAAAAAACTAGAACTGTTTCAAGAGAAAAGTTATTAGAAAGGCATTGTAAGAAGGTGGTCACCTATCATTAATAATAGTAATGTTTAAAGCGTTAGAAGAAAAAATTAAACCAATAATTTTGGTATGTCAAAAGTTTACTGAATTTAATTTAGGACTGTCAAACTCTTTTGCATGTAACATTTTAAAATATGTTATTATACAGCACAAGCTCGAGACATCGAGACATATTGTTAAACATATTGTATGAATTTTTACCAATAAATAATACTCATAAATAGACATATCAGTACCTCAGGGCTTAACTGTATTAACTCCACTTTTTATCAGAATTGACATTATGTTACATTCTTAGTATTAAAGATATTCTGCTTCACCTGCCATACAGTATGTAATCCCAAATAGAAGGGTTTATGAGTTATCCAATGTTAAACTATATTAAATCCTCTGGGGCTTCCGAGCTAATACTTAATACTTAAATCGGTTAATCAAATGGACTAAATACTCGTAGTTAATATTGTTTACATAGTGTGGCAGAATAGTAACTACAGCGCATTAAGAAAATTCACTAAAAGAAAGGTATTAATGATAAGATTTTTGGAAATTTTCTTCTAATGAGCGCGAATTTGGGCCTCTATAATCCGTGTCCAAGGTTCGTTTCAAATTTTGTATGTTGGATGAGTTCGTGCATGAACACTGTAGATGTACATTTTCTTAAAAAAATGTAACGACAATTTCTAAAACGCAATATTTTTGAAAGATTAAAGTGATCTGAAGGAAAATCGCACATGCATAGAAGACGTCACAGTATAGCTGTTAACCAAATTTTAAATTAAATGGTCCACGTAAAAAGAAGTTATTCGTAAAAAGTCCACAAGGCTTTTTGCACATTCTAGAATGACAAGGATGGTTAGAGTATGAATGTATTCTACTTTAGATTCGAGAAATGCAAAATGGACCAAGGACACAGAAGTCAGTGAAAATTGAATATAAATGAGCCGGGTTGTCAGATGTAATAAAATAACATTTGAATCTTAGAATGTATAACATCAGGCATAACACATATTCATAAAAATATGGGGCAATATTTAAGGGGTTGATTTCCCAGGTCATTTTATGAAAAAAATTCCCGTAAACATAGGTGCTAAAATGCATTGTTTTCAAGATACAAGGTGTTAAATTTTGTTGTAAAATAACGATTTTTTAAAATAATTCAAATATCTCGTCACCGATTGTTTTTAAATTTGGCAGCGTTGTTTGTAGTAATAACGGGTTGATTTGACCCTAATTAGATAAAGATTGTTAAGTCCATTGGCATTACGGGGGACACCTCAACAAAAATTATTGTTCGTGTTTGTGATTTTCTGCATGATAAATGGACATGGCATAAGAATGTTTTTATTTTTTATCGTGTAAACGATTTAAGATACGGAGAGATTTCAAGAGACAAAAAACTTGTAGTTTTAGTTTCTTTATCTCAAAATAATATACAAATCATATTGCAGTCAGTGGCGTACATTTTTGTCACTAAATTTTGTTGAGGTGCCCCCCCTAACGCCAATGGACTTAACAATCTGTAGGCCAAATCAGCCCATTAATAATACAAACAACGCTACCAAATTTCAAAACAATCGGTGAGGAGATATTTGAATTATTTTTAAAAAATCGTTATTTTACAAAAAAAATTATCTTGGAAACAATGCATTTTAGCACCTATGTTTATGGGAACTTTTTTTCATAAAATGACCTGGGAAATCAACCCCTTAAATAGTGCCCCATATTTTTTAAACAACCTGTATATATATATATATATATATATATATATATATATATATATATATATATATATATATATATATATATATATATATATATATATACCTATATAAAATAAAGTCTGGGCGCAGCAAGTGCGACATGGTAGTGAATTTTCATTAAAAAAAATTAAAATTTAAATGGTTATACCTCTTTCTGTTTTTTTGTTGTAACCTAGAGATTTTCGAAGATACATTTTTTTAAAGAAAACCCAAAATTTTTCCGGAAAACCTAATCCAATTTTCCTGGCTACCAAAATGCAAGTCATTTATAAAAAAAGTGCTTTCATCAAAATCGGCCCATTATTTGTTGAGTTATCGGTGTGTAATATATAAATATATAAACATATAAAAATTGAAATTGGCCCTGAATAAGGGTTAAAGTGGTCTTAGTTCGCACTAGTTTTAAAGAAATTTTTTCAAAAGTCGGGATGTCTCCATTAGTGAATATTTTCTACGAAAGTTCACTAAAAAGTGTCGATCGTTTCTAAGAAAATTCACTACCATAACGCACTTGCTGTGTCCAGACTTTTATACATTTAATTGTGAATAAATTATGAACTATGCTATCTCAGTGTTTTTTTCTCAAAAAAGGGTGTTAACGTCATAAACGTGGTTTACACTGAATTTTAGTGGAAAAATATCTAATAGAGAAATCGCAAATGTAGGACTTTTTTCCAAACCAGTAGTAAGTATAAAAGCGGGTATTCTGCGATATATCGCGGCCATAGAAACTCCTTGTTGTAAAACTCCCAACCAAGCATTTCCAAGGGGTTAAGGAGTCGCGGGCCAAAGGACTCCAGGGGGCAAGCTGAGGAAGTGGAAATAACAACATAAACTCCCGATGAAGCTTTCCCCAAGACCGTCATGCGCGGTAAAAATCCGCATCCTGCACGAGGTGACCCTGCTAATAACTAAACATGACGGATCTAGACAAGGAGGTCGAACTAAACTCCCCCAATCTACGGTGTCACGTGACCCGTGCCTATGGATGGATGGCACCAGGGCGATGGTGTCGTGAACGGAACCTCTGGAGTACCAGGCAACCCTCCAGAGTAACCCGCCTTGCACCACACAGGGGGTTCTGATGGTGTGGACAGTATTTCCCCCATTCTCGTGGGAACAACATGAAGATTATAAATACATATAAAACCAAAACCAATGAGGCTCGAGGAGTGGCTCCGGCTACAGACTTGAGCCTTCAGTCTATCCCGGAAACGGAGACGAGCCAGGGTGCGGCAGCGGACTCTGGAGGTCCCACGACCGGCGTAGATACGGGGGATCAGGGGGTAGCTTCGGCCAGAGACCTGTCCCCGACACCCAAGCTGGAGGCTGGGTCCCACCGGAGGGCGGCGAGCTCCGCGGACTCCGGGGGCCCCTCCACCAGTGAGGACTCTACTGTTAGAGTAGAGGGACTGCCCCGGCAGTCCAAGCGTCTTTCCGGGGCGCAAAGAAAGAAGCTCCGGAGGGCGCAAAAAATGGCGGCCGGGACCTGGACGGTCGAGAAACCTGTAAAGGCGCAAGAGGGGAGTGCGGGTCAGAAGAGGACGCGCTCGAACTCTAGCACGCCCACTACAGACAGACGTTCCAAAAGGGCCAGGGTGCCTGTAAAGGCGCAAGAGGAGAGTGCGAGTCGGAAGACGCCGCGCTCTGGCTCTAGCACGCCTACTACAGACAGACCTCCCAAAGGAACTAAGGCCGGAACACCGGCGCAGACTGGCTCTTACAGGGAGGCTGCGGAGGGCCTCGGGATGGCGGTGATTGACAGACGCCATCCTGAGGTCACGCTAGACCAGGGGAAGGCGGACCTGATCCAGGCTGCGGTGGTAGCTGCAGTGGACTCTCTTCAGGAAGGGGAGAGCCCGCCTCAGTTCCACCGGACGCGCCTGACGGGGGGCATCCTCTGGATAACCTGTGCCGGCCCGCAGTCGCGGGACTGGCTGCGGAAAACGATCGGGGGCCTCGGTCAGATTTGGGAGGGGGCGGACTTGACAGCCGTCGAGCCCAAGGAACTCCCAAAGAGACCGAAGGTCCTCGTACGGATCCCTGACACCGTCCCGCAGGAGACGGTGATCAGCAGACTTAAGATCCAGAACCCTGAACTGGGGACGCAACACTGGTCGGTTCTAAGCAGGAAGGCAGAGGAGAAAGGACAGACGCTCGCCTTCTCGATCGACCCGACATCTTACAGAGCCCTTGAAGGAACCTCCTTCAAGGCATTCTGGGGCATGAGAAGGGTTAGCTTCCGCCCACTGGGGAAGCAATTAAGGGTTAATGGGACTTAGGTTCCTTCAGGTCAACCTCCAACACAGTAGGGCAGCCACGGCCGGACTACTAATGGCTCTGAGGAACACGGATGTGGCCCTCATCCAGGAACCGTACTCCTACAAAGGAGAGATCAAGGGACTCGGCGGAGCTAATGGAAAGCTCATCTACAGCAGGTCCAGCGAGAATCCGAGGGCCTGCATTTTTGTCAGGGAAGGGATAGAGTTTCTCCCTCTAATGAATTTCTGTTCCAGGGACCTGGCAACGATCAAAATCCGATGTGGAGGAGCGGATGGGCTGAGGGACATTACTGTCGCGTCAGCCTATCTGCCAGGGGACAGCACGGACCCTCCTCCACCCAACGAATTGGAGCAGCTGATGGTGGGTAGCAGAGCAGGTGGATGGCAGACCATCATCGGCATGGATGCGAATGCGCACCATGAGTTGTGGGGTAGCTCGGACACAAACTCTAGGGGTGAGGCACTTTTACAATTCTTTATGAAATTTAATTTAGACATATTGAATAGAGGTAATAAACCGACATTCGTCACAACACGGCGTGAGGAAGTTTTAGACCTAACAGTTTCCACCCAGTTTCTGGGTGACTTTGTTAAAAGCTGGGCTGTGTCTGGGGAAGTGAGTAGCTCAGACCACAGATACATCCGGTTTGAAATCGCCAAAGTCGAAAGAGAAACGGTATGGTACCGGGACCCCCGCAAGGCGGACTGGGAAGCCTACAGGGCAGACCTAGCTGTGGAACTGCAGGGGGTTGAGAGGGCCATAAGGGATTCAATAGACCTCGAGATTGCAGCAGTCCAATTGCGAGACGCAATTACCTCGGCCTATAACGCCAACTGCCCCCTGAAAATGAGGGTGTCCACCAGGAACGTCCCATGGTGGAACGAGGACCTCAGGCAAAGGAGGACGCAGGTTCGTAAGCTGTTTAACGCGGCCAAAAGGTCGGGAGCATGGGATGAATATAGACAGGCCCTATCGACCTATAACAAAAGACTGAGGGACGCCAAGAAGGAGTCGTGGAGGAGGCACTGCGAAGAAGTGGAAAACACGTTCGAGAGTGCTCGACTACACAAGATCCTGTCTAAGGGCCCTCAGACTAACATAGGCTCCCTTAGAACACCCACGGGAGGCTTTACAAGCTCGGGGGAGGAAACTATGGAAATTTTACTCCAGACGCACTTCCCCGGCTGTAACATAATAAACCAATCACCTCCGGACTGGGAACACTCAGAAATAGAGGCGCCTTATAGGCGGGCATCTAGAGTAGACTGGACAGTCGCTAAAGAGGTGGTTACCTGGAGCAAAATCAGATGGGCCATTAACAGCTTTAAGCCATACAAATCGCCGGGATTTGATGGAATAATGCCCATCATGCTCCAACAGGGGATAGATATACTGGCGCCGGCGCTTACCCTCATTATGAGGGCCAGCCTGGCTCTGGGGTACATTCCGAGGGCATGGAGACTGGCCAGGGTTGTATTTATTCCTAAACCTGGGCGTCCAACAGACCAGGCAAAGTCCCTGAGGCCAATAAGTCTCATGTCCTTCTTGCTGAAAACAGTGGAAAAACTGCTCGACCGGCACATTAGGGGCGGTGTACTGGAAGCATATCCTCTACACTGCGGACAATATGCATACAGAGCAGGATTCTCAACAGAAACAGCACTGCACCAACTGGTGCTGAAACTGGAGAATACGCTGGAGAACAAGGAGGTGGCGCTGGGGGCCTTCCTAGACATAGAGGGGGCCTTTAGCAACACCTCGTTCGGATCGGTTCTGGCAGCTGCCCGGGAGCGTGGAATAGAGGAGACCTGCTGCAGGTGGATCGGTTCCATGCTCAGGGACAGGGCGGTGTTCACCTCACTCGCGGGAGGGACTCTGCTGGCGGGGGTCGCGGCGGGGTGTCCGCAGGGGAGCGTTCTGTCTCCCTTGCTCTGGTGTCTAGTCGTGGACGGCCTGCTGGGGAGGCTCTCGGGAGGGGGGTATGAGGTACAGGGCTATGCGGACGACATTGTCATCATAGTCCGAGGAAAGGTCACACAGGCAGTGTGGGAGCGTATGCAGACTGCACTGAAAGTGGTGGAAGGGTGGACGGTTGATCAAGGGCTCGGGGTGAGCCCCGAGAAAGCAACCGTCGTGCCGTTTACGAGGAGGAGGAAGTGTGAAAGCCACAGAACTCTCACTCTATACGGTAGAAGCGTTCCAATGGCCAGGGAGGTAAAATATCTTGGGGTCGTATTGGACTCTAAGCTAACCTGGAATGGTCACATTGGAAAAATACTGCGTAAGGCAGTCATGACCTTAGCCGTCACTAGGCGGCTATATGGAAAAACGTGGGGACTAAGACCTAGTATGGCCCACTGGCTGTACACAAGGGTGGTCAGACCATCGTTAACATATGCGGCACTGGTCTGGTGGCCTAAGGTGACACAATCCAGTGCCAAACAAAAACTAGGCAAGATCCAAAGGATGGCTTGCCTAGGCATCACAGGGGCCATGTCTTCAACCCCAACAGCCGCCATGGAGGTGTTGCTGGATCTACCCCCCCTACACTTCGTTATTATGGGAGAGGCCAGGCTAGGACTATACAGACTAGCCTGCAATGGTAGACTGAAGATCAACCCAGGCTTCAGGGGCCACTGCAAAATTCAGGAGATCGTGAAGGAACCCATGCTTGAAATGAGGTCAGACTTCGCGAGCCCGCGAATGTGCAGGGAAAACAACTTCACAGTGGAAATCCCTGATCGCGGGGCATGGCGGGAGGAGACACCGGGCATACCACGGGACGCGCTCGTCTGGTTCACGGACGGATCTGGCGGGGAGCGTGGGACGGGGGCAGGTGTTTACTCGGAAGGACCGAGGGTAAGTCACAGTATTTCCCTCGGAGCCCATGCAACGGTGTTTCAGGCCGAGATGTACGCCATCCTGCACTGTGTGCGGGAGAACAAGAGGAGGGGCTACACCAACAAGCGGATCCTCATAGCCACAGACAGCCAGGCAGCCCTTAAGGCACTAAGTAGCCCACGGGTAAATTCCTGGCTGGTGAGTGAGTGCCGAGACGAGACGAGCGACCTGGCTGGGCAGAATGAGGTGACCCTCATCTGGGTGCCGGGTCACTCGGGGGTCAAAGGCAATGAAGAAGCTGACAGTCTCGCAAAGAGGGGGTCAGCAGAACCATTTATGGGACCAGAACCGGCTCTGGGCGTGTCAAAGAGCACTGCCAGGGGAGCCATTAAGTCCTGGGTCAGAAACCAACACAAGGTGTACTGGGCGGACTGTCCAGGGCTCAGACATGGGAAGTCAATAATTGACGGACCCAGTTCAAAGAGAGCTGTGGAGCTGCTAAACCTTAGCAGAGGACAGCTCAGAAACACAACAGGTCTCTTGACGGGACACATGGCCGTCAAGAAACACCTACATAAAATGGGGCGGTTCGAAGGGGACCTCGCATGCAGACTCTGCGGCGAGGGGGAGGAATCAGCCCAGCACATCTTGTGCGAGTGTATAGCTCTGGACCGGAAAAGACAACTGATCTACGGTCACTCTAGACCGGAGACAGAGCAATATAAAACTTCACCCTACCAATCGCTGTGCAGACTAGTTCAAGGCACAGTGATTTTGGAATGGGTGGAGTAAGACTAGGGGTATGCACAATCAACCAAGGGTTGCGGTGCTATCGGGGCGGCAAGGCCGCGGACGAGCCCTGAGGGAACAAAAAAAAAAAAAAAAAGCATTTCCAATCGACCGTCTTGTGGAAACTCTGTATTGTAAAGCCGCAATCCTCAAACGACGACCTTCCCGTGCTGAAGTTGCTCGAGGACGTCAAAATCCATGACGACGGTTATGGATTCCATCTTCAGATCACCAGGATCAACAATGTAACCCTGTTGACACACTGCGTCCTATGCGGTCGGAAGTTTGTTAAAAAAAAACGACTTCCCGTATACCAACACTGCGCCCCCTTTCAAATTCACTTCAAATTCACTTAAGTAATTGTAATTGTTCCGTAAACGGTATAATAACTTAATAAATTGAGAGCAGATCGCTACGAAATATTGCTTCAAACTGAAGGAAATGCTAATTTAAAGAGACAGTTTTTTGATAAAACAAACCAAAGGAGTGTACACCTTTTAAAATTTGTTGTCCATATTCTTATCTGTTATTATCAGAGGCAAAACACAGTAGCATTAAAATTTCATTGCAATTGGTAATCTAACACAACACACTAGTAGGTATTCGGATTTTTTGGAAAGTCAATACACCAATACACACACACACACAAATATATATATATATATATATATATATATATATATATATATATATATATATATATATATATATATATATATATATATATATATATATATATATACATCGGAAAAGTCTAGGGATATTTTTAAATAATACAGAAAAGGGAACAAATTGATTTTGGAATCGATGAAATTGCACTCACCGTGTATGTACTTAACCAGTCACTCAATATAAAACCATCTGTTGTTAAAAAAAAGTTAAAATGATATCAAAATTGATAAACCCGATATATGATAAAAGTAGAATTTTTATATGTACCGTTCAATTTGGTTTCTAATTCAATCATTCTTCAGTTGTTGCTCAATAGCTGCATCTAAAATATTGTGTTTTACCATGGAACGGCGACATTTGGCTTTAGACGAAATAAATCAAGAGGCAGGCCTTCTTCAAGCGGGCATGCGGCTGAATGAAGTATCTGCGCGGATGGGTGTTTCCCAAAGTGTGATAAGTCGTTTATGGAGCCGTTTTAGAGAAACTGGCGGTCTGGGCGACCAACATCCAGAACGAGGACGCTCTACGACGGTAGGTCAGAATAAATTTTTATGTTTGACTGCCAGAAGGCAGCCTACAATTACGGCACCAGAATTGGTTACAACTCTGCAAAGGGCGAATAATCTAACCATTAGCCGAGATACTGTGAGAAGTAGTCTTAACGAAGCAAACCTCTCTAGTAAACGTCCACTCTGGTGTTCACCTATTTCCACAGGCAATCGCGCTGCAAGATTGGATGGTTGTCAAAATTATCTGAATTGTACTGCAGATAACTGGGCTACAGTTTTATTCACAGACGAATCTAGGTTTGATTTCCACCCGAATTCCTGTCGAATAAGGGTGTGTAGACGATCTGGAAATGTGCAACGCTTAAGACATATTCAGGAAGTGTACACATACAGAGGTGGTACAATATTGGCATGGGGAGGAATAATTATTGGCGGCAGAACGGAACTCGTGTTTCCAAATCGCTTCCTAACAGCTCTGATCTACCTGGATAGCATTGTTCAACCCATCGTGCATCCATTTGCAGGCGCTGTTGGTCAAAACTTCCACCTAATGCATGATAATGGCCGTCCACATGCCGCATGCAGCGTAACCAACTGGTTGGATAACGCGGGAATTAAAGTTTTACCATGGCCAGCATAATCCCCGGACCTGAAAACGATAGAGCATGTCTGGGATATGCTTCAACGAAGAATTACTCCACATACGGTCAACCCTCACAATGTGTTTACATTCTTAGGAGCTTCTGACAGCAGAGTGGGCACGTTTACCACAAGGAGACCTTGACAATCTCATTTTGTCTATGGGCAAGAGATGTAGAGCTGTAATTACTCAACATGACGGTCATACTTTGTATTACACTTTTTCTCACGTGCTCGGAAGTTTTTGAAAAATTCTTAAATCAGTGGCTTTCAGGATATATATATATATATATATATATATATATATATATATATATATATATATATATATATATATATATATATATATAGTCTTCTAGGTTTTTTGAATAAAACATTTCATTTTATGTAATATTAAACACTTACTTATACCATACATTTTTCGTTTTCTTCTGAAATCATATCAAGAAAAAAATACCTGCTTTAAAAAATATCCCTAGACTTTTCCGATGTGTATATATAAAGTATGGAACCGACCTCGGATATGAGTTCCAAAAACTCCAATTCGCGTTCATTGGAAGAAATTTTTCGATAATTGGAAAGTCCCTACCTCTCTAAAACTCAATTTTTGTAATGAAAACTCGCTAAAACATACTCTGGCCGAGTTGAATATTGAATCTGTTCCCGTAAATTTACAGTCATTTTGTTTTTTCTGTCAAATAAAATAGTTCTGCATGGGCGAATCGAGAATTCATTTTTCTTAATCTTGTGTTAGATACTTCAGAACCACTTCTATTTAGGTAACGTAGGTTATAATCTGGCAAAGCTGAACTAGGATTGAGTTTCTATCGATGAAACTAGTGCAACTGTAGTAGTTATCAAAGAGAGTACTTATGTACACAAAGCATCTCCACTGCTCTCAGTCTGTAATGAACCATTGTTTGCAATCGTTTCTATATTCGATGGACTGACAAAGCACTTGTTAACTTCAGGTTGCCTTTTATGGCACGTCCTCGTCTCCCGAGCGTGAGAGCCTTGTTTACGTTTTTAACTTTTTACCATTTCACTTCTAAACGAGACGTGACAAGGATCGATGGTCAACGTGTTATTAAGTGGTTTTCACATTTATTTGAGTTTTGGACAGTTTTAGGTACCTGCTTTCTGGAATTTATGATTCAATTTTCAGCACTATTTAGTTAATTTTCGTAGAAAAAAATTGTCAATGAGACCGAGACTTTTGATTTTAAAAAGATTTCTTCAAATGAGTGCAAACTAGTCCCCTAGAATCCATATGCAGATATAGTTTTAATTTTTATCTGTTTACATATATACAGCGTGACGCATTTGTACCGTAAAACTAAATATAGTTGTTATATACAAGATACGACAAAAAATTGTGTACGTTAGTTATAGGGTGTCTTGAACTGCATCTTATAAAATTATTTTGACAATCACAGGCTGGCCCATAAGTCGTTGGTGATACCTACAATTTTGTTTGCGAACATCCTTTCATTTATTTCATTTTTGCATTTTTTATCGAGATATGATGCATTTTTTCAATAAAAAAATCTAGACGCAGTAAGTACGTTTTGGTAGCGAATTTCATTAAATGCTTCAAATTTGCTCAATTTGCTATTAACCTAAGGGTCGTTCGCTACGAAACCAGTTTTATCGGAAACATTGAAAGTTTATTTTCGAAAAAATTTAGTACATTTTCAAACAATAAGTTATTTGGATAAAATACGGTACATTGTTTCTACTATATAGGTTATACCGGTTACCAGCTTGATGCCAGCTTGCATTAAATTTTGCTATAAAAAGCATTTTTATGAAAATCACTTCTATAACACACTTGCTGCGTCCAGACTTTTATAAATGCTCCAATCTGCCACCACGTCTAGGAATATTCTGAATAATCTGATTTTATTCCGTCATCAATGCCATGTATGAGAGCTCTCGCCTGATAGGATATACTTTTTAACTGTTTTTTGAATTTTGCGATATTGTAGTCAGCAAGCAGTAGAGTTGGAAGGAAATTAAATATTCTTGGAGCCAGGTAGGTACAATTCCTTTTTCCGATGTTCTTTTTAGGAAATATTATTCTATATGCTACGATTCTTTGCCGTGTTTCATGATCATGATCTATAGGCAACAGACCCAACTTATCTCTGAATTGTTTGATCACTAATATTATAGTAATAGTAACGGATTATTTTCACGCCCGAGGAGGTACCACCCCATACATCAAGGGCCCGGTGAAGTCCCAACGGACGTTTCCGGTTCTGGTGTATGAGTCGGTTTCCCTTATAAACAAAAATGATGATGGCTCCTCCTTGTACAAAATATTCCGGAGGCAAAATACCCTTCCATTCGGATCTCCGGCAGAGGGGTGTACAGGGGGCGCCAACATCAAGATTTAACATATCCTTTTCGAATATATGTGGCCTAAATTCTAACCTGAACTCCGTCCACCATTTCCTCCAGGCTAACAGGCCCCAACTTCTCTTCCTCACCGAAAATCAAATCAGTGCCAAAACAGCCACTAGTCACCCTAATTTCCCGGGGTATGAGCTCCTTACTTCCTTTAGATTGCATGGAGGCGTGTGCGCATACGTCCGTAGCAATCTACCCTGCACCAGACTCCCCAATTTAGAAGCTGGAAGAAAAGACATACTATGGATAAAACTCTCTCTCAGGACTGCAACTAAATTCATCTGTTGCATTTACCGGTCACCTTCTGACAACAACTTTGTCCAGCTCTTTGACTACCTTTCTGAAAAAACCGACTATCTGATTTCTGAATATCCTTCCTCCGAGGTCACTATTCTTGGTGACTTCAATGTCCATAATAAGGAATGGCTAGGATCTTCAAAAACCGATCCACAAGGGAGAGCAGCGGAGGCCTCTGCAATCAGCAATTCTTTAGCCAATATGGTTCAGCAACCCACTTATTTTCCTCGTATCCAAACACATAGCTCAAATCCCTTGGATCTCCTTCTTACTACAAAACCTGAGTGCTATAACATATCAGTCACCGCCCCCCTTGGTCGCTCAGACCACGGCATGGTCACTGCTTCTTGCGCAATGCAACCCGAGGTCACACAGTCATCACACCCACGTATCGTTTGGCACTACAACTCCGCAAACTGGGACGAAATGCAGGATTACTTTTCCTCATTTCCATGGGCGTCTGTCTGCTTCTCTCATCCTGACCCCTCTGATATCTCACAAAACGTCACCGAAATTATCCAAGCTGGCATGGAATTATTTATTCCACGTACACAGAAAACCTCTTCAGCCACTCAAAAGCCCTGGTTCTCTAAATCCTGTGACAAGGCAAGACTTGAAAAGATCAAAGCTCACAAAACGCTTCTACACAATCCCGCATTCTTTCTGAGGCAAAAAACTCGTTTAATAACCACATCAAAAACAAAGTCCTCTTAAGCTCCAACGGCGGCAAACCCTTCTGGACTCTTGCTAAATCTATTGGGAATAATTTCTGCAAAAGCACGTTCCCACCTCTTGTCTCAGGGGATGAAATTGTTTCTACCGCCCTGGGCAAGGCTGAACTTTTTGCTTCGTTGTTCGCCGGCAATTCTACTCTCAACCCATCTCCAAATGTTCAACCACCAACAGTCCCTAATGTCGCGCATAAAATGACATATCATTTTCAAAACTAAAAAGGTACGAAAGATGCTCTCTTCTCTTAATACCAGGAAAGCCTCTGGCCTTGACGAGATCCCAGCAATTGTTCTCAAAAATTGCGCACCAGAACTTGCTCCTGTCCTGACTCGTCTGTTTCAGATATCTTACAATAAAGGCATATTCCCTAGTAACTGGAAAACTGCTCGAGTACAACCCATCCCCAAGAAATGATCCAAAGCGCTTCCTAGCAACTACAGGCCTATTTCTTTCCTTTCAGTCGTCTCTATAGTGATGGAAAAGTATATAAACACCGAATTACTGAAATTTCTTGAAAAACACAGTCTAATCCACGACAGGCAGTATGGATTCCGTCAGCGCAGATCGACTGCCGACCTCCTTTCCTTTGTCACCCGTTCTTGGAACAATTCTATGGAACTACACGGTGAATCTCAGATTGTTGCTCCAGACATATCCAAAGCATTAGACCAGGTCTGGCACGCAGCGCTGCTTAATAAACTTCCGGCCTATGGCCTACCACCAAAACTTTGTACCTGGACAGCAAATTTCCTCTCCAACAGGAACATTTCTGTTGTTCAGGATGGCCATTTCTCTAAACTGTATTCAATTAATGCAGGAGTTCCTCAAGGTTCAGCTTTAGCCCCTACTTTGTTTCTTCTCCACATCAATGACCTCCTCTCTAGCACATCCAACCCAGTTCACAGTTACGCGGACGACAGCACCCTCCACTCAAATATACAATATTCTAAGCCTGTCTCTTTAGCCCAATTAGATGAGGATCGTAGACTCATGGAGGGTTCTGTCTCCGTGGATCTCCAAAAAATATTAGACTGGGGAAGTAGAAATCTTGTACAATTCAACCGCACCAAATCTCAGTCTTGCTTTCTTTCTCATAAGAGATACATTAGCCCTAGACCCATCACAATAAACAACCAAGTTATTCAAAGTAATGAGTCCTTTTCTCTTGTTGGCATTTCTGTGGATCGAAATCTTAACTGGCACCAACATGTTACATCAATTGCAGATGCGGTTGCTAAGAAATCAGGTTTCCTCTTCCGGGCTCGCAAATACTTTTCACCAGCCAATCTCTATACCTTATATACTTCACAAATAAGGCCAAACCTCGAATACTGCTCCCACATCTGGGGTGCAGCTGCCACTTCTACACTCGCTATCCTGGACTCCATTCAAAAGAGATCTATACGTCTCATCGGTGACCCTACCCTCACCCAAAGGCTGCCATCGCTTGCCCACCGACGTGCCGTTGGTGACCTCTCTCTCTTTTATAGATATCTGCACGGGCACTGCTCAGAGGAGCTTTCCTCCATAGTTTCCCCAAATGCTGCCCCCAACAGATCTACCAGGGGAACAAAGCGAATGCACCCTTTTACTGTCCAGGTCACCAGACATAGAACATCTTGTTATGCCCGCTCTTTTGTCCCGAGGACTTCCAAGTTGTGGAATTCCTTGCCGGCACATGTTTTTCCTTCTGCTCCAAACTTCCAAGCCTTCAAGTCCAGAATTAACAAGTTGCCTCTTTTCTCCTTGTCAACACCCACGGTACGATTGTATTTAGGCTGTAAGCCCTCGTGGTGTGTTGTTAAAATTAAATTAAAAAAAACTACCGACTTGAAAAATAAATTGTCTAATATCCAATGTGCCAGCTTCTTGGCATAGTTGATTCCTTGGTTTCATATTATCTTTGTTTAAGATAATCTTTAAAAATTTTCCTTGGATCAGCTAGCCCTGCTAATACCTCCCCGCCTTATAATGCTATAATCTAGATGGCTTTTAACTAAGGCATGGTAAGGTATGTAATGTTCAAGGCCAATTAACAGAACCAACCAAGCATTAAAACAAAGTATTTACTAATGTTTCAATAGGATCAAACTGTTGTTGAAAATAGTTTCTGTTTTATCTGTGAATATATTTGTTGAAAGGAGCTTTTCCAATCTAAGAAAAATTAAAACGTACCTAAAGAATTTTTCAAGCAAAGCTAGACCAAACGGTTTACTGCTTGGCTCTAAAGAATATTTACAAGGACATTATAACAGTCCTCCAAAAACCAAGACGCCAGGATCTAAATTTAAGGAACGTAAAATTGTTAGCACTAACATGTTAGTGCCTTGGTTCCCTCTAGGTACCCATTTTAATTTACCCGAGACACTATGTGACAGGTAGGTGCCTCTTGCCAATAATATGCCTGGCTACGGCACTGTCTCTGAACGACAAATCAGTTGGATGTGCAACACGAAAAAGATCACCCAAGCAACATTTAAAGTCAAATTGACGTAAAATCGCCCTAACAATAGGTCGGCGACCAAATCACCACAGGTCATTTTCTAGTAAAATTTGAATGCATCTTACCAGTGTGGGGTATGAACTAAAAGTAATAGAAAAGTCGATAATAGGTCCAGAAAAGGCATTTTAACCTACGCGTTTTCGTTATATTTAGGACCTTTTCATTCTACATTGGGCCAATGGACGTAATTTATTGGTAAATACGCTTTACTTGAATTCGACACCTGGGCGCAAGTGCCGTGAAATTCTTAATAACGAACTGCGCATGTGACATTATTCTGTAGGATCTGTCGTTATGTGTGTATTAACAAACAGTAGATATTAGCAACTAGGTATGTCCATCTTTGAAACAATGACATGCTGAATGATTCAAGAAGACACTTCAAATATTTAGATCAATGATAAAGGTAATTCGCACTGTATAAATGAAAAAACCACTGCGATTATGGTTTTTTCTGTTAACATGATTATGATACTTTGATATAATTCAAACGCTTCTGTAAAAAGTAAAATTAGCTAAAATTCAAAACTATTCAAAATTTTTGAGATTCTGATTTAGGGATTGGTGATGTAAACAAGGCAAAACTATCCTGATCTCATCGTATACAAGCATTATTTTATGTTTTTTTCTAGTCAATATTTATTTACACTAGATTTAACAAAAAATGGTTTTTAGTTTTCCAATACAGTCAAGATCGATACCGCAAGCATAGTTTCATATGGCTACCGCTGTAACATTATTGACCTGAAAGGTAATTTTACCCTCTTTTTTACCTATAAGTCACAATTCTCAATGACAACGCAAACTAACCAAACTGTGAAGGCATTATGTTCTGGTAATTTCAACTACATGGTAAATGAATTCAGTTTAAATTTATTAGGAATCATACATTCTCATGTATCGAAATATATATTACTTATATACGTGCACACCGGAGAGATATATAGGATATAGGAATGATTATATAGCGTTTTGGATCTTTGATTCCATAATATGTTACAGACATCAATAGAGCGAACATAGGTAAATAAACATAAACATATGACAGCTGACCGTGTTGCCAATGCTTCATTCCATTGGCATAAAAAGGGATGTATTATATTGAAGGAGTAAACGTGCTGATTTCAAATATTTCTTCCATCTAGTAGTAGCTGATGAAGTTATCATACGTTTTTAGGATGTACACAGAGTCTGTGACTGAATAATAAAACCTTTATGAATTAAGTTCATCAACTGAAACACCTTAAACATTCACAAATTGATTTCACTGCTGTACAGATTGAACTTTGAGGACATTTTTATTTGAAGTCAGATTTTATGGGTATTTTCAACTTTGATGTAGGCAATTTGACTTGGAAAACTACTTCCGCAGTAATTATGACTACAAGGTCAATCAGAAAGCAATTTTAAGTTATCTTAGTGCCCAAAATATTTCCTGTGTTGTATTGCGGTTAGATTGGTAATATATATGTAATCTGGACTTCATAAGAAGACCTCCAATTTACTTTACCACACAGACCTATTTCAAGTTAAAATTAGGTAGCAAATTACCTTAAAGTGGGTATATAAGGTATCTGACTTAGTAGTCAGTTTGCAGTCCAATTTAGGGCACACTTTGACCTAATAACTACCAAACTCAAAATTATAATTAAGTATTATTATAGGTAAAAATGAACCAAACTCTTCCCAATTTAGTTACTTGTAAGTTCCTGACGTTGGAGTAATTTTAATAGTCAAAAATAGGCTAATTGGGAGCTGCATTCTCACATTTGTAGTGATTATGACAATCAAGCCAACATTTTGGTTAATTATAACTAAATTACAACTTGATTAGGTTATTTGGACTCGAGTGCTGGTTAACATGCCTTAATGTGTTGCTTTGGTAGATCATCGGCTAATGCTTACCAGGGTAGGAGAAACGTCAGGTAGGAATAGTGGCTGTAAAATTATCTGTTACTAAATTACGTAATCTTATTGAAAACAACACTATCTGCGACTTCAGTTTGCTATAATTGAAAGAGACTTAAGAAATGTGTATTACTATTTTTATTATAATTCTTGCGTGAGAGTGACTGGCGATCTCAATTAATTAATATTATCTTTGAAGTAACTAGAAGGTTACTAACTATTGCGTGGGTTTACAAGCGACGGGCAAGTGCATATTTGTGATGAAAGTGTTAGTAAATTATACAATAAAACTGTAAATAAATATTTTAACTAACGTTTATGTCACCTGCATTGTTGAAACACTGTTAATACATTGATTGCATAGATTACAGGCAATAGACAAAGTAAATTTATAATTCATCATTATTCTTTTAGCGAATTTTTCGTAAAACAAAAAAATCACTAATGAGCAGATCGGTATATATATATATATATATATATATATATATATATATATATATATATAATATAATATATAAATATATATATATATATATATATATATATATATATATATATATATATATATATATATATATATATATATATAAGACAATTATTCTATTATTGAGGGGTTTCAAAGAAATAAACAATTATGTTGCTCTGTAACAAGAGTATTTAATTTTAATCACTATTTACAATAATATACAATATTTACACCTTACCTGTAACAAGAGAAACGACAATTAAAGTTTCTTTCTCCGTTACACCTCTATTTATACTTTATTTTAAATAATCTTCTAGTTTAATTATTTAAAACAATACACGCGTGTTTTCATTTTCTCTCTGTTTCTCTGTATCCTTCTCTATCTCACTGTCTTCATCAGTCTTACCATCTCTACTACCAACTACTGTAGCGCGGCAGATTCAATTAAAGAAAGTATTTCTTTACATCTCCCCCCTTGGGCTGAAAACTGGCAATAACAGATGCTTCTCGAATTATGTATCTTTTTCTAAATCTTCTTTGTTTGCTTCTGATTCAATTTCTGAGATTTGTGTTAGTTTTGTTATATGGAATAGGCCTGTCTCTGATTTTTTCCTTCCTGTGTTTATCTTGTATATCGTGTTTGATATTTTCTCTATTATTTCGAAAGGTCCTATTCGTAGTTAGTCTAATTTTTTTCTATTTAGTTTATTACCGTTCTCTATATATACTTTGTCTCCTATATTGAGTTCTAGTTGTTTTCGGTTTTTCTCAAATAGTTTTTTATTGTAATTATGTGATCTAATAGTATTTTCCAATGCTAGTCTTTTATCTCTAATCCAATCTTCCATATCTGTTTCTTTCTTTACTTCATCAGGTTCCGTAGAAACGTTCGTGCCATCTAATAAATAAATTGGTACAAAACCTGTTATTGAGTGTTCTGTTTCGTTGTATTTTTCAACACATTCTTTTGCCACTGTTGTCCAAGCTTTTTTCTCTTTCCGTTCATTAATTCTACATCTAATTTTGTTTACTATTGTCTGATTAAGTCTCTCGTTCAAGCCGTTGGAAGATGGTGTATTTACTGCAGTAAATATCAGTTTTATATTATTTTTTCTAGGAATTCTTTAAATTCCTTTGAGTTGATTCCTGGATATTGATCTGTGAGGATCACTCCAATTTCATCTGTTTCCGTCACATCTTTCACTAATTTTATAAAATGGTTGGCACTTTGCGTTTTTGATGATGAAATGAAAGCATATCTTGTAAAGTGGTCCACTAGCAAATGCAAATATTTTTTTGTAGATCTAGATCCACCGAGGCCGCCAATGGTGTCTATTGACATTATTTCGAACGGTTTCGTTGCTGGTCTAAATACGACATTAACCCGTGTTTTCCTTGACCTCTCGATTTTTTTTTACATACCTCACAATTTTGACATGCTTCTTTGATATCTCTTGTTAGGTTTTTCGCTGTGTATACCGTGCTAATTTTTCTCCGCATTTGTCTGATACCTATATGATACCATTCATCGTGGACATCTTTTATTATTTTCTTACTAAATTCCTCTGATAAAATTATTTTCTCTTTTTTTCTTATTTTTTTGTAAAAAATTCCATCTTTTTTTATTATTTCTGGATTCCCGTTTCTTATTGTCTGGTTTTTCTCTTGATCTCTCTTTATATCATCTATTTCTATTAAATTAACTATTCTCAACAGTTCTTCTTTGTCCTCTTTTGAATCTAACACTGGGTTTCTGCTCAGGCAGTCCGCTTCTAGATTATTCTTTCCTGGTAAATATATTATTTTAAAATCATATTGTGATAAATAATATGTTAGATCACCTAGTTCTTCGTCCGTTCTAGCCTTTATATTTAAATTTTCCAAAGGTTTATGATCTGAATATACTGTAAAGGGTTTTCCTATTAGCCAGCATTGCCAGTATTTTACTGCTTCTTTTATTGCCAGACACTCTAAATATATAGCTTTTTTCCTTTTTTGCATTTCATTAAGCTTTTTTGAGAAATATGCAACTGGCTTTTCTTTCTTATCTGGATGTTCTTGTTTAAGCACTGCACCAATACCTTCTAATGATGCATCTGTGTAAATTTTTATAGGCAAATCTTTATCAAATATCTCTAATATTGGTTGAGAGCACAAGAGTTCTTTTATTTTCCTAAATGATTTTTCACATTCTTCCGACCATGTATATTTTTCATTTTTCCTTAGTAATTTATGTAGCGGATCTAAAATTATTGCACTTTTTGGTATATACTCATGGTAAAAATTTATTTTTCCCAAAAACTGTCTAATATTTTTTTGTGTTTTTGGAATGGGAAAATCTTTTATTGAAGTAAGGTTATCTTTAACTGGTCTTACCGAATTGTTCTGGATTATATGGCCCAAGTATTTCACTGAATCCGAGGCGAACGTACATTTTTTTAATTTCAATCTAAAACCTTCTTTTGTTATTGCCTCTAATATTTGTTTTATATGTTCCACATGTTCCTCGAATGACGAAGAATATATTAATATATCATCAATATAATTTGTAGAAAATCCTGTTAATCTATGTTTTCTTAAGATATTGCTTAGAATTCGTTGGAAAATTGCCGGTGATGTTTTTAAGCCAAATGGGAGACAGGTCCATTGAAAGTGTGCATCTTGTGTAACAATACCTGTTTTACTTCTGTCTTCAATTCGGAGCGGAATAGACCAAAAAGCCGAGTTTATGTCTAATGTTGTGAAATATTTACAATTTCTAGTCTTTACTATCAAATCATCTATTATTGGAAATGGTTGAGCTTGTGGTGATATTATTTTATTTAAATCTCTAAAGTCAATGCAGTCTAGATTTCTTGTTTTCATCTTTTTTAAATGCTAGCGTTACTGGTGCTGCAAATGGACTGTACGATTCCTCAATGAGGTTTCTCTTTAAAAGATTTGCAATTTGTTCTTCAATTTCTTTTCTGTCTTCTATTGTGCATCTTTATGGTCTCTTGCTGCAATATTTATCAACTAATAGATCTATCCGTTGTTTTGCATTTAAGTGCTTACTGGTAAATTTTTCAATCATATACTTATCTGCTATATGTTTTAGATTTTTCTCTCCTTCTTTTTTGTCTGATGCTTCTATTAATTTTTCTAATATCTTACTCAGGTCATCCTTTTTTGTTTCTTTTTCATCTGCTTCTTGTAAATATTCACCTGCAAATTGAATATTATCATCTTCATCTATATATATTTTCTTCAACTCTTCTGTCATAGAAATCCACACTTTTCTTGATTGATGTCTCTTCTTCAAACTATTCTTTGCTTTCAAGAAATTTTCTGTTTTCATCAATTCTGTATGGTTTCCCATGTATTTATTTTCTCCTTGTAAAACATACCTCAATCCATCTTCTGTTTTTATTGAGGTTATGGCAATTGTATTTGACTTCTCGTCTTTCGGAGAAGCGACTATTGTAAATTCAAATTGCAACTTATCCATATCTAGTTGACTAAAATTATTCTATTATTGAGGGTTTTCAAAGAAATAAACAATTATGTTGCTCTGTAACATGAGTATTTAATTTTAATCACTATTTACAATAATATACAATATTTAGACCTTACCTGTAACAAGAGAAACGACAATTAAAGTTTCTTTCTCCGTTACACCTCTAATTATACTTTATTTTAAATAATCTTCTAGTTTAATTATTTAAAACAATACACGCGTGTTTTCATTTTCTCTCTGTTTCTCTGTCTCCTTCACTATCTCACTGTCTTCATCAGTTTTACCATCTCTACTACCAACTACTGTAGCGCGGCAGATTCAATTAAAGAAAGTATTTCTTTACACACACACACACACACATATATATATATATATATATATATATATATATATATATATATATATATATATATATATATATATATATATATATATATATATATATATATATATATATATATATATATATATCGTTTCAATACCTCAAAAAGTAATGGGCCGATTTGATGAAATTCGGTAGGTACCTTCCTTTCGTAAGTGGCTTAGAGAGGTTCGTTAAGCAGGAAAATCGGACAAGTTTTTCCTAGGAAATTTTGGGTTTTCTTTCGGGAAATTTCTGTATCTCCGAAAATAAAAGAGCTATGGCAACCAAATTTGGTACATATGTTTCTACTGTCAAACTCACCCCACGTGCCGAAACTCAGATCTTTAAGTTGAAAGAAGAAAAACTTATTAGCATTTAAAAAACAAATTTTAGGTTCCACTGGTGATCAGAGGAAAGCACAAGAACAAAATATTTTTTGTGACTAACAAAACAATTGTATTTTACATACAACTGTTAAGTTTTCCTGACGCAGAAAGGTCAAGAAGTAGCAGAAAAAATATTTTGAAAATTTTATCATTTTTATTCTTAAAACGTCCAAGTGGCGATTTGAAACGCCAAAATTTGCAATTTTCAGACAACGAATTTGAAACAAATACGGATTATGTAGAAGATATGTCGTAATAAGTGTGTTTTACAAAGCCTTAAGCTTCAGCTTCAATCTTCACTGCCCTTCATTTTACATAAATGTTTTCGGAAAATCCATTTCAAATAGACCCTCTTTCTGATGCTTCGGTAGTAGTTTCAGCTATAGAGTTTATAGTTTAATAGTCTATATTTTAGTACATTTTCGTAAAAAAAAAAAACGTTTTTGGGAGGACCTCGACTTATGAATTTTAAAAAGATTTCCTTAAATGAGCGCGAACTAGAACCCATAAACCCATATACGGTGTTAGCTTTAGTTTTTGTCCGATTATACATATACAGGGTGACGCATTTCTACGGTAAAGCTCAATATATCCGTTATTATACAAGATATGAGAAAAAAGTATATACGTTAATTATAGGGTATCTCGAGCTGCATCTTATAAACCTATGTTGACAATCACATGGTGGCCCGTAAGTCGGGGGTGATACACACTTTCTTTTTTTAATAGAACATCCCCTTATGTTATTGCATTTTTGTGTTTTCGAACGAATTATACTGCATGTTTGTAAGAATAAAAATTGACATCGTTCATCGTTTTTGAGTTATTTTGTTTGTATTACTCAAAAAAATCGAGCTGCCGTATACATGCACTCTCAAATAGAGGCTGAATTTTAAAAGTTTTCGTTTCTGTAGAAATTATATTTGTAACATTTTTGTAATATGTTGGTAATTGATAATAAATGTTTAGTAAGTTATTGTAAAAAAAAAGTTGTCGAATTTTTGTGAAAAACATAATTTAGTGTAACGTTACTGAAGGCAATTTCTGTAAAAAAAATGGTGATTTTTGTAAAAGAAATTTTTGCAAATTTTCATTTTTTTTTCAATTTAGGCCCTAAAGCTGTTTGTGAATAATTATATCTTGGCAGGTCTGTAAACAGGTTAAAGGGGCTCGTTGGCCAGGAAAATCTGACCAGTTATTTTCTGGAACTTTTAAAGTTTATTTTCGGAAAATTTTTGTACTTTTTGAAACAACAAAGCTATTTTAATGAAATATGTTACATTGGTAGTACTATATAGGTTATACTACCAACCAAATGTCATTCTTTTAAAAACAAGACATATTTGCCATTAAAAACATTTTATCGAAAATTCGCTACCTTAACGGACTTTCTGCGTTCCGACTTTTTTATTTGCACAAAAACATCAGTCCTGCCGCAGCAAATATAATTTTCATAATTTTTTTTCGAAAACTGGTTATTTAAATATAAATAAGTTTTGGAAAAAAAAGTAGTGTATGTACATTATGTCATCATAATAACCCTTTAAGCGCCATGTGGCCCTGTCATTGAAACCACCCTCTGTCCAACAGTTTTTAATTTTATTGCACCTTTGGCGTTTTATCAACAAGGTCAAGTTTTTCTAGAGGTCTTGTATTGGGCTGTCCATTCTTTTTTTCCCAGCATACACACGTCAATAAGAGAAGAAAAGCAAAAATGAATTTTTCCATAACTGCGGCCCACACTATATATATATATATATATATATATATATATATATATATATATATATATATATATATATATATATATATATATATATACAGTGTGAAACACACTTATGGAATAAAATTCATTATTCAGCAAAAAATAGTTTTTGTGGAAAACGCTGAGACACGTGAAGTTTAATTTGTCGAACATTATCGTATAATCATAGTTAAAAAAAACTAAACTTCCACCATTTTACCCCCACCACTGTACCCCCACCACTTTATCTTCTTTTTTTAAATAGCAACCCTAAATTTTTTCATCACAATTCGTTGGATCACATTTTTCTGAACGCGGAGATACCCCATAGGTATGGTCTAATATTACAGTTTTCAATACAGGATGGAAATTTAATACCGGAATATTAAAACTAAACAGTTTACCCTGAAATTCAAATTTCGAAAATAAACTCAATAAAAACGTCCCTGTCTTATAATAAATATTTAA
Organism: Tillus elongatus; assembly: GCA_964006375.1. NCBI lineage: Eukaryota > Metazoa > Arthropoda > Insecta > Coleoptera > Cleridae > Tillus > Tillus elongatus. The sequence continues at coordinate 53,831,696 of OZ023262.1, forward strand.
AATGTTCTCCATTCACTTGCACACAACGAAATAATCTGCTCAGGAATTCTTCACTGACTCTTACCTTAAATATCTTATCTTGTCTTTTATCTAAAACATACTTGGTATCATTAATCGTTTCTTATTAACTACTAATTATTGCAGTGTGAAAGGTGAAATTTAACAGTTGTGTTTTATTTTGTGGTATATTGTGTTGAATTCAGGGTCTTCTAATAAATTAGCCGTAATTTTGTTCCGATAATTTCAATTAATTTTTGGTCTAATAATGTGATACTTAACTGAAACTCTGCGAACAGAAATATTAATGATGATTGGGTATGGTGATATGTGTAGAACACAGGCACAAGTTGTTAACCTATTTAATGAAAAACATCCAGAGTTTCCCCCACTAACCCAGGGAACTGTGTCTAAGATACATTCACAGTTTGGTGATTATGGACATGTTAAACCACTGCCTAGGAGACCCAAGTTTGTTGAAGAAGATGTAAAACTCAATATTTTATTGGCTTTTCAAGAAGAACCAACAACTTCTACCGGTCAGGTTGCACGTGAAAATGATGTTAGATAATCAACAGTTTTAAGGTGTCTCAAAAACGAAATAAATAAACTACAACACTTTCAAGAGTTGACTGACGGTGATTCTGATAGAAGACTGCAATTTTGTGAAGAACTGCTGGACATGTTACATCGAAATGTAATCTCTTCTGCTGACGTTCTATTTTCCGATGTAGCAATATTTCTTTTGAATGGCGATGTAAACTAGCAAAATTGCAGATACTGGGCTACCAAAAGCCTCCACTGGATGCGACAAACACACACTCGGCGTCCTCAGAAGTTGAGAGTTTCGGCTGGTATCATTGGTGATCACGTAGTTGGACCTGTTTTTATAGAAAATCTAAACGGTTCAAGATATTTAGAAATGCTAAGACAGGTTGTCCCAATGTTAGAAGAATTGTATCTAAATGTAATGGAACCTAATATTCCCCATGAAAGAATGTGGTTTCAACAAGACGGTGCATTGTCCCACTTTGCTTGTTAAGTACGGGAGTATTTACACGAAGTCTTTCCACAAAGATGGACGAAGAGGTTTAGTAGAATGGCCCGCTAGATCACCAGATCTTACACCTCTTGATTTCTTTTTATGGAGATACTTCAAAAACAGAATGTATAAAACGCAGATTGCTGATTTAGATAATTTGAAAATGAAATTAGGAACGTAACGCCTGACGTGTTGAACAGAGTTAGGGAAGAATTCCAGAGCAGATTATGTCGTTGTGTGCAGGTGAATGGAGAAAATTTTGAACCTTTATTATAAGAAAGGAACGTTTTTATTCAGGTTTTTTTTTTTCGAAATTTGAATTTTTGTGTAAACTATTTACATTAATATTCCGGTATCAAATTTCCAGCCTGTATTGAAAACGGTAATATTAGACCAGCTCTGCATTCAGAAAAATGCGATCCATCGAATTTTGATGAAAAAATGGGTTGCTATTAACAAAAAAGGTATAAAGTGGTGGGGGTAAACTGGTGAGAGTTTATTTTTTTAACTATGATTATAAGATAACGTTCGACAACTTAAACTTCACGTGTCTCAGCGTTTTCCACAAAAACTATTTTTTCTGAATAATGAATTTTATTCCATAAGTGTGTTTCACACTGTATATATATATATATATATATATATATATATATATATATATATAAATATATATATATAAATATATATATATATATATATATATATATATATATATATATATATATATATATATATATATATATATATATATATAGTCTGAAATTATTCTAGGTATGGCGCTAATTTACATAACTTTGTACAGAAGTCGCGATATTTTCATTAGCGAATTTTCTTCTATAAAAATTTCCTGAAAATGACAAAAAAAGCACACTGATAGAAATTCGAACAAACCGTGCTAGAAGGAGTATATGACAAAGCATTGTTGGTGAAAAAAATTGCAAAGAGGCAAACCTTGTTGCCTATATTCTGAGGTATAATAACATGTTAATAACATAATTTGCAGATTTGCATATTCAGGAGGTCGAAGAAAATAATTAGGTCGATGAACTAGTAAAAGGGCTAAAGATAAAATAGATAGACTGATGACAATGGTGCAAAATATAAAAACAGATTTACTGGTAATAAAGAATGTGAAGAAAATCTATAGGCAAGAAATCGCAATACGCACGGAAGAAAATGAAAATTTAAAGAAGGAGTGCGAGTTAGTAAAAGCCGAAAACAGATAAATAAAAGATGAACCCACTGAGAAAGGTCACTAAAAGACTAGACAAGGAAAGAAGAGAGAAGAAGGCAGCAGGCGGAACAGTCAGAGTGGGGCACAACAAGATTACTGTAGACAATGAAGAGTAGAAGTGGAGCAAAATAACGGAAAATCCACCAAAATCAAAAGAGATATAGGCGAAAAACGGAGGATATATAGATGAGGACGATCCGAAACAGGTAAACGCGAATAAAGCAACGGAATCAAATGTAGTTGGGCGGAATGAGAGGGTTTGGAAAATAGGCACATGGAAGATCAGAAGTCTCACAGGTAAAGAATATGAATTGAAAGATGAATTTTAAAAAACTGATCTGGACGTTATGAGTATAACGGAGACGAAAAAAAAAGGGTAGTGTCAAGGTTTCATTGGCTGGTCACATACTGACTATACATAAAAAAGAAGATGCATATTAAACCAAAGAAACATTAAATACTTGAGACAGTGGAACGGTGTATCAGAAAGAATATGGAAAATAGAGTTAGACGTTAATGATAAACAAGGCACAACTGTAATAGTAGCGTACGGACTAAGTGAGGACGCACAAATCACAGAGAAAGAAACATTTTGGAAACAACTGACCGGAACAGCGGAACAGACAACGGGACGACTGATTATACTGGGAGATTTAAATTGAAGAGTGGGCAAGAAAGATAAAGAATCATGTGAAACAATTAGGACACATGGAGAAAGAACCATAAATGATGGTGGCAGAAGATTTCTGAATGATGAATAACCTTATAATTACAAACACCTGTTTCACACACAAAGATATTCACAAATACACAAGAGAAGTGAAAAATAGAGGAGAAAAATCATAGATTATGTAATGATAAGTAAAGAGTAAAGGAATGAAGTGAGGGACACACGGGTAAGAAGAGACGCCGAAATATATTCGGATCATTTGCTAGTGCTTACAAAACTGAAAATTAGGGGGAAAATACCACACGCAGCACGAAAAAAATGCAAGCAGGGCAAGGTTGAAAGCATCATTGCAAGAATAAGAACATATAAGTTAGGTATAGACGAAACTGCGAAGGCCTACACAGGGACATTAGAAAATGAAGCGAAGAAATTTGGGAACGTCGATGATGATGTATCGCTGTCAGAAATGTGGAAAAAGATTAGAGACATAACCCTGCAAACATCAAGGGAGATATGCGGCACAACAAACGTGACCGGAGATATAAAACAGACCAGTTGGTGGAATGATGAAATGTAGATACAGATAAATATCATGAAGCACACGTGGAAAACATATCTAGCTACCAGACATAACGAGAACTATAATGAATACAAAGATCATAGAACCAGGGTAAAACATTTGGTGAAGGAACTGCAGCAGCATACGTGGGACTACATGCAAAGTAAACTTGAAAGAGATAGTCAGGGAAACCAGAAACTTTTCTATAAGGTACTAAAGTCTCTAAGAAAAGGAAAACATTGTGGACGCAGACATATAAAAAGCAAGGAAGGTAAAATATTGTGTAATGATGAATAGATAATGAACAAATGGAGGGAACATTTTGAAGAAATACTAACTAGAGGGCAGACCAACCACAATAGCTGCAAAGAGAGATCCGAAAACCGAACTCATCACCGAAATGAAAAAGGAAGTGGAGACGAAATACAAGTGGATGAGGTAATGGAGGCAATAAAAGACTCAAAAGAGGAAAATCAGAGGAGTACGATCGGATAACCCTCGAAATGTTGAAAAACTTAGGAGATACAAGCCTAGAAATGCTTACAAAGCTATGCAACAGAGCGTGGAAGGAAGAAAAGGTACCGAAAGACTGGCAATTGGGAATACTAATGCATATACATAAAAAAGGTGATGGGAGAGAATCCTCCAATTCCAGAGGAATCACTATGTTGAGCGTAGTATTCAATGTATACGAAAGAATTATAGATAGAAGATTGAAAATCGCAATAGAAGATACTTCCGAAGAATCACAGAGTGGATTTATAAGGAGAAGAAGGGTGCAGGGTGCAACAAAACAGCTATTAGAGAAGAACAACATCACATATTCTGCTTTCATATATTTGCAAAAAGCTTTAGACAGTGTTTCCAGAGAGATGATTTGGAGAAGCCTAGAAAAAAGAAACATTTACGAAACTGCGTAGGAACATAACCAGTTTATACAACAACACAAGAAACATCATCATAATAAGAAATAGGTAGTTGAACCAATTCATGACCATAGATAGGGTGGTGTGTTGTAATGGACGACATAATAATGAAGACAGAGAGCAAATCAACAAAACTGAAAGTGGGACACAGAAATATGAAATTGATCACGATCTACATTTGTGCGTTTGCTGATGACATCCAACACAGCCTGGAAAAGTGGAACAGGGCGCTAAAAGAAAAAGGTTTGAAAATAAATATACGCAAAACCAAAGTCATGACATTGGGAAAAGATAATGAGAAGAAGATAACAATAAAGCTGGATGGCAAAAGTGTTAAACAAACAGAAGTATTCAAATATTTAGGAATGAAGATACAGGATGATGGAAAGTGGAACGCAGAATTAAATAAAAGATCAGAAAACACCATGAAGCTCTACCATGCACTGAGTAACACATTTCTAAGAAGAAAAGAAATATCAACGAAAACGAAAATGACAGTATACAAAACAGTTTTCAAGCCAATTCTGACTTGCGGGTGCGAAAGTTGGGTTCTCTCCAAACAAGTGAAAAGTAGACTACAGGCAGTAGAGATGAAGCATCTGAGAGCAGTAAAAGGCATTACAAGAAGAGATAGGATAAGAAATTATAACGTCAGAGAAGAACTGAAAATAGACCCAGTGATATTAAGTATAGAAACGCAACAACTAAAGTGGATGGGACACCTTGTGAGAATGAAAGAGGAAAGACAACTGAAAATTGTTTGGCAAGCAAGATCACTACAGATGAGGCCAAGAGACAGACCAAGGAAGACCTGGAGCGACTCAGTAGCAGAGGTTCTAGAGAAAAGAGGATTGGACTGAAGATCAGCAATGTAAAAACCTAAAAATAAGAAGGAATGGGCATAATTTGTGCACTCAAAATGCTAAGAAAATACACCCTAACACCTAAGGGTATTAATAGGGTTTTGATTATATATATATATATATATATATATATATATATATATATATATATATATATATATATATATATTTATATATATATTATTTGCAGACACATACTTAAAAAAATAGAGAAGAGATAGACAAAGGGACAAATTCAACAAATTGGAAGGAACATCTTCGTGGTTGCGACGTCGCCTTTAGACTATCATGATGGTGATGATTTTCAAGTTTTCAAAAAAATCAAGAAATATTTATAAGCTACCAAACTTTCACGATAATTTTGATGATTCCCCGCACTAACAAATACTTTTGTTTTTTGTATGCAAATTATATTCCTGCAGATTAAAGAAGCTAATGAAGCATCATAATCCCCTCATTGACATTAAGTGTAAGAGTTAACTGGCTATTAACAGTTCTGTTTGTTTGGTATGTGTGCATATTTTTATTAGAGCGTAGGCTTGTAATCTCAAGGCTTCCAACTCAAGACACAGGTATGGCAAGAGCGGCCCACTGTTTGCAATCAACACAAGTTCATTGTCCATTCTGCGTGACGTCATAATGCCATACTGTTATCCCGTGGGCAACTTAATCAGATAATTTACCCGCACTCTATAAATGATATCATCCATAATATATCACATTATCAAATATGAACATGAATTTTTAATTTGATTTGACACATAATAGACAGGAAAGTGTTTAATTTTGTATGATATGTAATTATATACGTACCATATACAATGCCAGTGGATCGATCCAGTGACCTTAAAATTTATATTTATTTATAAACCGTATCAACGAGATTAACCGACCTCCTTCAAGGAAGGAGATTATAAATTCGATCCCTATGCACTTCTCAAGCTAATTTATTTTTAAGAGGAACGGTTTTACACAGCTCCATACATTTCTTTTCAGAAATATCTGAAATCGTAGACGGTAGCAAAAAATATTCAGTAAATAGGAAGGAGTTGGTTTAATTATGGTCAATTGAGGGCAGTCATCTTGAATCCTTCGTGACACATACTCGCCTGGTGAATTATTTTTAACCGACTTCAAAAAAGGAGGAGGTTCTATGTTTGCCTGTATGTATTTTTTTTTATGATGTTCACAGATGCTTTCATTAATTGTGGACAGATTTTTAAACATATTTTTTGTTTGAAAGGGTACACTCCAATTTTTACCAAGTCAGGATCTGGTGATGGGATCTCAGGGAAATCGATGTAAATCCTCAAAAAATATTTTTTATGTATGTTCAACAATATTGTGGATAATTGTGGACGAATTTAAAAACATTTTTAGTAAAAATTCACTAATGAGAAGATCTCGACTTTTGAATTTTGAAAACATTTCTTCAAAAGAGCGCTAATTAGGCCCCCTAGAACACATATCCGGGGTCAGTTTCGATTTATATATATATATATATATATATATATATATATATATATATATATATATATATATATATATATTTATATATATATATATATATATATATATATATATATATATATATATATATATATATATATATATATATATATATATATATATATATATATATATATATATATATCACACCGATAACTCAAAAATGAATGGGCCGATTTTGGCAAAATTTGGTGAACGGCCGAGGTTTTCCAAGAAAATTTTGTGTTTTCTTTAAAAAAAATCATATCTCCGGAAATAACAAAGTAGGGGCAACCAAATTTGGTACATTCTTTTACATCTCTATAGATAAATCACCTACCAAAAGTTAGTGCTGTAGGTCAAAAGATAAAAAAGTTATGGGCATTTAAAGAAAAATAAATTGGGGTTTCCCTCAAAACGTCAAAGTGACAATTTAAAACGTTAAAATTGGCAACATTTAGGCAAATAATTTCAATCTAATACGGGCTATGAAAAGAAAATGTCTCAAGAAGAATGTTTTCCAAATCCTGAAGTCTTAGTTTCAACCGTCATTTTCCTTCATTTTACTAAAATGTTTCCAGAAAATTAATTTCAAATAGACTCTTTCTCTGATGCTTGGCAGTAGTCTTAGCTATAGAGTTTATCGTTTAATGGTATATAAGTTTTGTAGAATTTTTGTAAAAAGTCAATAAAGCTCAATATATCCGTTATTCTACGAGATATAAAAAAATTGTATACATTAATTATAGGGTGTCTTGAGCTACATATTAAAAAATATTTCTACAATCTCAGGGTGGCCCATAACTCCGTGGTGATAGAAATAATTTTTTTTAGTCGAACACGCCTTATATTATTGCATTTTTGCATTTTCCATCGAAATATAAAATAAAATAAAGAGTAACACATTGGGCTTTGGAGAACACCTTGATAAGGTTATGCAGAAGGCGGTAATACTCGCAACTGCCCACAGCGTGCGAGGATTTCTGGGAAATGAGGATGTGTCACGTTGTTGTTAGGGCCCGATAACTTGGAAAGGGCTCCATCGGAGCTCAATCCGTTTGGTTATCTGAGATACTGGGGATAAATCAATGTTCTTCCTTGGAGAGTGTTCTAAAGCCCTTCAGGTTAAAGTAATAATAATAATAATAATAATAATAATAATAATAATAATAATAATAATAATAATAATAATAATAATAATAATAATAATAATAATAAACATATGGAAGCTCCAGAAGGTGGCTATATATCCTTTCGTAATGTCGGCGGAAGGAATAGTCAGCAAAAATTTCATGGGAAATCTAAAAGAACTCGGATTACCAAATAACATCCTCAACGTGGGGCAGAGCGCGGTTCTGCTGCAGACATGTCACATAGTCAGAAAAGTCCTCAGTTAAGTGGCGACCTCAAACACGTCTGCTGTGTTGAAGCACCGGAAGTCAGACTGTAATAATAATATCGACATAATGGGATATGATGAATTTCATCCCCATCTACCGAGCCGAACCCCAATGTCGCGCGCGGGGGGTCGGTCAAAAGGTTTCCAGTAGTAATACTGAGAAAGTGTAACGCTTATATCAAATAATAATAATAATAATAATTAAAATAATAATAATAATAATAATGATAATAATAATAATAATGATGATGATGATGATGATGATGATGATGATGATGATGATGATGTTAACTAAAACGGACATCAAAAATCTACAACGGAAGGTGCTAACACTCCTAACAAAATCTGAGAAGCATCACTCCCGTAGTGCTATCGAGCGAGTAATCCTACCTAGACACCAAGGTGGAAGAGCAGTGTTGGATATTGGTAAACAGTAGGACCAGCAGATAGTGAACCTGCGTACATATTTCCATCAGTAGGCGCTGACTTCTGAACTACACCGTGACGTATGCAAGGCAGATGATTCAACACCGCTACAATTAAAAGAAAATGAAATGCAAAGTCACTATCGGACTGATCAGGAGAAGCTGCAATCTTGGATGCAGAAGCCTCTCTATGGGCGACATCTGAATGAGACCTCCCAGGCACATCTCGACAAACTGGCGTCGAACTACTGGTTGGTGTCCGGACAGATGTTTCCAGAGACAGGGGGGTTTTTGCTGGCCATACAAGATCAGGTCATCCCAACAAGAAACTACCTGAAGTATATTGTTGGAGATAATTCGGTCCAAGATGACAAATGTAGATTTGGGTGTCAGTCATCAGAGACTATCCAGCAGGTCACCGGAGGATATCAAGCGTTTGCTGCAACATAGTATAAAGAGAGGCACGACGCAGTTGCTAAAATAGTTCATTAAGAACTGGCTCTGAAACTGGGACTTCTAAATCTTTGTAACGTGCCCTACTATAGATACACTCCTGAGACTGTTCTAGAGAACTCAATATACAGGTTGTACTGGGATCGGACTGTGCTCACAGATCAACGAGTTGCCCAAAACAGGCCAAATATAATAATAGTGGATAAGTCATGCAACCAAGTGACGCTGATTGATGTGGCCATTCCGAATACTAATAATCTAGAGATAAAGTACAACGAGAGGATCATTAAGTACAGAGACTTCGAGATACAAGTAAAGGGACAGTGGAGGGCAGATAGTGTCCGAGTGATTCCAATAGTCATGTCGTCAACTGGTGTGGTTCCTAAGAATTTTCGAGAGAACATTAAGAGACTGGGTGTTGGAGAGCATCTTTATAAGGTTATGCAGAAGGCGGTAATACTTGCAACCGCCCACGCCGTGCGAAGATTCCTGAGGATGTGTCGCGTTGTCATTCAGGGCCCGATAACTTGGAAAGGGCTCCATCTGAGCTCAGTCCCTTTGGTATCTGAGACACCTAGGATGAGTGAATGCTCCCCTTTAAAGGAGTGTGAAAGCCCTTCACGCTAAAGTCGATAATAATAATAATAATAATAATAATAATAATAATAATAATAATAATAATAATAATAATAATAATAATAATAATAATAATAATAATAATAATAATAATAATAATAATAATAATAACAATAATAATAATAGTTATTCACCGCTCAGATGCAATAGCATGTGCATATGATTAGCCAGAATAGTTCAAAGAACAACAGATCAAACAATGTTCATCTAAACGTTAAACGGTAAATATAACAAGTAATAAAAAAACTCTGGACGCAGCAAGTGCGTTATGGAAGTGAGTTTTCATAAAAATGTATTTAATAGCAAAAGCGAGCAAGCATCAATCTGATTACCGGTATGGACTATGTAGTAGAAACAATGTACTATATCTTATCAAAATTACCTATTGTTTGAAAATGTACAAAAATTTTCCGAAAAGAAACTTAAATGTTGGTTTCCTAGCCAACAGATCTTACGTTGATAGCAAATTGAGATATTGAAATTTGAAGGATATAATGAAAATTCGCTACCAAAACGCACTTACTGCGTTCAGATTTTTTTCTTACAAACATGCATGATATTTCGATAAAAAATGCAAAATTACATTAACGAATTTGTACTACGAAAATTAGCTAAAACTTATAAACAATAAAAACTAACTAAACCTACAGCGAAAGCATCAACTTAACTAAACCGACAGCCAAAGCATCAGAGAAAGGATCTATTTGAAATGAATTTTCTGTAAATATTTTAGTAAAATGAAGGGCAATGACGATTGAAGATTAAAGTTAAGGGTGCGCAGAACACTCTTCTTGCAACATTTCCTTTTCATAATCCGTATTTGTTTCACGTTCTTTGTCTACACCTTGCCAATTTTGACGTTTAAAATCGCGACTTTGACGTTTTGAGGAAAACTTCAATTTTTTTTCTTTAACTACCCATAACTTTTTGTCTTGAAATGTAGAGACCTAGATTTTGATACAGGGTTCACCCTTTAGAATACAAACACGCGTACCAACTTTAGTTGCCCTTACTTTGTTATTTCCGGAGATATAATTTTTTTTTAAGAAAGAAAACACAAAAGGAAGGTACTCACCAAATTTGATCAAGATCGATATCTATATATATATATATATATATATATATATATATATATATATATATATATATATATATATATATATATATATATATATATATATATGTATATATATATATATATATATATATATATATATAAACACGGATCTCCCCATTAGTGAATTCTTTTTAAAGAAAATTCACTAAATATAAGACATTTTATACAATAATGACATTTATATCACAATCAAAATATTACTTCCTGAAAACTATACAAGCTTTGTTTGCCGGGACTGGCGGTATGATGAATAGCAGAACACACAGACCGGTTCCATACTAGTTTAGACTCTTCAGAATGCCATATCAATGTCTCAACAAGTCGTCATTACGGTAGGCATTGCCATATAATGCAGTGGAGAACAGTGTGAAGAGCCATCTCTAGTCTTGTAATGGTTCTAGGCTTTCACAGCAGCTTGTACGTAAGCACAATACAGCAAAAAGGATGCTGTGGGAAGAAACTAACTAGCCATTATAACTACTCTCCTGGCTAATAGAACGAGGGCGTTGAATAAATCTTGTCTTCTGCATATCCTGTCTTGGAAAAATTAATGTGGTAAAATCCGGCGATTACGCAGGTGACGATATGAAACTTGCATATGATATTAATGTGTTACCAAAAGTACCAAGCTTTCTACCATAAAAATTACAATACATATCAAATTTAAAATCATTCAGTTAAAGAAAAGTTCACACGAAATTAGAAAATTTGTTATAAAAATTTTAATATTCTATTTTTAATATACATGACCAGATTTGACCAACTAAATTTCTAATATATTAGTATAACTTCTTAAATAGAAACACTGAATAAGTACCTAGATAAAATAGATGCAAAGGCTGGAAAACTGGACCCATATAGGATTACTATCACTTAATAAATTAATATCGTGAAAGTGTTTTCCGTCACTTTTAGTTTATAGTTTACATTCTGGTTACGTAATATTAAACTAGCTCTCCATAATAAGCGTTGCCCACGGTGTCCCATTATCAGTTTTTAATCGGTTATTTGTTATATAAGTGTGCAAATAATGCTACAGTAACTAATGTTTGACAATGATTTCTTATTTTGGTTGATTTTTGCAAAAAAGGGGAAATTTTATATTTCTCCAATTTGCGGCATTTGAGCTGTAAATATGATTTTATCTACTTTTCAGTTTTAAGCTTAATAATAAATCAAAACAAACCAGTTGAACTGAGACCCTATTATTGGGTAAAAGTCACAATTTTATTTGAATAATATGCAAATATCTCATAGCGAAAATAACCTGGGTACAATGAACTCATATATTGGATTAAGCGCCTGAAAATGTACATAATATATCTTCACTTTGTCAGTGCCAGCGGTAGATATAAGTTGGGATCTCTAAGTGTTGCCATCTAAAAGATGAGAATCTAGTGTCTTGTTTAAAATATGGTTGGTTGGTTTGGTTTAGAATGACACATATATATATATATATATATATATATATATATATATATATATATATATATATATATATATATATATATATAATAATAAAAATAATAATAATATACATTTATTTTCCTTCATTACAAAAAATAAACAGTACATTCGTTGCAATTAATTAGGTACATAAACAGAGGAAAACCACTAGGTTGCGATCAAGCAACCATAACGCACTTGCTGTACCAGAATTTATTTTCTTACAAACATGCATTATATTTCGACGGAAAATACAAGAATGCAATAACATAAGGCGTGCTCGATTAATTATTTTTTTTATTTAATATTATGCTCGATTAAAAAACAAAGAAAATTGGTATCACCAATGACTTATATGCCACGCTGTGATTGTAAAAATATTTTGTTTAGATGTAGCTCAAGACACCGTATAATTAATGTATATATTTTTTCGTATCTTGAATATTAACGGATATATTGAGCTTTATTGATTTTTTACGAAAATTCCACAAAAATTATATACCATTAAACGATAAACTCTATAGCAAAACTACTGCCAAACGATCAGAGAAGGGGTCTATTTGAAATGAATTTTCTGGAAAAAATTCAGTAAAATGAAGGACAATGACAGTTGAAGCTGAGACTTCAGGGTTTGTAAAACATTCTTTTTGAGACATTTTCTTTCCATAGCCAGTATTAGTTTCAAGTTATTTACGTAAATGTTGCCAATTTTGACGTTTTAAATCGCGACTTTGACGTTTTGAGGAAAACTCCAATTTATGTTTCTTTAAGTGCCTCTACATTTTTGTCTTTTAACTTCCATAACTAAATTTTGATAGGTGACTTACCTATAACGAAATAAACCTGTGTACCAAATTTGGTTGCGATTATTTTGTTATATCCGGAGATATAAATTATCACAAAATTTGGCGGGAAAATCGGGCCAATTTTCCTGCCTAACTAACTTATCCAAGCCTCTTGCAAAAGGAACGTATTCACCAAATTGTATCAAAATCAACCCTTTATTTTTTGAGTTATAGGTGTGATACACACACACACACACACACACACACACACACACACACACACACACACATATATATATATATATATATATATATATATATATATATATATATATATATATATATATATATATATATATATATATATATATATATATATATATATATATATATATATATATATATATATATATATATATATATATATATTGAAACTGACCCCGGATATGTGTTCTAGGGGCCTAATTAGGGCCCATTTGAAGAAATTTTTTCAACATTCAAAAGTCGGGATCTCCTAATTAGTGAATTTTCTTAAAGAAAATTCTCTAAAAATTATGATACGGCCTTTCTACCAATATATAGCAGATTCCATGTAAATGACGCCTTCGGAAAGGCTTTCGTTTATATTAAACATGGTACGTTGTTTCTATTATATAGGTTATACTGGTACCAAATTTGATGCCTGCTTCCATTAAAAACAAGACCTATTATGTAACTATTAAAAACATTTTTATGAAAATTTATTATCATAACGCACTTGCTGCGTCCAGACTTTTTTTTAAACGAGTAAAATTCCCATAAAGTGCCCTGCTACACCATACTTGCAGCATCAGGACTCTTTTGAACCGACGGATCTTCTGGAGCACACGATGGCGGCCGGTGAACTGGACAACTTTAGAATGCGCACAATGACTTCGATCAAATAAGGATAAAAGCGTTTTCGTAGAAAGTAACGATGTTCACGTAAATACAAGAATGTCTTTAAGTGAGAAAATACGGTTTATAAGATGCAATTATTCTAAGTGAAAAATTGACGTTCCGTAGAAAGTAGATTTTTACTTAATGCAGTTAAGTAATTACATTTTAACATGTTTTTTCACTTTTCTTGCAAAGAATGCATCAATCTCTATAACCTTACATCAAACAATTTTATACAGGTGATTTACAAAAGCGTTCATTATCACTTTCTTTAGGATCCTCTCAAACGATTTGAAGGTTGAGAGAACGCAGCTATCAACAGGTTATGTAATTTTTAGTCAATATATGTTCAGAAAATTTTTATAAAGAAATTTTCGCTTATAGAGAGGTATCGACTTTCGAATTTTATTTTCAAATAAGCGTGAATTAGACCCTTTGGGACACATTTACCTAGAATCCATTAAAACTGGAAGTTTCATCTCCTGTTTTAGAGCCATTTTCAAGAGGTTATGAAAATATATTGACATTCAAAAGATCCGGACACCCAGTAATAAAATGTTTACCTAATATGTATTTAATCAAACTTAAAAAGTCTGGACGCAGCAAGTGAGTTATGGAAGTGAATTTTCATACTGTTTTTAATAGCAAAAATGTCTTTTTTAATTAAAACAGGTATTAAATTTGGTTATCAGTATAACCTATATTACAGTAGAAATATGTACCATATTTAATCATAATAAGTTTGTTATTTAAAAATGCACAAAAAGTTTCCTAAAATAAACTTAAAATGTTCCCGAAAAAACTGGTTTCCCAGCCAACGAATCTTTAGCTAATAGCAAATTGAGTTATTGAAAGTTAAAGCATTTAATGAAAATTTGTTACCATAACACAATTGTTGCGTCCCGAATTTCTTTTCTCAGAAGCATGTATTATATTTCGATGGAGAATGCAAAGATGCATAAGAGGTGTTCGATAAAAAAAAAAGAAAATTTGTACCACCAACGACTTATGGGCCACCCTGTCATTGTAGAAGTAATATTTTAAGATGTAGCTCAAGGCACTCTATAATTAATGTACAAAATTTTCTTTCATATCTTGTATAATAACGGATATATTGAACTTTATTGATTTTTTACGAAAATTCGCCAAAAATTATATACCATTAAACGATAAGCCCTATAGCTAAAACTACCGCCAAAGCATGAGAGAAAGGAGAAAGGGTCTATTTGAAATGAATTTTCTGGAAATATTGTAGTAAAATGAAGGACAATGACCGTTGAAGCTGAAACTTAAGGGTTTGCAGAACACTCTTCTTGCGACATATTATTTGCATAATCCTTATTTGTTTCAGGTGCTTTGCTTAAATGTCGCCAATTTTGACGTTTCAAATCGCGACTTTGACGTTTTGAGGGAAACTCCAAATTTTGCCTTTTTAAATGCCTGTAACTTTTCTGTCTTTTAACTTACAGACCTCAATTTTGGTACATGGCTCAGACAAACACGCGTACCAAATTTCGTTGCCTTTAGTTTGTTATTTCCGGAGATATAAACTTTTTCCGAACGAAAGCCTGGGCCCATTTTCCTGACTAACAACAAACTTATCCAAGTCACTTGCAAAAGGAAGGTATTCAGAAAATTTTACAAAATCGGCCTATTATTTTCTGAGTTATTGGTGTGATACATACATACATATATACATATATATATATATATATATATATATATATATATATATATATATATATATATATATATATATATAAACTTATATATATATATATATATATATATATATATATATATATATATAAAAATTGAAACAGACCCTGGATATGGGTTGTAGGGGGCCTAGTTCGCGCAAATTTCAAGAAATTTCAAAAGTCGGAATCTCCTCATTAGGGATTTTTTTTACGAAAATTTACTAAAAAGAAAATTTGTATGACCAACGACTTATCGACAATGCTGTGATTGTAAAATTAATTTTATAAGATACAGCTCAAGACAACGTGTTATTAACATATTATATACTTTTTTCTCGTATTATGTATATTAGCGGATATATTGAGCCGTTTCTACGATAATTTCCTAGAAATTATAGGCTATTAAACCATAAAGTCTAACCGCCAAAGCATCAGAGATAGGGTCTATTTGAAACGAATTTTCTGGAAATATTTTAGTTGAATTCACTAAAGTCTGGACGCAGCAAGTGCGTTATGGTAGCGCATTTTCATAAAACTGTTTTTAATGTTTGTTTTGTGTTTATGTTTTTTTGAAAGAAAAACATGAATTTTAGTAGATAATGTAAGCTTTATACTAGAAACAATGTACTATATTTTATGGAACTAGCCTTTTGTTTGAAAAAGTACAAAAATTTTCCGAAGATAAATTAAAAATTTTACCAAAAAAAAAACTAGTCTGACTTTCCTGGCCAACAAACCTGCCCACGTAATTTACACAAAAACTACACCAGCTAAAATACAAATATTCACAGATAGCTTCTTGACAGAAATTTAAAAGAACGTTTTACATGAAGATTTGTAAACAACTATAATCTTTATCCTTTAAACTTAGAAATCAGAATTTTGGCATGTAGGGTAAGTTTAATAGTGTAAACCTAAGTACCAAATTTGGTTGACGTAGTTATGTTATTTTAGGAGATACAAAAATTTTCCGAAAGAAAACCCAAAATTTTCCAGGAAAAACTGGTACGATTTTCCTGGCTAACGAACATATACAACATAACAAGCCACTTACAAAAGGAAGGTACCTATCAAATGTTATCAAAATAGGTCTATTATTTTTTGAGCTATCGGAGCGATATATATATATATATATATATATATATATATATATATATATATATATATATATATATATATATATATATATATATATATATATATATATATATATATATATATATATATATGTAGGGTGGCGCATTGAAAATGAAACAGACCGATTTGCGTCCAGAGACATTTTTTTTTAAAACGCTGAAACACGTCAATTTTGATATTAAGGGGGACATGTTTTGACATAAAACTCAACTTTGTCACATCAACTCCTTAAGGGTGGTGATAACAACCCTTATATTTTAAATAGGAAACATGGGTCGAATGTTACATCATTTGAAAGGTCTTTATTTTCTGAATTCAGGACACTAATTTCTTTGGAAGTTTTATCAACTCGTTTAAAAATTATTCACAGTTGAAGATGCAAAAACGCATTTCACTCATTCCGATAAGAAATGTGCTGATAGTCAATGTTTTGTTGGTTTGTAAACAAAAAATTGACTACGAGAACATTTCTTATCGGAATGAGAGAAATGCGGTTTATTATTTCAGTTTATCGGTCGGTTTGATACTTGATAGTACTACCGACAATTAATTTCACATTGGTGTATTCTGTAGAAGAAAGAGTTGAAATAATTACTATGTTTTTCAAAAACGATGACTGTGCCAACTGTACCACAAATTTGTTTAATGAACGATATCCGAACAGACATGTTAACAGAAAATACATTTTGGAGTTAGTTGCAAAGTTTCGACAAAGTGATTCAGTAGCCAACAAAAAAACGGGATCCTGAACGTGAATTTCCGGTTAGAAATGAGACTAATGAGATTAAAGTTTGTACTTTTGTATGGAAGCTGGTGGTCAACAATTTGACCACTTACTTAACTGAATAAACATTTTTGAGCGTTTGGTTTGGTTTTTTAGTTTTCTTTAACTAAAAATTGACTAATTAGTGCATTTTTTCTCACAATGAATGAAATACGTTCTTGCAACTCCAACTGTGAATAATATTTAAACGACTTGATAAAACTTCCAAAAAAATTGGTGTACTGAATTCAGAAAAAAAGAGCTTTCAAATGATGTAACAGTCGACCCATGTTCCCTATTTAAAATATAAGGGTTGTTATCACCACCCTTAAGGCGTTGATGTGACAAAGTTGAGTTATATGTCAAAACATATCCCCCTCAATATTAAAATTGACGTGTTTCAGCGTTTAAAAAAAATTCTCTGGACGCAAATCGGTCTGTTTCGTTTTCAATGCGCCCCCTTTATATATATATATATATATATATATATATATATATATATATATATATATATATATATATATATATATATATATATATATATACTGACATCTAGGACGAAACAAGGAACTTTGTCTCCGGTACAAATTCTGTACGTCAGGTGCCGCCGTACAACCACAAACGATCTTTAAAAATCGTCAGCACTGCCACTACATTCCTATAAGGAAATAGACCAATAATATAAGAATAGATATATCAAGATTATTACTGGAAACACATACTAGTTTCGCTCTTATTTGAGCACATCTGTCTGTTACACTAGCAATAATCAAAACATATCTAAATTAATTGGCTTAACGTAGCCAAATTCTAAACAAAACGTGAGAAGTTCAAGTATTTTTTAAACGCAACCTCTCTCAAATTATCTAAGTGATTGAAACGAAAATTTACAACCTAAAAGAACATCATGAAAAAATTGAGTTATTCTAACTTAATATACAAATAATTCACGACGTCACTTCAGATTTTGTAATGCAATATCTACAATGATAGACAAAGACATATGACGTTACCCGTAAAAATATTTTAATTTTCTGCGTTTCAGTAGCAGCCAAAACTTTTTTATTTAAAAGCTTACAATATTTTTTCCCTTTCAAGTTAGAGATCAGAATTTTTGCACGTAGTGTAAGCTTGATAGTGTAAACTTGAGTACCAAATTTGGTTGCCATAGTTTTGTTCTTTTCGGAGATACAAAAATTTTCAGAAAGAAAGCCCAAAGTTACTTAAAAAAAGGCGCTTACCAAAGTTTATCAAAATCGGCCCGTTAGTATTTTGGTTATCGGTGTGGTGACACATATACAACCACACAACCACTCACCCACCCATATTTTGTGTTATTTGACCCTGTCGTGACACCATACTACCTGGTTCCGCACCGAGATAACGATCCTCTCGTACATCTCACAATGTTCTGGGACGCTGGCAACCATAGCCGTATTACTTTATAGGTGTGTTCTCGCTGTAATTAGTATACCGTACTGATGAGCTCTAATTAGCGCGAAACCGGTCTGCGGTTCTAATTACGTTGAGAATACATCTAGCCTTACATACATTGTCAGTAAGTATAGATGGCCGGTTCTAGAACATTCACCCTCCACCCAGCCACCGCACGTGTGCGCAGTTTTCTTCTACGTTTTAGCGATTTCCCATTCGTAAATTTTTCTTAAAAAATCGCTAAAACGTAGAAGAAAGCACAAAAAATATGCATTTTACAAAAGAAAATAAAAAAACTGTTAAGTTAAACTTCCGTATGTGACCAGCGACGAACCAATAATGTCAATAATTCGGCAACGACAAATTCCCACAATGTAAAAACAAACTTCGACAACAAAAAATAGTATCAGAGGGTAAATAAAGTAGTAAACTTCATCTATCAGCAATCTATTTATTTAAAACTAGTTTGCCTCTCATTTACAGTATCACCAATAGAATCTGTTGGAAACAAAGACTCATGTTAGGTAAGATAAGGTGACATCGCCCTGAGACTGTGATGGGGACCATAGTTACTTCTCTAAATGCAAAATTTTCTAGCAACAGCTCCCTGAAAGTATCCTATAAAGTCAACGACAATTGTATTACCTTTACGTTGTAGCTGTAACGTTTTCTAAAATAATGTAGCAAACAGTGAGGTAATATCGGGTCACGTTCTGGAGATTATAGCTACGATCCTAAAATGCGTAAACCTAATATTAGACGCTGCGTAATCCAATATTCCTATCGAAATAATGCCGTAACGATCACACTCATCCCGCAGAAGTTTTTATACACGGACATAAAACGTTTCATATGTTGCATATTAGGATATTGTCAGATGTACGTCAGGGTCGCCATCTCGGTGCGGAAGAAGGCAGTATGATGTAACGACAACTCCAAATTACACAGGATAGTGACTGTGTACAACCAATTTACAATTTTGTGAAATTGTCAGCACTGGCACATTTGTTCCCTAATATAGGGCCAATAGTAAGTACAGATGGCCGGTTCTGGAACATTCACCCTGCACCCAGCCACTGCGCGTACGCGTAGTGACGTCACAGTGACAGAAACAGGATGGCGGTTGGATAGAGGACCACTAGGGGTCTAACCTGAGATGACGTCAACCAAGATGGCTATCGTCGAAAGCGAAAATTCAAAAATTTAAACTTTGAATTGAGATTTGATCTAACCTGTCTAAATAACAAGACCTGTCATTTCCATTTTTGGAAAAATGACGAATGTAAAGATGGCGATTTGCGCATGCGCAAAGCAAGTTTCTTATTAAGTGGTGTAGAGGGCCAGTGTTGGGCGTCATAGTAATCGTCGTAGGTATAGATGACCGGTTCTAGAACCTCCACCCTGCACCCAGCCACTGAGCGTGCGCGCAGTGACGTCACAGTGACAGAAACAAGATGGCGGTTGGATAGAGGACCACTAGGGGTCTAACCTGAAAAGACGTCATCCAAGATTATTTTGCGCATGCGCAAAACAACTTTCTTAATGAGTGGTGTAGAGGGCTAGTGTTTGGCTTCATGGTCATCGTTCGAGTAGAATGCAAAAATAGCATTGGCTGCCGCCGGAGACGGCGGGGTCTACGACCCTGTCCAGAATCGAAATTTAGAATCAGAATCGAGATTTGATCTAACCCGTCTAAATAAGAAGACCTGTCATTTCGATTTCATGTATCATGACGTATGTAAAGATGGCGCCTGACACATACGCAAACCAACTTTTTAGTCTTTGGTTTAGGAGACAAGTGGCTAGTATAGTGATACACGTCTCGATGGGTAGAATTCAAATATGGTGACTGACGCACTCGCAAACCTAACTTTCTTATTCTTTTGTTTAGAGACCTAATGTTTGGTATCATATTACTCACCCTGATGAGTAGAATTCAAATATAGTATCGGAGTAAACAGTCACAGTTTAATGTTAAAAATAAAACACTCATTTAAATAAGCTAATTTATTAGGTCTAGTTCAAAAAACATACATATTAAACTATTACATAATAGCTCTTACTTACATGTTAACGAAAATTTAATTAAAAATAAAACAATTAATCTATTGATTTGCTTCACAAGACTTATATATTAAATTATTACATAATGACTCTTACGATACCAGTTAGAGATTTGTATTCAAATACACTATCATGAATAACTAAACAGTAAGCTCTGGTTTTATTAGGAAAATTGTCTTTGCTCATAAACTCCACTTTGATGTCCACCGTTGAAGACTTGACTGATTCGTTTTGGTGCTGACAGTCGATTACAAATGAGCTCGATCTCTAAACTCATCATAATTTAAGAGAGGCTCTGGCATGTTTTTATAAAAAAATTTTTTTTGAAAATTTACATACATCTGGCAGGCTTCAGCATATTTAGGTTTCTCGAAATCCATATTCATAGATTCATAAGGGTAGCATACCGATGTTATCGAAAAAGTCACCTTTCTTGCGTACGTTTCTTTTCGATCTGTTTGAAATGCTAGAATCACATATCAAGGTCTTTCTAAGTTTGTTGCATTTTTAACAGACCACACGTCTTTATTAATATCTTTGAGCGCTGGCAGCTCATATATGTCCCATTTGCGATATGCGAGAAATATAGATGTTTCTGTTGTTATTTTATCCATGAGCTCCAAATTCATTTTATCGTTTGGAAATACATGTATTGCTTTTAAAAACATGTTGATTACAGTAATTTTCTATCTTGCTGTACCAGTGCTGTAATAGCCGTTGTTTTTCGATTTGTGGATTGACCTAATGAATTGGCTGTATTTAAATAAGTGTTTTATTTTTTAATTTAAACAGTTTGTTTACTCCGATGCTATATTTGAATTATATTCATCAGGACGAGTAACATGACACCAAACACCAGGTCTCTAAACCAAAGGATAAGAAAGTCAGGTTTGCGCATGCGTCAGTCGTCATATTTGAATTTTGCTCATCGAGACGAGTATCATTATACCAAACACTTGTCATCTAAACCAAAGAATAAAAAAGTTGGTTTGCGCATGTGTTAGCCGCCATCTTTACATACGTCACGATATATGAAATCGAAATGACAGGTCTTCTTATTTATACAGGTTAGATCAAAACTCGATTCTGATTCTACCAACCGAATCTGGCTAGGAGCGCGGCCCCCGCCGCTCCCGGCGGAGGCCGTTGCTATTTTTGCCTTCTACTCATCGAGACGATTATTATGACACCAAACACTAGCCCTTTACACCACTCAATAAGAAAGTTGGTTTGCGCATGCGCAAACCGCCATCTTTACATACGTCATTTTTACAAAAATCGAAATGACAGGTCTTTTTATTTATACAGGGTGGATCAAAGCTCGATTCTGATTCTGCCATCCGATTCTGGTCAGGAGCGCAGGCCCCCGCCGCTCTTGGCGGGGGCCGATGCTATTTTTGCACTCTACTCATCGAGACGATTATCAGGGCACCACACAATAGCCCTCTACACTACTCAATAAGAAAGGTGGTTTGTGCATGCGCAAACCCAAATCTTTACATACGTCATTTTTACAAAAATCGAAATGGCAGGTCTTCTTATTTAGACGAGTCAGATCAAATCTCGATTCCAAATTCAAATTGTTGAATTTTCGCGCTCGACGGTCGTCATCTTGGACGCCATCTTTGATTAAGTCATCTCAGGTTAGACCCCTAGTGGTCCTCTATCCAATTATCATCTTGTTTCGTCACTGTGACGTCACTGCGCGCACTGGATGTTTCAGAACCGGCCATCTATAGCTACTGACAATGTATGTAAGGCTAGATGTATTCTCACCATAATTAGAACCGCAGATCGGTTTCGCGCTAATTAAAGCTCATCAGTACGGTATACTAATTACAGCGAGAACACACCTATAAAGTAATACGGATATGGTAGCCAGCCTCCTAGGACATTGTGAGATGTACGAGAGGGTCGTTATCTCGGTGCGGAATCAGGTAGTATGTTGTCACGACAGCTCCAAATAACACAAAATATAGTAAAATGGAGACTGTGTACAACCAACTAACAATTTTGTAAATTGTCGGCCCTGGTCCATTTCTTCCCTAATATAGGGACAATGTATGTAAGGCTAGATGTATTCTGGCTGGCTACCATGGCCGTTTTACTTTATAGGTGTGTTACCGCTGTAATTAGTATACCGTACTGACGAGCTCTAATTGGTGCGAAACTGGTCTGCGGTTCTAATTATGGTGAGAATACATCTAGCCGTACTAATATTAGACGCTGTGTAATCCAATATTCCCATCGAAATAACGCCGTGACGGTCACACTGATCCCGCAGAAGTTTTTATACACGGACATAAAACGTTTCATATGTTGCTTATTATGTTTCAATCTCCTCTGATAGAATATAAACATCAGGTGCTTTGGCACGGCAAGTTATCGGCCTGATGCCTCAGGTGACTGTCATTGAATCTCGAATTTACTTTCACTAGATGGTTACACCCACACGGATATATCGGCAGTGATATTCGCATTCCGTACGTACGCATCTATAAGAAGCTCAAAGTTATGAAATTTTAACGAGCGGTTAAGAAGTGATTTAGAATACAGATTTGGAGTTAAAATTGTACATTAATCTGCATAAAGTATTTGGGTTAATGCATATAACAGATGTTGTTATTTGTAATAGATAAGTACACTTTATTGAACCTATGGAATTCACGACAACACAATATTTAATGCTATAAGAAAATCTGAAGATTGTTACGTCATTTCGCTGGATCAGAGTTTTAAGGTTCTATGTTACAATTTCGCACTTTTGAAAGTATTCCCCAAAGTTATTTGACAACTATATTTCGTTTCCGTCTGGGTTCCAAAGCTCGATGTAATTCCGCTATTAAAATATACAGTGTGTCCCAAACTCGATGGGAATGTATTGCTATCTCCGTTATTATTAGAGTTAGGGAAACAGTTAAATCAGAAATGTTTTGTGGAATTTCATGCTCGTTCCAAATATCATTCCTATTTTGTCCTGCCTTTTTTCATTTTCGACTTATTGTGAAAAAACCCAAATTTGTCTACTTTTTTTTCTTCAATATCTAAGTAGGCGTTGATCTGATATGTCTAAGACTTGCACATTATCAGGACACTATTTACATAGTAATCTTTTTGTGTTATTCTCAACTTTGGATTGTCATTTGTTTTTGAGCTACAGGTATCAACGTTTGTTTTTATTATGGCAGCCATATTGGATTTTTTTTGCTCGTCTGATACCTGTAAAAAGAGCTTTCCAGTGATGTAAAACATGCTTGAGAAATCTTGTAATTGCACTGACAATTTTGAGAAAAACCGTTTTAAGGATAGTAGGCTATAAAATCCAATACCAGAAAACAAATGACAATAAAAAGTGTTCAAAAAGCAGTAGGCCATGAAGTCTAACAATAGACTTCTACTTGACTACTAACGTAAGTTAATTGAAAAACCACCGAAGAAATGTTGCCATGGATATAACACTATCGCGACAATTAAGAATACTGTCATTCCTAATTATCTGAACAATTTGAGGTGTATTTAACACGTTGCTTTTGTACTAAATAGTTTGTTTCCTGTTTATTTTAAATATTATTCAACAATATGTTCAGTAATGAAGAATATTTTGATATGTTGGAATGTTATATTCGTTCTAACCGAAATACTGGGGCAGCTGCAAATTCCTATCAAAATAACTACCCAGAAAGATGACAACCAAAATATTTAGCAGGATAGTGACCAATCTATTGAACGTCGGTAGCTTTCACGCAAAGAAACTAGCAATGCCTATAAATGAAGAAAGAAATAATGCTGTCTTACAGGTTTCAAACGAAAACCCTCCGCAATCTGTTCAGTTTCATGGTGAACAAATTGACGTTCCAAAAAGTACGATACACCGTGTACTGAAACAAAGTCATTACCATCCATACAAACCTACCATCGTACAAGGCTTAAATGTTGACGATTACCCTAAGTGACTTCAATTCTGCAGATAGTATCAAACACAATGTCAGCAAGATGAAAATTTTCATTTGAAAATAATATGGACTGATGAACCCAGATTTACAAATTGTGGTGTGTAAAATCGCCATAATAGGCATTATTGGGCAAATGAAAATCCCCAGCTAAAGGAAGAAAGACGATTGCAAGACAGATTTGGTTATAATATTTGGTGCGGCTTATTAGGTAAAAAACTGTTATTTTTATTTGTAGATTTGATAGTTAATTTAAAAAAAAATCAGGTAACTTCATTGTTGGTCCGTTCTTTTTTTAAAATAATTTAACTGGGGAAAGGTGTCCTAATCTATTGATACATGATATCTTACGAACAATTAGAAGAGTTCATGATAATTTACACGAGATTTGGTACCAATAAGACGGTTGTCCAGCTCACAATGCTAGGATCATCAAAGAATTTTTGTACCAAAAGTTTACTAATCGTGTCATATGTAACAATAGCCCGGTTCATTGGTGTGCTCGAAGTCCTGATGTAACACGCATGGATTTTTATTTTTGGGGTACTCTAAAGAATGATGTGTATAAATTTGATCCACCACAAAATATCAATGAATTACGAAACACAATCACGGAGGTTATAAATCATATTAACCAAAACATCCTCACCAGAGTTGGAATGCATGTTTCAAAAAGATGTATAAAGTGCATTGAACAAAACGGTGGCCACAATTTTCTATTTAGTGTATTTTTATGTTTCTATTTTATTATTTGTTGAGTTCCGTTTCTAATTGTGTTTTGTGGAGTTTGTGTGGAGCTATTAAACTGTTTCACATAATAATACCTAGCATTATTACCTAATTACGTATTGTAAATTAAATCACAATATTCTTTTATTGTTAATAATTACGGAAAATTATGTTAAAAGTAGAAGTCTGTTGTTAGACTTCATGGCCTACTGCTTTTTGAACGCTTTTTTGTCATTTGTTTTCTGGTATTGGATTTCATAGCCTACTATCCTTAAAACGGTTTTTCTCCAAATTGTCAGTGCAATTACAATATTTCTCAAGCACGTTGTACATCATTGAAAAGCTATTTTACAGGCTATCACATAAGCAAAAAAAACCAGTATGGCTGCCATAATAAAAACAAACGTTGATACCTGTAGCTCAAAAACAAATGACAATCCAAAGTTGAGAATAGCACAAAAGATTACTTTGTATAAAGTGTCCTAATAATGTGCAAGTCTTAGACATGTCAGATCAACGCCTACTTAGATATTGAAGAAAAAAGAAATCGACAAATTTTGTATTTTTCACAATAACTCGAAAACAAAAAGAGGCAGGGCAAAATACAAGTCACATTTGGAATGAGCATGAAATTATACAAAATATTGCTAATCTAACCGTCTCCCTATCTCTAATAATAACGAAGATAGCAATACATTCCCATCCAGTTTGGGACGCTGTACAGCACATTGTTACATCACCAATCTTGTGGTAATATTAAATTCAAAAAGTCACAAAAGTTCCTTGATCTCCCTGGAACTAAGTGATATAAACAATTTGCTTTTATATTAACTCCCAAGCTCTATATTTAACATAAACCTTTCTAATTTTATTTTCCTTTAAAATCTATAACCGTTTCATGTGGGAACATTGAACGTTCTTGCCTAATTCACAGCTTGTTTTTGTGAACCTTTTGATCTACATAGAACTGTGTTTCTTTGGTTTATATAGTGAGTACGTGTTAGTAGTTGAAGTTCTTAGTTTAATTATGCTATTTAGTTTAACAAAAATATAATGCGTAGGGAGCCTGAAGATAAATATCCTTTTTGGCGTTACGACGGCGATATGTATAATACCGGCCATACACGTACCGACCGGCCTGTCAGTTACGCCTGAACAGTCCACAGGTAACCGGCGGCTGGAACGTGAGTGGGGTCCAGCTGTCCTGTCAGTTCCGACTATTCCGGCGGCCTGTGATCGAACGAAAATACAATCGTCCAGCCGGTTTGCTTGAAGAGAGTTCAGGCAAACCGGTACGTGTGTGGTGAGGTATCAGGCCGGTGATCACCTGAGCGCCCAACCGCGTGATAAAAGCATTGGGCGAGTTCACCAGCAGCTGCATTGTCATGTCAAAAATGTCTGGACGCAGCAAGTGCGTTATGGTAGTGAATTTTCATAAAAAAATGTTTTTGATAGCAGGCATGTTTTGTTTAATGAAAGTAGGCATCAAATTTGGTTACCAGTATAACTTAGATAGTAGAAACAATGTACCAACTCGAAAACAAACGCATTACAATTCGATGAAAAATGCAAGAATATAAGGGGTGTTCTCCAACGACTTATGGGCCACCTGTGAATGTCGAGATAATTTTTTAAGATGTAGCTCAAGACACCCTATAGTAAACGCATATAATTGTCTCTCGTATCTTGTATAATAACAGTAATATTGAGATACCACTTATTTATCTGCCTCTAAAACAGCCAATAAAGCGAAAGTCGCACGAGCATCTTCATCCCTGGGGAACATTATTTAAAAGTACAAATTAAAATAAGTAAATTGCGACTTATAAAAGATGCTTGCCGCGGCCTGGATTCAACTGATTGTGTCGTACGGCTTGCCGGTACGTGTATGGAGATTTCAGTCCAACAGGCCGCCGGTATCCGGTGAACAGTCAGGCGTAACTGGCAGGCCCGTAGGTACGTGTATGGCCGGCTTAAAGGAATATATCCTGTCAGAGGGTAGCAACAGGTAAATTATAATGTTTAAGGTCAGGTTTATTTATTTACATGCTTTGTTATATATTATTAGTGATGACGGCGAGGTCGGTCATAAAGTTCTTCAGTTGAAGCTTAACTCCAGACGTCATTTAAAACAAGCAAAAAACAAAGCTAGTACATCCTTTGATTCCCAAAACTTTCAGTATGTTACGGCGGCGAATACGAAAGAAACGGAAATTATGGGAAAAGCTCAAGAAATGAATTTTGATATCCAAATTGCAAATAGTCAAACGGAACAGACTACTAAATCAAGAAAAAGTCTGAACGCAGCAAGTGCGTTGTGGTAGTGAATTTTCATAAAAATATTTTTGATAACAAATATTTATTTTTTAATGAAAGCAGGTATCAAATTTGGTTACCAGTATAACCTCTATAGTAGAAAAAATGTACCATATTTCATCAAACAAGCTTTTCGACAAACTCTCAAAAAGTTTTTTTTGCTAAAAAATTTAAAAACAACTTTTTTCACGAAAATCAGAAAACATTTTTTAAAATAACTTATTAAACATTTCTTATTATGCCCTTCAATTCTGAAACACAAAATACATACTCTTCTATTTGAAGCAATTGAGTTACCACAATGCAAAAATGCAATAATATAAGACGTGTTCGATAAATAGAAGAAAATTTGTACCACCAGCGACGGTGGGGCGATGGGGCACCCTGTGATGGTAGAAATACTTTTTTAAATGTAGCTCAAGACACCCTATAATTAACGTATACAATTGTTTCTCGTATCTTGTATAATAACAGTAATATTTAACTTTACCTTAGAAATGCGCCACATGTATATATGTAATCAGATAAAAACTAAAACTAAAGCCGGATCCTAAGGGACCTAGTTCGCGCTCATGTGAAAAAATATTTATAAAATTCAACACTTGCGGTCTCCTCAATACAAATTTCTTCTATGAAAGTTTGCTAAAAATTATAGAGAATTAAACCATGATATAACTAAAACTACTGTTAAAGCATCAGAGAAAGGGTCTATTTGAAATCAATTTTCTGGAGACATTTTAGTGAAATGAAGGACAACGACGGTTGAACATAAGGACCTGTAAAAGACATTTCTTGCAACATTTTTCTATATAGCCCGTATTATCTTCAGGTTCTTTGCTCAAAAGTTCGCTACCAGAACGCGTCTCGATTTTTGTCTTGCAAACGTGCATCATATTTTGAAAAAAGTGCATATCACCAACGACTTATGGCCCACCTGTGATTTTCAAAATAATTTTATAAGATGCAACACAAGATACAATATAATTAACGTACACAATTTTTTCTCGTATCTTATATAATAACAATTATACTGAGCTTTACCGTAGAAATGCCTCACCCTGTATATATGTAAACAGATAAAAACTGACACTAACCCCGAATATGGATTTTAGGGGGTCTAGTTTGCACTTATTTGAAGAAATCTTTTTAAAATTCAAATGTCGCGTCTGCTCATTAACGATTCTTTTCTCTGAAAATTAATTAAAAATTACAGACCGTTAGACATAAGCTTAACGAAAACTCCTGCCAAATTATCAGCAAAAGGGTCTATTTCAAATGAATTTTCTGAATATTTTAGTAAAATGGAGGAGAATGACGGTTGAAACTTAACAGTTTGCAGAACACTCTTTTAGCGACATAGTTTTTACATAAAACGTATTTGTTTGAGGTTCTTTGCCTAAATGCCTTTGCCAATTTTGACGCTCAAAATCGCGACTGACATTTTAAGGATAATCCCATTTTTTTTCTATAAATGCCTATAACTTTTTTGCCTTTTAACTTACAGACCTAAATTCTTTGTTATTTCCGGAGATCTAAAAATTTTCCGAAATAAAACACAACATTTTCCGGGAAAACCTGGGCCGATTTTGCTGGTTAACGATCTTATATATATATATATATATATATATATATATATATATATATATATATATATATATATATATATATATATATATATATATATATATATATATATATAAGTCTGGACGTAGCAAGTGCGTTATGGTTGTGAATTTTCATAGAAATGATCAGGCACCGAATATTTTTTTATAACTTTTTTTTTCTTTCAACATAGAAATATAAGTTTTAATGTATAGTTTCCATTTAATATCGTAAACATACGCACTAAATTTCGTTATCATAGCTTTTCTATTTTTTGAGATAAATTTTTTTTTTCCAAAAAAAACCCAAAATTTTCCCAGAAAACCTGGTTTGATGTTCCTAGATAACAAGGTTATCTAAGCCACTTATAGAAGGAAGGCACATGCTAAATTTAATCAAAATCGGTCCATTATTTTTTTAGTTATTGGTGTGATACATACACACACATCTATATATATATATATATATATATATATATATATATATATATATATATATATATATATATATATATATATATATATATATATACACACACGAACATATAAAAATTGACACTGAGCCCGGATATTGGTTCTAAGGGCTCTATATCGCGCTCATTTGAAGAAATTTTTTCTAAGAAAATTCACTAAAAGGGCCAAACGAAATTACCAATTGAGATGAGATAAAGTCTGAACGCAGCAAGTACCTTATGGTAGTGAATTTGCATAAAAATGTTCTTTAATACCAAATACGTGCGTATTTTTTAAGAAAGCAGGCATCAAATTTCGTTACCAGTACAGTATAGTAGAAACAATGTGCCATGTTTCGTCACAATAACTTTATTGTTTGAAAACGTACAAAAATTTCCGAAAGTAAACTTAAAGTGTTCCCGAACCTTATAGGTTAATAGCAAATTGAGCTATTCAAATTTTGAAGCATTTAATGAAAGTTCGCTACCATAATGCACTTGCTGCGCCTCGAATTTCTTTTCTTACAAACATGCATTATATTTTGATGGAAAATGCACAAATGCAATAACATAAGGCGTGTTCGATTAAAAAAAAAAGAAAATTTGTATCACCAACGACTTATGGGCCAGCCTGTGATTGTAGAAATAATTTTTTAAGATGTAGCTCAAGATACCCTATAATTTATGTATACAATTTTTTTCGTATCTTGTAAAATAAAGGATATATTGAGCTTTATTCGAAAATTCGACAAAAATTATAGACCATTAAACGATAAACTCCATAACTAAGACTACTGCCAAAGCATCAGAGAAAGGGTGTATTTGAAATGAATTTTCTGAAAATATTTTAGTAAAATGAAGGACAACGACGGTTGAAGCTAAGACTTCAAGGTTTGTAAAACATTCTTCTTGATACATTTTCTATCCATAGCCCGTATTAGTTTCTTTGCCTAAATGTTGCCAATTTTTATCTGGAGATATAATTTTTTCACGAAAGAAAACACAAAATTTTCCGGAAAACCTGAACCGATTTTCCTGGATAACGAACATATCCAAGCCACTTGCAAAAGGAAGGTATTGATCTGGAGATATAATTTTTTCTCGAAAGAAAACACAAAATTTTCCGGAAAACCTGAGCCGATTTTCCTGGATAACGAACATATCCAAGCCACTTGCAAAAGGAAGGTATTCACCAAATTTTATCAAAATCGGCCCATTATTTTTTGAGTTCTCGGTGTGATACATATACACATATATACATACATATATATATATATATATATATATATATATATATATATATATATATATATATATATATATATATATATATATATATATATATATATATATATATATATATATATATATATATATATATAACATAAATTTAAAAGAAGTCTGTGGCTAATTGACCTAACGGTCCGAGGCCAAACCAAATTACAACAACATATATATATATATATATATATATATATATATATATATATATATATATATATATATATATATATATATATATATATATATGTGTGTGTGTATATAAATTGACCTGACGCAGAATATGTGTTATAGGGGGCCTAATTAGCGTTCATTCGAAGAATTTTTTTCAAAATTCAAAAGTCGGCATCTACTCATTAGTGAATTTTTTTAAGAAAATTCACCAATAATAGGAATGAATCATACATATTTTGTTAATTTACCACATTGAGGATCTGTGGTCAATTTCAGTTATTACATGTTTACAGGCTGGTGCATTTCTACTGTACAGCTCAATATATCCGTTATTATACAAGATACGGTAAAATATCACATAAAGTTATTATAGGGTGTTTTGAACTGCATATTCAAAAGTATGTTAACAATCACAGGCTGGCCCATAGGTCGTCGACGATAAAACTTTTCTTTTTTTAATGGAATACCCCTTTTATTATTAGATTATTGCATTTTTCATCGAACTGTAATGCATGTTTGTAAGGAGAAAAATTATATCTTCCACAGTTTTCGAGTTATTTTGATTGTCTTCGAAGTTTTCACGTGTTTGGCACATTTTCTTGTTTGTATTTTTCATTACGGATTAGGTATATAATTTGAGTTTTATGTATTCTTTTAGCAATTTTTGTGTGAAAAATATTCAGTCAGTTTTCGCACAATTTTTTTGTTTCCATAGAAATCATTTATTAGAATATTTTTGTGAAATTTTGGTAATTCATAATAAATGTTTTATATCAGAAAAAAGTTTTCTGATTTTCAAAAAATTTTTTCCTAATTTTTATTCAAAAATTTGTTTTTTGAAGTTTTGTAGAAAAGCTTTTTGTCAATAATTATTTAGGTGGGTAAGTAGCTTGAAAAGGTTCGTGGGCCAGGAAAATGGTACTAGTTTTTTTGGAAACATTTTAAGATTATTTGTGGAAAAAATTCGTACTTGTTCAAACAAACAAAATTATTTTAATGGAATATGGTACATTATCGGGTGAATTTGCAGATTAGCCCCCGAAGGCTTTTCAAAAAATTGTTGTGAGAAGCATTACTAGCACCCCCCCCCCCCCTGCATGCACAAACCACAAGAAAAATTTCTTGTTCACACCCCCCGAGGAAGTTACGGGACTAGGAGTAAATAGAGGTGCTGAGCGGGGTAGGTAGTAAAAAAGAAATATGAGCAGAAAATACGAAGAAAACTGCTTGAAAGCTGTCTATTTGAAGCCATATCCCCATTAAACCCTGCCTACCTGCACAGCACCCCTATTCGCCCCAGATCTCGTAACTTCTTTGAGGGGTAAGAACAAGACATTTTTCTTGTGATTTGTGCAACGAGGGTCGCTGTATGCTTCCCCGTGGAGATTTTCCTGTCCCTCTCGCGTACATACAACCACGCTCGTTGCATAAACCACAAGAAAAATGTCTTGTTCATACCCGCCAAGGAAGTTACGGCACCTGGGGAATAAGGGTGCTGTGCGGGGTAGGCAGCGTTTAAGGGGGATATGGCTTCAATATGTGAAAAAGACAGCTTTCAAGCCCGTTTCCTTAGCATTTTCTGATCATATTTCCTTTTTACTACCTACCCCGCCCAGCACCCCTATTCACTCCTGGTCCCGTAACTACCTTAGGGGGTGTGAACAAGACATTTTTCTTGTGGTTTGTGTATCCAGGGGGGACCTAAGCAGGTTTCTGAAAACAGTTTTTTGAAAAGCGTTTGGGAGCTAATCTGCAAATTTACCCATTATTGTTTCTACTATATAGGTTATACTAGTAACCAAATTTGATGCCTGCTTTCTTTAAAAAAGTCATATTTGCCATTAAAAACATTCTTTTGACAATTCACTAACATAACGCATTTGCTGCCCCCACAGTTTTTTTTCTTAGATGTTCATGACTTTATTTCTTGTAATTTAGAGGTCCAAACTTTGGCATGTGGTACCATACGCTATAAAGAATCAACTTGTGTACCATATATAATTAGAACAACTTTCTTATTTTTGAAGAGGCAACGATTTTACGAAAAGAAATCCAAAAATTTCGCGGAAAACTTGCTTATATTTTCCTGGCTAACGAACCTAACCAAGCCACTTACAAAACATTTTCGTGAAATTACGCTAGCATAAAGCACTTGCTGCTTCCGGACTCTTATTATTTTGTTTTCAGCTTGTTTAGAGGTTTTGGCGCGCACAACAACAATGCCACAGATTCACTTTCACTATTCACTCACCGACGAACACCACTTAACACATGCAGCCGCTCACCGAAGAATCTCCCAGATACAATCAAACTTGACTCTTATCGCACTTTGTCATACGGTTAATACCAGATCGATACATGAAAAATACATAGGACCTCATCTGCAGGAATTTATGAATGTTGTGTAATTTACTCACCTAGCAGCGGCCATATCAGCATCCGCGGCAGGACTGAGTCTGGTGGTCTGTCTGTTGGTCGGCGCTGTGGATGCAGAGCTTGCAGATACCGGTTCCTCCACACTGCTGGTGGCTGCTGCCCACCTTCGAGCGCTCTCGGCCAGCCTGGCTCCAGCCGCACTGGACCCTATGCAAGTGATACTGCCGCTACGGGACTCCAGTACGCTGTCAACGCTTCTCTGAAAAGATAATATTGCTAATTAAATTAGTGAAATAATAGTTATAATCATAATAATGATAAGCTACAACCCCCTTCAACGGCCCAATTTATTTCGCCTTATTTTTTTCGTAAAAATTTTTATTAACCAACATAACATTATACATAAGACGAATACCATTATTACAACTAAATATTATCCTTAGGTCATTGTCCTAAAATCTAAATATTCCCTTTGAAAGACGTTTAACGGATTAATTTTTAATCTTTTTATATAAACTGATTATATTAGGAGACAGATTGGTATAAATGGACTAGATAGCAAGCGATTATATGAATGCGTAAACAGTTTGTGTAAAAAAGATATCCGTATTAGGGCACATACTATTAGATAAATAAGGGGAAGTAACGGTTAGTTGGTAAGTAATGGATTAGGTATAGCTAACAACTTTTACAATTGAAGACCTTGGTGCAAAAACCGGCCAAGTCCTAAAATTAAAATTTGTGAGAAATCAAAAAAAACTTTCTAAATTTGGAAATAAATTTGCAACTGTCCCAAATTTTGGTTTAAATATAGATATTATTGTTATTTGTTATATGACCCAATATAAAATTGAAATTTTGTAAAAATCACACCAAAAGTGATTTTTGAAAATTTGGACTTGTCCGACTTTTGCACCAAAATATAAAAAAAAACACAAAATTTATTAAACCAATATTTATTTCATAAATAAAATATTATTCAAGTACAGAACTACATAAACGAAGAGTCTGATTCATAGGCTGCGTCTTCTAAAGGTTCCTCTCGAGGTTCTACCGCCTCCACTTGTGGTTCTGGTTCTTCTCCAACTTCCGCGAATATTCTATTGTAGTAACCGTGGTATGCTTCTGGTACATATTTCTTAACTAATAGCTTCACATCTTCCACCTTTTTTTCATTTATTGGCAAAGGATAGGCCTGGGTCATCTTTGTCGTAGGTAGCGATAAATTAGTGCCAAGCTTAGTAGCGGAAAATTTATCGAAAATTGGAAATGAAACGTTAGTGCTACATTCAATGAAGTTAGAACCGCTTTGATATTTAAATAATCGGAATGTTGAGATAGAAAATTTTGTTTTATTTTTTTGGCTGGTAAACGTTGCTTTAAAAATGTGTTTAAAATGCTCGGTGAAGTCCATTATTATGTCCTGAGTTACATCTACGACCCGAAACATTTTGCTAGTTTTTCTTACTAGTTCTTTCCATTCGGCAGGTACGTAAACTCGTTCTCTTCTTCTTTTCTCTTTTTCTATTAAGCCAAAGGAGCGGTCACAGGGTAAAAAACTATGACCAGGCTCAGGATATTGATGAATAACTTGAGTAATATTTTTAATACGCTGATTAACCAAGGTGAACAAATATTTGGTGATAGTATGATTTTTGTTCTGAGCAAACGAGTTGTCAGAAAACAGGTACAATGTTGTTATAGATTCGGAAAGAAGCGTAGTAATATAATGGTGGATAAAACTAATGACTTCGTTGCTACTTTTTTTTTGATGTGGCCTCGTCGTACATGTAAAATGTTGATAACCCTGTATTTCCAGAAAAAATACAAAAGTTGTATTGCCACAGCTGTCGCTTATAAAAAACGTCTCCAGCCGGAACATGCGGGAGAGGAAGATTTTGTTGGTAGTCAAAACATAAAACTTCTACTGTTTCATCGGTCTTGGCAAGCAGGGTTTTCTCTTTCATCGATGTATAGAATACTTCCGCTTTTCTAATATGTAATGTTTTTTCTCTCTCTAGTACATGTTTGGTCTCAGGATCTTGCTCTGCTGCTGTTAAATTTTCCAACCTATCGCATGTCTGACATGTATCCGAACGAGGAGAACCAAAGCTTATATTGTAGTTTTCGCGAAAATGACGAAAGTAGAAGTCATACGAAACCTTTGCTTGACATTTTTCTTCACGTTTAAGTTTTTCAGAGACATCTGGTTCATATTTTTCCAAGTATAACCTATACATTTTGGAAACGTTCAGATCAGACGATAAATAGGTCCGACGTTCGTTTTTCTCTCGACTATAATGTGATGAGCGCTTGGGAAAGCTTAGTATATGGTTATCTATAGCAGCTATAATATTCCTAGGAATTTTGTTAGGGCGATTATTATGTTTACCCCTCATGTCCAGTGGCGCGGCGATTTTTTCTTTTAAAGTGAGCCCTATACGATTTGCCCGGTGTTTGGTAATTCCATGGATTGAACAAAATGCCTGTCTGCAGACCATATATTCAGTACCTTTAACACGAATCTGAAATATAAGCATATTTAAGATTTAATGTTTTTGAATAGTAGGTACAAATATAATAAAAATCATTTTGAAAAATATAAAAGCCGAACCCATTTTTAAAGGAAAAATCTAATTATTAAAAAGTTAAAAACAAAGTTCAGTAAATTTAGTAAAGGAAAATTATGTCTAACGTCCGCCATTTTATTTTTTTATAACGTATCCAGCGACACCTCACTTAACAAATTCGGTTAAGCCGTTTAGGCTATAGAAGGGAAAAAAGAAAAACCAAAATGGTGTCTAGTGTCCGCCATTTTGATTTTTTTGTGGCGTAATATAAAATACCGTAAGTAAACAATGTGAATCCGCCACAAACATATAGAAACTATCCGGTGACAATGCCCACATATTTTGGCAATTTTTGATGTTGGTGTTTTGCCATTAGATGGCATTACACCAATATTTATTATATAGAAACTAACTAAACTTTAATCATTATCTTAACTTACCTTGTAATGGAAAGTAACAGTCTTTGCTTTGCCGGTTCCTGTTCTCAATCTTTTTCTTGCTACCTTGTCTACCCGGATTAGGCCACCCAAGTATAGATCTTGCTTTTCTTTACTAGCTAAGCCATTAAATTCCTGCAAGACTTGATTTCTTTCTTCCGCATTGATCTTCGAAAAACATTTAAGACGACAAGCACAATCGTTACCCACTTTTCGCTCTGGTATTAATTTTCCACTTTTTGCCGTAGTGTACTCTTCACCTTTTGCCATTTTTGCTTTTCTAATATTTCGTTGCCATAACGCCTCATTTCGTATTCTCTTTTTTCCTTTTTTTGTAGAAGGAGTATTTACATTGGCTGGTAAAATATCCTTGTTTACAACTGGCATCAGACTCGGATTATTTAAAGGAATATTTTCAATTTTCCTGCGATTTGTCGTTCGTTTTTTATTTTTTTTTTTGTTTATAACTAAGCTAGTACTAGGCTGATCGCTATCAGATGACAAATATTCACTACCAGATGACATAAAAGGTTCTTCTTCATCAGATGCCATCATGTTTGATATTATCACACTACTATTATGCGTAAAAATACACACGATAAACAACAGACCATGTGCCACGTGCACGCAAACATAAAAAGCAACAAGAAGACTGAATCTTGCCGGAACGCGTCTAATAAGCTTAGCGCGCAATCGTTCATGGTCATGTCCTCCCACTCCACTAGTATTAACGTTGGTGCAAAAATCGAACAAGTCCTGGACATGACTGGTTTTTGCCCCAAAGGGTACTGTCAGCTAAGTCCTTTGGGCATTTCAAATCATTATTATATTTCGGACTTGTCTGATTTTTGCACCAATCGATCAGGGATGCTTTAAATTATATTCCCAGTGAAAAAACGTAATTTAACCCAAAAGTGGACTTGGCCGGTTTTTGCACCAAGGTCTTCAATTATTACCATCTAGTTGGAAAAAACCTGGCAGGTCGTTTCCAGGGTAAGACAAGAATGGGCACAATGTGTCGACACCATGGTAGAGCTTCACTCTATCTGAATCTGGTAACGAAGGAGGAAGTGAAGCCGATCATTTTTGAGCTCAAGTCACACAGAGCACCTGAGCAGGACGGATAACCACAGATTTGCTAAAAAAGGTCAGAAACTCTACGGCAAACCCTTTGTCATGTCTCATTGATAAAGTTATCGAAACCGGTAAGTTTTGAAAACCTGACGGGATACGAATATTTGTGTAGCTGATATTTTCGATACTGGCCGATATTATTCGACCTTTATCACAAAAGTTTAAATTTTTTACTTCTAAACATTTTCTAAAAATAATTGCCGTACCTCTGTTATTAGAACCCACGTTTGTTATATTATCATAACCGAAAAGGCATTTAAATGTTTCGGTATTAACTTCTTGTAAAAACAGTATATCAATACTATTATGAATTATATATTCCCTTAGCAAAGTTTGTTTTACTTTATTTTCTAATCCATTGACATTTAGGCTAGTTGTTGTTCTTAATATATGCATTACATATAATTTTAACAATTTACTAACCTTTTCAGTATAGTTTATGAGTATTATCATTTATATTTATATTACCTGATACTGGTTGCGTCAGAGCTCAATTTAAATTAGGTTTTAGAGGCGATATCTTTTCTCTTTCGTCCTCGCTAGTTACCTGGACTGCTTAGGTCTTCTTTTTTCCTTTTCTGTTTCTTATTTTTCTTTTTATGTTGCTGATCCCAACTCTTGTGCTCAGCAGCTTGATGACTCTCAGACTGTTGTTCTGCTTCATTTATATTTTTCAATTCTTCTTCGCCTTCTTCTTCTTCTTCTTCTCATTCTTCTCCTTCGTCTGGTTCTTCTTCTTCTTCTAAAGATTCGTATGGGTGCATGTATATGCCTCCATCCTCCTGAACTGCTGCTGCCATTTCACTTACTGTGTTGGTGATTCTTCAAGTAGCCTTGTTTTCACATTTGCTTTGATCATTGGACGTCATATTTGCATACGATGCTCTGTTTTGTTGATCGATATCCGCTATAGGCATAAGAGGTCTGCGTATAGCATTTGTTTGCTGCCCTAGATGGACAGTCGCTTCTAATGTGGTCTTTTTTATCACAAAACATAGATGTTTATATTTGCCCCTTGCGGGTAACTAAATAAGTGTATTCGTTTATTTTGGGTCATTATGTAATAGGACCACGCTTTTTGCAGGAAGAGTAAATGGTGAAGTTTATTTAGGTTTCCTTCAAAATCATTTACTAATTATCCTGGAAGAAGTTCCCCTCAATATCCGGCAAGGCATGTGGCTTTTACACGATCACATGCCTGTGCATCATACACGTCCTATGCGAGGCTACTTAAATGATATATTTCCACGAAAGTGGATAGGCAAGGCAGAACCTTACTATTGGCCAGCTCGATGAAGTGTGCAAAGCGCCCGCAACGACAAATGAAGATATGAAAAATATAATGAGAGAGGCATTTAGAAGTGTCAATGTTAACATTATTAGAAATGTAAATCACTCATTTGGGAGTCGACTACAATATTGTATTGGCGCTGGAGGGAGTCACTTTGAAAAGTGGATGCATTAATGTATAGTTTTTATATCTCGTTTTCGTTTTACTACATTTCATAACTTTAAAAACGTGTAATGGTAAAATGTTTAAAACGTTATTTTTGTAAAAAATGAAAATGTTTGGTTCTCTGCAACAATTTTATTTATCAATTTGTTACCAAAATAGTGCTGCAAATTGTATCATAACTTCCACATAGTTGTGATAATTTATTCTCATGGAATGAATTTAGGGCCCATAACTTGACGACAAAGAAAACATTTGTATTCCTGTACCCATAAACTTTTGAAACGTTATATTACTCAATTTTTATTGAAAAAATATTAATTTTTACCAAATCACCACTTATTTATCCTCTGTCCCCAGAAGCGATCTTACCCAAAAACAATTCGATGCGTTCCTTTGTCGGGTGCTAACTGGATACCAAATTTGAAGATGATATATCAATTCCTTCGAAAGTTATTGCGTCTATTAACAGACGTACATGCCGACAGACCGACCGACAGACAAAAAAATTTTTCGTTCCAGAATCAAGTTTTCTATATGTTTTCTATTTTTTTAAAAACATTATCTGGGAATGATTGTTTTTTGTCTGTCGGTCTGTATGTATGTCTGTCTGTTTGTAGCCGCAAGATGATTTTAAAACGAATTCAGATATCGACTTCAAATTTAGTACACAGTTAGCACCCAGCAAGCGAACGGTTTGTATTGTTTTTGGGCAGAAGCGCTCTAAGGGGTAGGGGATGAATGGGGGGTGATTTGGTGAAAATTGACCTTTTTTTCGTTAAAACTCGAATAATATAATA
This sequence comes from Tillus elongatus, assembly GCA_964006375.1. NCBI lineage: Eukaryota > Metazoa > Arthropoda > Insecta > Coleoptera > Cleridae > Tillus > Tillus elongatus. Next base: position 53,872,025 of record OZ023262.1, read on the forward strand.
TTTTGGGGTTTGCTTATTAGAAAACTTTTAATTTCATTAAAAATTTGGTACTCTGTACTGAAACAAAATTCGAGGTTGAATGTGCGGAGGTTGAATGTCGGTAACAGAAATGTAGAAATTTCTTTTGCTAAAACGGCATAAAAAGTCGAAAACTTTTTATCTCGTAGAGGGTAAACGATATCTTCTAGTAACTCCAAATACGGTTCGCCACTCAAATTGCCATCAAGAAAAATTTGTCCGGTTAAACGGTCTCCAAAAATGCCGTCCAGACATTCAATTTCTGTGGAGTTTGAGTGTGGACTTCGTGAAAATTTCTTGGATTATTATCTGCCCAATAAGGACAATTATGACAATTGACTGTAAAGTTTAATAAAAACGTACACTCGTCTGAAAAACAGATATTGAACAGAAAGTTCCCGTTATCAGCTATTCGTGTAGTCATAACTTCACAAAACTCCAGCCGCCGATCAAAATAATCTTCATTCAGTTATTGTACAAGATGAATTTTATACGGGCGAAATTTATTATGCTTTAATATTCGCTGAATAGTTTTTCTTTTGATGTTTGAAAGAGTGGCACTCTTTCTCGTGCTTAAAGTTGGGTCTGCAGCAATTTGTCCTAAAACTTCAATCTCAGTAGTTTCATTTCTGACAGGAAATTCACGTTCAGGATCCTGTTTTTTGTTGGCTACTGAACCACTTTGTCTAAACTTTGCAACTAACTTCAAAATGTATTTTCTGTTAACATGTCTGTTCGGATGTCGTTCATTAAACAAATTTGCGGTACGGTTGGCACAGTCATCGTTTTTGAAAAAAAGAGTAAATATTTCAACTCTTTCTTCTACAGAATACACCATTTTGAAATTAATTTTTGGTGGTACTATCAAGTATCCAACCGACCGATAAACTGAAATAATAAACCGCTATTCTCTCATTCCGATAAGAAATGTTCTGATAGTCAATTTTTTGTTTACAAACCAACAAAACATTGACTATCAGCACATTTCTTATCGGAATGAGTGAAATGCGTTTTTGCATCTTCAACTTTAAATAATTTTTAAACGAGTTGATAAAACTTAAAAAAAAATAGTGTGCTGAATTTAGGAAAGAAATAACTTTCAAATGATGTAACACTCGATCCATGTTCCCTATTTAAAATATAAGGGTTGTTATCACCACTCTTAAGGGGTTGATGTGACAAAGTTGAGTTTTATGTCAAAACATGTCCCCCTCAATATTAAAATTGACGTGTTTCGGCGTTTCTTAAAAAGAAAATTCTCTGGAGGTAAATCGGTCTGTTTCATTTTCAATACGCCACCCTGTATATATATATATATATATATATATATATATATATATATATATATATATATATATATATATATATATATATATATATATATATATATATATATATATATATATATATATATATATAAGCATATAAAAAATATTACCTGTGGCTAATAGATTCGTCTGAAGCCATACCAAAGCTGTTTTGTCACACACACACACACATATAAAAATTGAATGTGACACTGGATATGGGTTCTGGGGGCCCAGTTCGCGCTCATTTGAAGAAATTTTTTCAAAATTCAAAAGTCGGGATTTCCTCATTAGTGATTTTTTTAAAAGAAAATTCACTAACAAGGTGTAAATTACAATTTTATAGACAGATGCCGCATATCTCAATGATCTTGATCACGTGATTTATTCCAAATAACTTAAACTTAGATGATTATCATTGAATCATTTTAATCTTGAAGTAAATTGTACAAGTTAAATTAGCTAATTACGTGTAAAACAAAGATAAAGTACTATAAATATGGGTTAAGTAATATTATTTCATTTTTTCAATAAATAAACTACTTTATCTACATAACTCCCAAGGTTGCTGCAAGATTAAAGTAGGTAGTAATTACGGCTGGATAGTTTTTCGTTGTTTATATATGGTCCTGTTATTTTAAGTAACTGCATCTATTTACAAAAACCTTTGTACAGTTAGAAATCTATATTGCAGGGCATTCACTGACGTTTGCTGCAAGGTCTTTATGTAAATAATAGTTTTAATTCATTTAATTGGATAAATAAATTAATAAAATTGCTTTAATAGGTTTTATGCGCAGTACATTTACAAGTGCCTTAAAAATAAAGTAGCCATAACTAATGCACATGTAACTATGATCTAACTTTGTTATAATACAAACATAAGTACCCTTTACCGTCACTTGTATTTTTAATTAATATTTTTATCTATTTTGACACAGATATACTCTTGATTAGTCAAAATTTACCTGACAAAATACCTACTAGATTTTTATTTAACGTCGGCCTATTTCGGCTACTATGGCCAATCACCGATGCCAGGGAGCAGTTGCACCTCACTATCCTGGAAATTTTGCCGAACCCCTGCCTTTCTGTAAGGAAGGTAGGAATCTTTAACGTGCCCAACTTCGCATGGACACGGGACCGACGGCTTTACGCCCCCTCCGAAGGGCGTAACGTGCAGAAATTCAACTTGCTCAAATACAATGCCAGAACCTCGTTGATGTTAATGTTACAGTTTGTACTGGAAAAGTGAAAGGAGTACCCTGGGATCGAACCCAGTACCCTTCGGTTCAGAGGCACACGTTCTTACCCCTGAACCACCGACGTTTACCTACCAGATTATGGAGTACTTTGTACGGTATGTACGCATAAAGTGGCAGGATGGTTTTCTTAAGGTGTATAGATAAAGATAAATGGATGCCACCACCAGCAGGTTAGGTTAGGTTATATTGCGAGTGGGCCGTAACGGTCCCTCCAGTGCAACCTTAAGGTCTATTGTGGCTCACGCCCAATTGTCTTATATTTCACCCCACAAATCCAGCCACCTAGAGAGGTCGAATATTTTTGTGGGCGAAAGTTGATTCAGATCTTCTGGTGTATGTCGTGTCTTGCCAAAGAGCAGGTGTCCTGTCCGCAGCCGGCACTCGGTTTCTTGACCGAGACCATTTCGCATGTGGTGATGGAAGCGACAGAGTCTTGTATACAGGCCGGCCAGAGTTCTGAGTTGTTTTCTGTTTAGCTCTAGAAGTTTTTTAGCCCTCGACTCTGAAAGAACATTTATGAAGGCCTTAGAGTGTGCTAATCCTGGCACATTTTTCCACTGCTGGATTGTTCTTCTATCTGTCCAGCTCTTTAAGGTCCATTTTCCTGTGCATGAGGATATCCCCAGCACAGGTTCTGGTCCTATAAAGTCGTCCTGGGCACCGCCCCTGGTAAGCGCGTCGGCCGTTTCATGGACATCAAGGTCCGACTGACCCGGTATCCAGACCAGAGACACCTCATTGTAGTTGTTTAGTTTGTTGAGAGCAGATTTACAACTCCATACCGTTTTTCAATTGCAACGGTAAGACCCCAAGTGCCTTTTATGTAGATTGACTATTTGGATATATTTTTATTCATTTGTGTCTGCAATGGTTTGGATAATTGCCCACGCACACATCTCAGTGGCATACACTTATACCTGGTGTATGGTTGCATACTTTCCGAGGCTAGATGATATTCTTGCTTTGGTGTTGCTCCCATGTGCGCCAGCTCTTGCCCCCTGATCGGTTTTGGAGCCGTCAGTGTACCATCAGAGATGTGACCTCAATATGGTCGTTTGGTTTCGTTACCCAGTCCTCCCTTTCCGGAAGGACGATCTTGAAAGATAGATCTCTACTAACATTAGTAGGCATCAGGTCTGAGACCATTCCCAGAACCTTACGACTCTCAATCTCATCGAGGAGTTCGGCCATTCCCAAACTGATTGCCTTCGACATGCTGCCAGCCGTTTGTTTTAATCTTACGGTGTCCACCTAGTCTCCCTCTCCAGCCAAATGTGAAGAGGTGGAATGTTTAGAAGGACATCCAGAGCGGCTGATGGAGCGGTGCTTATCGCGTCCGTTATCACAGGGCCTGTTTTAGCCGCAGTAGGCTGAATGGCGGTGATGGCAGTGATAGGTATGGGTTTATGTTTAGCCGCAGAACCCCATACCCTTGGTCAGAATTAAACCTGCCCAAACCCAAGGAAAGTGTCCATGTTTGTCCCGATGGTCCTGCCTCTACTCGGCGTAGAGTAGTTCAGTCCCGAGTGTTCAGGCCATCACCTTCCTAAGTCTGGTGATCACCACCTCGGGCGTTAGTCCAGAATGAACACGGTCCGGGATGTACACCACATACCCGTAGGAGTATGTCCTTGCATTTGAAGGAAGGTGTTGTCCTTGTACAAGATCTTCAACTGCCCGGTATAGCCAAAGCGAACCATCCTCGTCGGCACAAGTAATGAGGAGCTAGCCAGGCCGATTTACACAGCTCTGGAACCTTATCGTTGGCCTTTCTTCTGATATGGCACTTACAGATTTCAAAACTGTCTCCTGGAGAAGTAATCAGCTGTTCACTGTTCAGCGAACAGTGAAGAGAAAGGATGAATAATTACCCCCCCCCCCGCCTCTGCACTGAATGTTAGTCTGACAGGACCCTCTCGGAAGTTTTTCCATTTGTTGAGGTGTACTGCCATCCTACCGGAGTCGTTTTCCACTTACAACTTTCAAAGTCGAAGTGTCAGACCCCCTGGGTCATTTTATCGCCCCCTTCGAGACCTCAGTCCCTTCCTAAGCCCAGTCAAACTCGACTTCCACCAAAATCTTACTCAAGTCGGTTGAATAAGGCACACCCGCCTTCAGGGTGTGTCGTCGTTTGTTTGTTTGCTCCTCCGTGTGGTGCACTGGAGACTTTAGAAGCTCCCGCTTCTCATGGGAGGACAAAGATTTGGTGGATAAAGAGAGGGGATGACCCCCGTTTCTGCCCCAGTAGGTTTAGTGGTTAGAGAGGAGCTATCTCCCATCTCTACCTCCATATAGGTTCTCCAGTTTCCTTGAGATCTAGAGCATTATTACCCACCTCGTTTGGATTTGTGTTTTCGGCTGTGTCCATATACTGTTTCCACGAGCAGATGAGGAAAATTGTGGTTAATCGCCACGGAATATCAAACATGCAGTAGCGCCACCGGCGGATGCACGAACTACAGGCATACAAACCCCGGGAGGAACCCGGACACCACCTGTAAAACAATACCAGTTTATGTTGTTTTTATAAAGAGCAGCAGACGGTCTGTTCTAAAAAAGTCTGGACGCAGCAAGTGCGTTATGGAAGTGAATTTTCATAAAAATGTTTTTAATAGCAAATATGTCTCTTTAATGCAAGCAGTCATCAATTTGGGCACTGGTATAACCTATATAGTAGAAACAATGTACCATATTTTATCAAAATGACTGTAAAAATGTACAAAAATTTACCGAAAATAAACTTAAAATGTTTCCGAGAAAACTCGTTTCCCAGCAGACGAACCTTAGGTTAATAGCAAATTGCGTTATTGAATTTTGAAGCATTTAATGAAATTGCGCGACTGCGTCTCGATTTTTTTACAAACATTCATCATATCAAAATGCAAAAATGCAATAAGGAATGTCCCAAAAAAAAATTGTAGGTATCACAAACGACTTAGGGGCCAGCCTGTGATTGTCAAAATAATTTTATAAGATACAGCTCAAGACACCCTATAAGTAACGTATACAATTTTTTTAGTATCTTGCATAATAACAATTATATTGAGCTTTACCGTAGAACTGCGTTACCCTGTATATATGTAAACAGGAAGTAAACCCGTATGGATTCTAGTGGGCCTAGTTTGTGCTCATTTGAAAAAATCTTTTTATAATCCAAACGCCGCGGTCTCATTAACGAGTTTTTTCTACGAAAATTAGCTAAAAATTATAGACCATTAAACCATAAACTTAACTAAAACTACTGCCAAAGCATCAGAGAAAGTATCTATTTGAAATGAATTTTCTGGATATATTTTATTAAAATAAAGGACATTGATGGTCACATAAAAAACTCATTTCTTTTTCAAAACTATTTGCATAAAACAGAAAATTCACAAACTTTCGGAGTTACTTAACTTTAACAATTAATTACATAGATTGACTTCAAACAACAGTTAAGCTACCATAACCATTTGTGAAAGTAATGAGTTGTTATATTATAAGCTTTACTTCTAATTAAGTCTAGAGAATAGGCTTATAGCTACTCGATATCAGGTTTATTAGTTTAGAATTTAAATAATTTCTCAGATCAAGAAATTATTTAAACGTTGAATGTAACGGCTTCTCCTCCAGACACCAAAATTTACTTTGAATTTCTCTTACTCCCGACGCGTTTCAACACTCCAAGAGGTCATCTTCAGGGGATAAATCTACAAACATAAACAAGATAGGTCTGTCAGAAAAACATTCAAGCCAGTGATGTTTTGAACTTATACAACACGGATTTAACTTACTTTCTTTCATTCTATAGCCAATTGGTGTAATAGTGCTGCTGAACTCTATGGTTTTCTACATGACCATGAACATTATGTTTTGAAGATGGCTGCTCTATGGCTCCCCTACCATTCCTTGCTCTTTTGTCATTGACATTTCGCTTCTGACACTTCTTTCGCACCTGCGCTGGTGCACCCTGCCCGTTTCAAGTTCACATAATGGCCGCCCTTCATCATGGCTGTTAAAAATCGCCGATCTTTTACATCGATTTTTGTTCTTGAAGACAATTTTCTGGCATTATGCAGATGTAGTGGTGCATGTCCCCTGGCACAATGGATAATGCTGTGACCTGTTAAAACCTTCCTGTATAGTTTCGAGTTTTTCAATTTTTGAGAATTGTTCAAGTGAGTATGGCTAATTTTCTTTCACTTAATGTTTCCACAGTTTTCTTTGCTCTGATGGTTCTCATTGGGTTTCTTACTTGAATTTTCCTGCCTGCTGTGTTGTTTAACCTGTCAATTTCACCCATTGGCTTTGCTTTTTGCCTCAACAATAGACTTGTTTATTTAGTGTTCAAAAATATCAATTATTATACTTTGACAGTTTTGTGACTTTCAGTGCTTTTCAGTTGCTTGATGCTTTTAGCTTTGTTAACGTAGTTGCATGTTTAACTTAACATTTTTAACTGTTGTTACTGTATCTGAAGTTTTTTAGATTTTAACTTGACTGTTGATTGATGTTTTTTGTGTGACTTGTGACTTTGACCTTTGACTTTTCTGTGAAGATCACCTTGTAATCATTGTGCTCTGACATGCACAATTACCTACCAGAAAAACTAATGTTTTTCCGACAGACCTATCTTGTTTATGTTTGTGGATTTATCCCCTGAAGATGACCTCTTGGAGTGTCGAAACGCGTCGGGAGTAAGAGAAATTCTGAAGTAAATTTTGGTGTCTGGAGGAGAAGCGGTTACATTCAACGTTTAATTATGGTAATCCCAGACGGTGTGACGTTCAGAAATGAAGAGAAATTATTTTGCTGGTGTGTAAATAGTTTTAAAACCGAATCATTTTAGCATGTACACAGTTTAATTATTATCACCAGAAAGGATAATTAAAATTGTTGTTCTTGCTTGTAGTTATAAGCCAACCTGTATATTCCAACCAAGATTTGGCCACAGAGTAGAGAACCTGAGAGTGTAACCAAACTTCACACCAAATTCTAGCGTCTCAGCATTACACAGGTTAAGGATATCATCATTTTTGAAGTTCTTTCTTTTTTTTTTTTTTTTGGTGGAAAAATTGGAAATTGATAAATAAATCAAAAGATCGAGACGGAGCAAGTGCGTTATAGTAATCAGTTTTCGTAAGAGTAATATACATATAATATATCAGTGATATAGCCTTATATTAAAAGTTATAAAACTTATGTTATTTTATTAGGAACATTAAAAAATAAGGCAAAGAAAGCCAAGCAAAACTTGATCTCTAATATAAATATTTATACAGTAATTTGGATAAAAAACTCAAACAAAGAAATTGATAAACAGGAAATATACCTAACAAAAAGAACACTAGAAAGCTGAGCATACAAAAATTCCTGTTGTTCGTGCACAGATGGTGATGCATGCGGACGGAGAAGAAGAACCTCCAGGACGAAAAGGGTTTCTGCCCCTTGACCCAAAAAATACGGGGGTTCCCCTTCCCCTTGTACATGCATACAACCACCTTCAAAGCATAAGGCACAAGAAACATTTTTTGGGAGCAACCCGCAAGGATGTTTAGTGACGTAGAGCGAATATAGGTGTTGTGCGTGATAGACAGGGTTTAAAGGATGTATTGCCGCAAAATGTTAAAAACGCATCTTTTCAAAGTCAGACTGTTTTTTAGCATTCTTCGTTGATATTACCTCCCCGCCCGGCAGCCATATTAATTCTTGTTCCCCTAACTTTCTTAAGGGTTGTTGCAAATTTGTCTTATGACTCATGCATCCAAGCGGGGTTCTAAACATAAAAAAATTCTAAAAACCCTCCATGCAGCTAACTGCAGATTTACCAAAATTACATTCCACTTCGTGGGCTATGTCTTTCTCAGATAATATAGAATACAGAACAAAATTAAATAGGTTAACTTGCATTTTGGTTTCTTTAGTATTTTTATATTACATATAAAAGCACAAGATAAGTATAATTATGGGGGAGGGGGTGGGGTTTAATTAACATTGTGGCAACACAAATTTGAAAAGTAGAAACGTTATTTAGAGCACGTTAACAGTCATAAACTTCGTTCCATCATCATCTCACATTAGTATTCTGATCATAAAAATTACTGCTAACTGTATGCATACAAAAATTAGTAAAATACATTTGTACAGTCTAATAAAAAACAACAGTTTCGTAATTTGTTAAGAGATTATGAGATGAGATAAAACGTTAACCTCACTGTACTGCAGCATAATATTATTATGTTCCGACTGTACTCACCCCATGTCGCATGCACGTGATAGTGAAAAAATAGGTACCCGCATTATCATATCTCTCTAGTAATTGTATCATGTCTAAAACATACATTTGAGGCTAAATTTGCAATTTGATATTGACAATTGACAATAAATGACAAATGACTGCGAAGCTCCAGCACGAACGCGGTCTAACAGCATTGTGAGATAGAGTAAATTAGGATTGAACGGATAAATTAAAAAGCATGAGAAATGGGTAGGTATTAAATACAGCTACGGATTACGGTATTTTTAACTAAAATTAAACTTTATCAAATGTTCTCTTTATTATCAGAAGCTGTGAAAATTTTAGATGTTTATATATGAAAGGTTTAACTACATGAAATTTCTGAAAACCTGGCAACTTCGGTAAGTAACAGCTACATATTGGTATCTGGCAATGATTGTAACTTCCATTGTTTATATTTTGAGATTTTTTTTTATTTTTTTATTTTTTTTTATGTCAACAACACACCACGAGGGCTTACAGCCTAAATACTATCGTACCGTGGGTGTTGACAAGGAGGAAAGAGGCAACTTGTTAATTCTGGACTTGAAGGTTTGGAGGTTCGGAGGAGAAGGAAAAACATGTGCCGGCAAGGAATTCCACAACTTGGAAGTCCTCGGGACAAAAGAGCGGGCATAACAAGATGTTCTATGTCTGGTGACCTGGACAGTAAAAGGGTGCATTCGCTCTGTTCCCCTGGTAGATCTGCTGGGGGCAGCAGGTGGGGGAATTATGGAGGAAAGCTCCTCTGAGCAGTGCCCGTGCAGATATCTATAAAAGAGAGAGAGGTCACCAACGGCACGTCGGTGGGCAAGGGATGGAAGCCTTTGGGTGAGGGTAGGGTCACCGATGAGACGTATAGCTCTCTTTTGAATGGAGTCCAGGATAGCGAGTGTAGAAGCGGCTGCTGCACCCCAGATGTGGGAGCAGTATTCGAGGTTTGGCCTTATTTGTGAAGTGTATAAGGTATAGAGATTAGTTGGTGAAAAGTATTTGCGAGCCCGGAAGAGGAAACCCAATTTCTTAGCAGCCGCTTCTGCAATTGATGTAACATGTTGGTGCCAATTAAGATTTCGATCCACAGAAATGCCAACAAGAGAAAAGGACTCATTACTTTGAATAACTTGGTTGTTCATTGTGATGGGTCTAGGGCTACTGTATCTCTTGTGAGAAAGAAAGCAAGACTTAGTTTTGGTGGGGTTGAATTGTACAAGATTTCTACTTCCCCAGTCTAATATTTTTTGGAGATCCACGGAGACAGAACCCTCCATGAGTCTGCGATCCTCATCTAATTGGGCTAAAGAGACAGGCTTAGAATATTGTATGTTTGAGTGGAGGGTGCTGTCGTCCGCGTAACTGTGAACTGGGTTGGATGTGCTAGAGTGGAGGTCATTGATGTGGAGAAGAAACAAAGTAGGGGCTAAAGCTGAACCTTGAGGAACTCCTGCATTAATTGGATACAGTTTAGAGGAATGGCCATCCACAACAACAGATATGCTCCTGTTGGAGAGGAAATTTGCTGTCCAGGTACAAAGTTTTGGTGGTAGGCCATAGGCCGGAAGTTTATTAAGCAGCGCTGCGTGCCAGACCTGGTCGAATGCTTTGGATATGTCTAGAGCAACAATATGGGATTCACCGTGTTGTTCCATAGACTTGTTCCAAGAATGGGTGACAAAGGAAAGGAGGTCGGCAGTCGATCTGCGCTGACGGAATCCATACTGCCTGTCGTGGATTAGACTGTGTTTTTCAAGGAATTTTAGTAGTTCGGTGTTTATATACTTTTCCATCACTTTAGAGATGACTGAAAGGAGAGAAATAGGCCTGTAGTTGCTAGGAAGCGCTTTGGATCCTTTCTTGGGGATGGGTTGTACTCGAGCAGTTTTCCAGTTACTAGGGAATATGCCTTTATTGTAAGATATCTGAAACAGACGAGTCAGGACAGGAGCAAGTTCTGGTGCGCATTTTTTGAGAACAATTGCTGGGATCTCGTCAAGGCCAGAGGCTTTCCTGGTATTAAGAGAAGAGAGCATCTTTCGTACGTTTTTAGTTTTGAAAATGATATCAGTCATTTTATGCGCGACGTTGGGGACTGTTGGTGGTTGAACATTTGGAGGTGGGTTGAGAGTAGAATTTTCGGCGAACAACGAAGCAAAAAGTTCAGCCTTGCCCAGGGCGGTAGAAACAATTTCATCACCTGAGACGAGAGGTGGGAACGTGCTCTTGCAGAAATTATTCCCAATAGACTTAGCAAGAGTCCAGAAGGGTTTGCCGCCGTTGGAGCTTGAGAGGACTTTGTTTTTGATGTGGTTATTAAACGAGTTTTTTGCCTCAGAAAGAATGCGGACATAGCGGTTTCTTGCGTCGTTGAATGCTTGACGATTTTCTTGACTGGGATTGTGTAGAAGCGTTTTGTGAGCTTTGACCTTTTCAAGTCTGGCCTTGTCACAGGATTTAGAGAACCAGGGCTTTTGAGTGGCTGAAGAGGTTTTCTGTGTACGTGGAATAAATAATTCCATGCCAGCTTGGATAATTTCGGTGACGTTTTCTGAGATATCAGAGGGGTCAGGATGAGAGAAGCCGACAGACGCCCATGGAAATGAGGAAAAGTAATCCCGCATTTCGTCCCAGTTTGCGGAGTTGTAGTGCCAAACGATACGTGGGTGTGATGACTGTGTGACCTCGGGTTGCATTGCACAGGAAGCAGTGACCATGCCGTGGTCTGAGCGACCAAGGGGGGCGGTGACTGATATCTTATAGCATTCAGGATTTGTAGTAAGAAGGAGATCCAAGGGATTTAAGCTGTGTGTTGGGATACGAGGAAAGTAAGTAGGTTGCTGAACCATATTGGCCAAAGAATTGCTGACTGCAAAGGCCTCCGCTGCTCTCCCTTGTGGATCGGTTTTTGAAGATCCTAGCCATTCCTTATTATGGACATTGAAGTCGCCAAGAATAGTGACCTCGGAGGAAGGATATTCAGAAATCAGATAGTCGGTTTTTTCAGAAAGGTAGTCAAAGAGCTGGACAAAGTTGTTGTCAGAAGGTGACCGGTAAATGCAACAGATGAATTTAGTTGCAGCCCTGAGAGAGAGTTTTATCCATAGTATGTCTTTTCTTCCAGCTTCTAAATTGGGAAGTCTGGTGCAGGGTAGATTGCTACGGACGTATGCGCACACGCCTCCATGCAATCTAAAGGCAGTAAGGAGCTCATACCCCGGGAAATTAAGGTGATTAGTGGCTGTTTTGGCACTGATTTGGGTTTCGGTGAGGAAGAGGAGTTGGGGCCTGTTAGCCTGGAGGAAATGGTGGACGGAGTTCAGGTTAGAATTTAGGCCACATATATTCGAAAAGGATATGTTAAATCTTGATGTTGGCGCCCCCTGTACACCCCTCTCCCGGAGATCCGAATGGAGGGGTATTTTGCCTCCGGAATATTTTATACAAGGAGGAGCCATCATCATTTTTGCTTATAAAGGAAACCGACTCATACACCAGAACCGGAAACGTCCGTTGGGACTTCACCGGCCCCTTGATGTATGGGGTACCTCCTCGGGCGTGAAAAAATCCTTTACTGTTACATAAAGGAAAATTCCACTACCACCTGCTATGGATTGGATTGGATCAATGTCTACCCCTTTAAAAATAAGATTAATAAAGGGACTATCAATTGTCCAGTAGTTATGATTTTCGACATAGTAGGAGGATACAAAACATTTTCATCATTTTGCATCCATGCCTATTGTCGTCCAAATAGGACAGCAGTACAGGTAAGATCATCTGCTTCTGTCCAACATTGTAGATATTGCATTGCAGAATGTGAGGTGATGTAGAAGATTATTTTGTTATTAATTTCGAATAACTTTATTTTTCGTTGATCAAAAGACTAAGAAATTGGTACACCATTACGTCTATTTATGTTCTTTTAAGCTGTAAGCTTTCATTTCAATCATTTAGACAGTTTGAAAGATATTGCGTTGTTAGATAATTTTAATTTTTTTTTGTTAAGAAAAAATTGGCCTTTAGACCGAATAAATAAACTCATCCGAGCCATTAACAAAATAACGGTAATTCCTAAATATGATCCAAATCAGTAAGGTATTTTTTGAGTTATCGGTTGATAAGTACACTTGGAGAACACCCACATCACCACAACACATATTTCAGAGACCTTACGATCATTTCGTTGACAAAGTCAACATCTTCAGAGGAAGAAAATTCTAACATAAAAAACTAGATCCCGTATATTTATACCGCGTCAAGGTAAACGAACTAGTCCGAAGTAAAGTTGTCGTCCAAGAACGATCACACTTTAAAACTCTTTGACCAACTTTTGTGTTGATAGAAATTTTAACATTGAAATTAATGAAATTAGGAAAAACCGACTTCCGTTTACATGATTTAAAAAAAAAGCAATATCAGCACCTAAAAATCTAATCTTAGTACTTAGCTTTCTATATAGATTCAGTTCCGTTGACCTGGGAGCCATAATTCACTATGTGAAAACTGGAACCTGTGATGAGCACTAATAAGTACACTTGGAGAACACCCAAATCACCACAACATATATTTGAGAGACCTTACGCTCGTTTCGTTGACAATGTCGATATCTTCAGAGGAAGAAAAATTATATAATAAAAAACCAGCTATATAAACACACGGGAGCTAGTTTTTTATTTTAGAATTTCTCTTCCTCTGAAAGATGTTGACATTGTCAACGAAACGATCGTAAGGTCTCTGAAATATGTGTTGTGGTGATTTGAGTTTTCTCCAAGTGTACTTATTAGTACTCATCACAGGTTCCAGTTTTCACATAGTGAGTTATCGGTTGGAAATATATATATATATATATATATATATATATATATATATATATATATATATATATATATATATATATATATATATATATATATATATATATATATTCTAACTGACCCTGGATATGGGTTCCAGAGGCCCCAATTCGCGCTCATTTTGGAAATTTTCTGAAAGTCTTACAATCGATACCTCTCTATTAGTGAGGTAAATTCACTAAAAACGGCAAAGGGAGGTATAGACACATATTAACGAAAGTTGTTAGGAAATATAGAGATTTTCTAGAAATGTGATATTATATAGGGTATTCCATTTAAATTATCAAATCTCCGTACTATTTTCTTGTAGAAGTGACATCGTCGCATTTTCGAAACTATATTAGCTAAGCATGCTTGTTGACCGAAATAACCAAATCTATAGAGCAATCCGTTGACTGGTTTGTCAGAAACTTCTAATGTACCATCCTGCGTGAATTAGCCTGAATTTAAATTGTTAAAACCCTAATCATTCATTTAGATAACTAGATATTATATTTCTTATAAATTAGCTACTAGAGATTAAGGAAAACTAAACTGAAAACATAATATTTGATTGTAGGAAACAATAGAAATAACTTCTGTCACCTTTGATTTCACTGCGTCATCTATTTAGGTTAATCTTAGGTTAATCTTAGTTAATTCAAAAGCTACTTATCGACAAGCAACATTGTATATTTGAGATAAGATGCGGAGTTAATTGAAATACAATTTGATACATGCAACATTAAGAATATTTGTTATTTGCTTAATGAAAGACAGGAATTTGGTGTATTGCATTATATTATTATAAATGATGTATTTTATTTATGTATAATAATTATTATTCCTTGTATATTTTACAAATACAAGTGATCCATATCAGCTACCCCCCCCCCCCCCCCTATACTTTTGTCGTATACTTCATAGTAAGTTTAGGGTTGAACATACTTTTAAAAGCAAGCTGTTAGTAATGTGTCCTGAAAGTGCGTTATAGAAGCAAATTTTCATAAAAATATTTTTATTAGCAATTATGTCTCTCTAATGCAAGCAGCATCAATCTGGTTACCTGTACAGCCCATATAGTATAAACAATATACTAGTGGCGTGCGGTCCATGGAAGCAAGGGAAGCATTGCTTCCTTTAAAATAACGACTACATACCTAAACCGCATTATTTAAAATCCCTTTTGTATGTTAAATATTAAATTTCAAACTCTGAAACTAATTTAATTATTACAATTTTTATTTCGCAAGCTCACACACATAATTATTTATTATGCATCATACTGCGCAGTAAATGCGCCAGCGAACAGCACGAGTTGCAATGACTCCGGTTAAATACACGTAGTCAGCAGGCAACTTTATAAGAAACCCTAGCTCGACGGATGTACGCGTATTTTTAGAACGTGTTGTACTAGGAAGACCCGGTGCACGTACAAAGTGAATGTCTGATTATTTCGTAGATATAAGCAGTTGACTATGTTAAATACATGGGCATTTTATGATTATTAATATGGCTGCAAGTAGATCAGCTTTTAACAGCGGCGTCGGTGGGGGTGGGGATTTACAAACTTTACAAACAAGTGGTAATAATAACTGTGATTGTATTGTGTGTTTTTGATAACCAAAGGATTTTCAGGTTTACCGTTTGCTTAAAAACTTGCTATTATTAATAAAGGTAGGCTGAAACCTGCTGTAAAAAACTTAAACCCAAGAATTAAAACATGTACTCGACATTTCAACGCGGAAAAAACTTATAAACAATATGAATGGTTAACGGGTTGTGGAAACAGAAATAAACTGTTTTGTTGGCCTGGTAGTCTATTTGTGACTGAAAAGGGGGTGTGGAATAAAAGTGGGTTTTCCGACTTGAATAATCTACGTAAAGTAGTAAAAAGACATGTTATGTCTAAAGTGCATTTACAGACCATTTTAAAATTAAGAGTCTTTGGAAAAACGCGAATGGAATACGCCGTTGACAAGCAGATAGAAATTAGTCATCGCCAACACAATGAACTGGTTGATAAAAACAGAAACATATTAAAATGACTTATTGATGTTGTGTGTTTGCTTGGTCAGCATGAATTGGGCTTCCGGGGTCATGACGAAACAACTACATCTGCAAATAGAGAAAACTTTCAAGACCTAGTTTCTTTAATAGCCAAATACGACATTTATTTAAAAAATCACTTGGAACAGTCTAACGTTTTTCGCGGGACA
This sequence comes from Tillus elongatus, assembly GCA_964006375.1. Lineage (NCBI taxonomy): Eukaryota > Metazoa > Arthropoda > Insecta > Coleoptera > Cleridae > Tillus > Tillus elongatus. Next base: position 53,887,919 of record OZ023262.1, read on the forward strand.
TAAAATCGCATTCAGAATGACTTAACTTTGGCTGCTGTCACTATTATTTTGAACAGAATTAAATCTGAAATTAAACAGACTCGTTTCATTCCTATTGATCTAGATGAAACAACCGATGTAACTAATTTAAGTCAACTATCTGTAGTAATACGTTACGTAAAAATGGATGGGAGTGTACAAGAAAGATTTTTAGGCTTTAAAAATGTGACAGAAGATCGTACCGCAAACGCTCTATATAAAATTGTGCTTAATATTATGAAAGATATTGAGGAGGCTGATAATAAATTAATTGCCCAAACCTATGTTAGGGCTGCTGTTATGGCCGGACATTTAAGAGGTCTTCAAGCTAAAGTGCGGGAAACGTTCTCCAGTGCTCTATTTGTACACCGTTGTGCTCATCGATTAAATTAAATTTTATCCTCATCTGTATATCATATTAAAGAATGTAAGGTGTTTTTTGCTACCTTAAGTAGAATGAATTTGATAAGTTCTGGGAAAAAAGAATTGAATTAGGAGAAGTGGAGCCACGAAGAAAGCGTCTGCGCACTGATAATGTGGGAGACCTTCAAACTTCTTATCGCCGCCTTTTCTACGAAATCATAGATCAAATTCAGCAGCAAATTAACTGCAGATTTTATCATCTTAGTGACCTGAAATTTCTTGAATTGTGTAATTTTGGAGGATTTAAAGGGATACCTTTCCCAGAAGATTCATTCAAATCATTATTTCACCACCATGGACATTCTTTTGACAAAGCCTTATTACGATCAGAACCTACAGTCATTTATGAAACCGATGTTATAGGCACAAAAACTAACGCGAGTGAACTTTTAACTTTCTTAAAACAATCAAAATTGGAAAATGCATATTCTGAAGTGTTCAAATTATGTGAATTAGTATTAACAATTCCTGCTACTAGTGCATCTTTAGAACGAATTTTTTTTACATTGAAACGTATCAAGAGTTTTGTTAGGAATTCAATAGGACAGGAAAGACTTTCCCAAATTTCAATTTTGTCAGTTGAAAATAAACTCGTCCAGTAAATGTCCCAGAATCCACAGTTTTATGACGATATTATTAAAATTTGCCAAAAACGACAGAAGAATTGAGTTATACTACAAATAGGTAAGTTTCTGAGAATTGCTTCCCTTATTTGAAATGGCACCGCACGCCCCTGCCAATATACCATATTTTATAAAAATAACGTATTGTTTGAAAATGTACAAAAATTTTCTGAAAATAAACTTAAAGTGTTTCCGAGAAAAGTGGTTTCCTAGCCAACAAACCTTAGGTTAATAGCAAATTGAGTTATTGAAATTTGAAGCATTTTATGAAAATTTGCTACTAAAACGTACTTACTGCGTCTCGTTCTTTTTACAAACGTATTGTTTGAAAATTTACAAAAAATTTCCGAAAATACACTTAAAATGTTTTCGATAAAAGTGGTTTCCTAGCCAACAAACCTTAGGTTAATAGCAAAATGAGTTATTGAAATTTAAAGCATTTTATCAAAATTTGCTACTAAAACGTACTTACTGCATCTCGTTTTTTTTTTGCAGACGATTCATATTTCGATAAAAAAATGCAAAAATGCAATAAAATAAGGGTGTTTGAAAAAAAAACTTGAAGGGATCACCAACGACTTATGGGCCAGCCGGTGATTGTCAAAATAATTATATAGGATGCAGCTCAAGACTTCCTATAATTAACGTATATAATTATTTCTCGCATCTTGTATAACAAAATTATATTAAGCATTGGCGTAGAAATACGTCACCTTGTATATATTGAAACAGATAAAAGCCGAATGCAAAGCCGGATATGGAGTCTAGGGGACCTAGTTTGCACTTATTTGTAGAAATCTATTTAAAATTCCAAAGTCGCGGTATCTTCAATAACGAATTTTTTCTACGAAAATTAGCTAAAAATTATAGACCGAAGCTTAACTAAAAGTACCGCCAAAGCATCAGAGAAAGGGTCTATATGACATGAATTTTCTGTAAATATTTTAATACAATAGATGACAATGAAACTTCAATTCTCCATTTTTTTAGTGAATTTTCTTAAAAAAATTCACTAATGAGTAGATCTGGACTTTTAAATTTTGAAAAAATTTCTTCAAATGAGCGCTAATTAGGCGCCCCAGAACACATATCCGGGGTCAGTTTAAATTTATATATATATATATATATATATATATATATATATATATATATATATATATATATATATATATATATATATATATATATATATCACACCGATAACTCAAAAAATAATGGGCCGATTTTGATTAAATTTTGTGAATAAATTCCTTTTGTAAATGGCTTGGAGAACTTCGTTAGCCAGGAAAATCTGCACAGATTTTCCCGGAAAATTTTGTGTTTTCTTTCGAAAAAAAAATATATCTCTGGAATTAACAACGTAAGCGCAACCAAATTTGGTACGTTGGTTTATATTCTTATTGGTAAGTAACTTACCAAAATATAGCCATATAGGTTAAAAGCTAAAAAAGTTATAGGCATTTAAAGAGAAATAAATTGGGGTTTTCCTCAAAACGTCAAAGTTGCGATTTAAAACGTCAAAATCGGCAACATTGAGACAAATAACTTGAATCTAATACGGGCTATGGAAAGAAAATGTCTCAAGAAGAATGTTTTACAAACCCTGAAGTCTTAGTTTCAACCGTCATTGTCCTTCATTTTACTAAAATGTTTCCAGAAAATGCATTTCAAATAGACCCTTTCTCTGATTCTTGGCAGTAGTCTTAGCTCTAGAGTTTATCGTATTTCTACAATCACAGGCTGGCCCATAAGTCGTTGGTGATACATTTTTTTTTTTAATCAAACACGCCTTATGTTATTGCAATTTTGCATTTTCCATCGAAATATATTGCATGTTTGTAAGAAAAGAAATTCTGGGTGCAGCAAGTGCGTTATGGTAGCAAATTTTGATCAAATGCTTCATATTTGAATAGCCCAATTTGCTATTAACCTATAAGGTTGACCAAGAAACGAGTTTTTCCGGGAACACTTTAAGTATAATTTTGAAAATTTTTGTACATTTTTACATAATAAAGTAATTTTTATGAAACATGGCACATTGTTTTTACTATATAGGTTATACTGGTAACCAAAATTGATGCCTGCTTTCCTAAAAAGAAAACACACATATTTGCAATAAAAACGTTTCTATGAAAATTCACTACCATAACGCACTTGCTGCGTCTAGAGTTTTTGTTTGTGATCTAGTCCATTTTCTTCCAAACAACACAAATGGGACTGCTGTACAGACTATGGCTGTATCTAATAATCTTTTGTCGTAATATGTCATTAATTTGCTTATCCACTTCGGGTTTGTGTACATAAGTGTATCTATATAATTTGGATGTACTGGTATATCATCTGTGATATAAAACAATAAATCATGGAAATTACAAATCTTTTGATTTTACATTTGTATTTATTCAAAATTTCCACATTCGAGGCTTTCTTTGCCCAAAGTAGAAGATTTTCTGAGTTGATCTAGTGTTTTCACTTACATGATTTAATAATTTGTTCAAAAATAGGCTGTTATAAATAAAAGAAAATAGTGCAATAGATCTCCAAAGTGATGCCGTCTAAAAAGGTCTTATACAAGTTTGCTCTAAAATAACCGGGCAAGCCAATATTTCAATATTTGAGCACTTAAAAATTTTCTAGCAAATCCCTATATATATATATATATATATATATATATATATATATATATATATATATATATATATATATATATATATATATATATATATATATATATATATATAGGTTGTGGCGCCAAGATTTTTAGGTAGCCGTGTTACAATAACCACTCCGATTTGAAATTTGAAAATTTACGCACATACGATCGAGAGAAATTACAATTCAGTGAAAATAGTTTACTCTATGTAAGACTTCCGGTTTAACCGGAAGTGACCATCAACTTGCTTATTTTAAATACAATATGGTAATTTTCATTATATTTTCGAATTCTACATTGAATTTGAGATAAATTGTTACTAATATACCATATATGAATAATCAACAGTTTTCGAATATTTTTTTTTAATTCCCCGAAAACCAAGGTGAACGTTGCACGATATCTCTCTATGGAAATACAACTGAGAAGACTCACTTTTTGCATAGATGTCCCCTAGATTGGCACCTACACGACACGTTTGATAGCGTTTCTTTTAAATTACAGGGTGATAATAATTAGCCGTGCAATTTGGTAAAATTCAAATCACAATTACTCGTTTATTTCAAATGGAACACCCTATATTTAATGAGCTATTTCGGTTTGCATCCGGTTTCCTTTTCAACGTGTATTAGCATTTCTTATACCCAAATTCCACCGTTTCCCGAATATTTCAATTTTATTGGATTCACTTAATTCAAATTGTCACCAGAGATTGAAAGCAGGCTTTGATAATATGCTTGTTGACGTCTACATGTTCGCGTTCATTTAAAGACATTTTTTTAATATTCAAAACTCGGGAGCTTCTCACTGCATTTTTTCCACGATACAATACAATACAAAATTCGTTATGAGCGAATTTTCTTTAAAAAGTCACTGTCGAGGTGATTACGAGTTTCGAATTTTGAGAGCGAGCTAGACCCCCTAGAACCCCCATATTCGGGGTCGTTTTCATTATATATATATATATATATATATATATATATATATATATATATATATATATATATATATATATATATATATATATCTGGGTGTGTGTGTGCGTGTGAGTCTCAGACCGATAACTTCAAAATAATATGCCGATTTTGATCAAATTTGGTGAGTATCTTCCTTTTGTAAGTGGATTGGACAAGTTCCTTAGTTAGGAAAATCGGCCAAGGTTTTCCCGGAAAATTTTGCGGTTTCTTTGGGAAAATTGTTATATCTCCGAAAAGAGTTGGCGCAACCAAATTTTGTACGTGTCTTTGAATCATAAAAAGTGAACTACATACTAAAATTTAGGGCTACAAATTGAAAGACAAAAAAGTTATAGGCGTTTAAAAAAAAATTGGTAAGTTTCAGCCTCAACCGTCATTGTCTTCATTTTAGTGAAATATCCAGAAAATTCATTCCAAATAGATACTTTATCTGGTACTTTGACAGTAGTTTTAGTTACGTTTATGGCTTAATGGTCTATAATTTTTAACTAATTTTCGTAGAAAAAATGCGTTAATGAGGAGACCGTGATTTTTGAATTTTAGAAATATTTCTTCAGATGAGTGTAAACTAAACCCCCTAGATTCCATATCCGGGGTTATTTTCAGTTTTTATCTGTTCGCATATATACAGGATGACGCATTTCTATGGTAAAGCTCAATATATTCGTTGTTATACAAGATACGAGAAAAAGTTATATATGTTAATTATAGGGTGTATTGAGCTGTATCCTGTAAAATTATTTTGACAAGCACAGTGTGGCCCATAAGTCGTTGGTGATACATTTTTTCGAACATCCCTTATTAAATTTATGCATTTTTTATCGAATTATTGTGCATGATTATAAGGAAAAAATTCTAGACGCAGTAAGTGCGTTTTGGTGGCGAATTTTCCTTAAATGCTTCAAATTTCAATAACTCTATTTGCTGTTAATCTATGGTTCGTTGGATAGGAAACCAGTTTTCTCTAAAACATTCTAGGTTTATTTTAGCAAAACTTGTGTACACTTCCAAACAATCAAGTTATTTTAATATAAAATATGGTACATTGTTTCTACTATATAGGTTATACTGCTAACCAAATTTGATACCTGCTTGCGTTTAAAAGGACATATTTGCTATTAAAAACTTTTTTACGAAAATCACTTCCATAACGCACCTACTGCATCCAGAGTTTTTTAATTTTAGCTTCTTTAAAGGCATATCAGTTATAAGTACACTTGGAGAACACCCAAATCACCACAACACATATTTCAGAGACCTTACGATCGTTTCGTTGACCAAGTCAACATCTTCAGAGGAAGAAAAATTCTAACATAAAAAACTAGATCTCGTATATTTATATCGCGTCAAAGAAAACGAACTAGTCCGAAGGAAAGTTGTCGTCCAAGAACGATCGTTTGTTTATTGCGCAGTGAAACAGGTCGGAGACCTGCTTTAATCTTTTGGTCGACAAATTTATGACCCTTATCTAATATAGGTTTAAAAAGGACCGGCGTTCTTTACAGAAACAGCACGTTTCCTTTCGATCTAGAAATTTACTATGTGGATATTGGTTTATGCCGATAAAAGACATCTGCTGAGATAAACAACATAAACTCAAATCATCTCTTTTAAAAATAGAAAACTAAAACCCAGATGTCTGTCTCACCGTGTTACCTTTAACAAAGGAAAAATAGTTCAACTAAAATACTACACAAAAAACTATATATTGATTTTAATTCTACGTGAAAATATTTATATTGACTACATAGATACAAAAACCGATAGGTATTTAAATCAAGACAAACATAGTGATTAGTATATGTATAAACCGGTGGAGTTATTGACAATAATTTATTATTCTACCAGACTAATTATGAGTATTTAAGCGGTCAAATGCAAAGAGCAAACAATGGGCTAGAAATTACAGGTGCCGCACAATTTAATGAAGTTTTGTTCTTAATAAACCTTAATATAAAAATAGTTTCTAATGGATAAAGCATAGTTTGATGCCTAAGATTTTTGACAAGTTTCAAATTTTCTTTGTCAATGTGGTGGTTATTATCCCATATATGTTGTGCCACACATGATTTGTCCACCGTACCATATCGTAACTGTGCGAGATGTTTACGAAATCTGGTGGCTATGTTTCTCCTAGTTTGGCCCACGTATTTAAGATCACAATCTTTGCAACTCATCTCATAAATTCCAGACATTTCAGTGACTTTGTCTTTGCCTTTCGTATTACCCAACAAATTTTTTAAATTACTTTTCGTCGAAAACGTCAAATGTAAATCGGCTTTCTTAAAAATACTTTCCAAACCCTTTGTGATTCGTGGTTCATAAGGTAAACATACAAATTTTTTCTCGATTTTATCATTCTTAAATGTCGTACATTCAGATATCAACTTCTTTGTTCTGTGTTTGTTAACTAATTTGTCTATTAAACCATCCGAGTAACCGTTATATCTCGCCACATGTTTTATGTATTTTAATTCTGTATTAAATCTATTTTTACTCAACGGAAAATTTATCAATCTATTTACTAAGAAATTGAAACTAGCCGTTTTTTGTGTAAACGTATGATGTGAGTCATTAGGAATATAATTAATAGTAGCCGTTTCCTTCCTATAGACATCAAATTCAAGCGAGCTTTTATTTTTATTTTTAATAACTAGTACATCTAGGAACGAAAGTTTATTGTTAATTTCTATTTCGTGGGTAAATTTTATTGAATCAAATTGACTATTTAGTTTTTCAGTAAATTCTTCTACCTTACATGTATTTGTGTCAAACACTGCAAAAATATCATCGACATAACGACACCAAACTCTAGGGAAATACCCACTTTTATTTTTTAAATCCGTCTCAAATCTACTCATAAACAAATCTGCAATAAAAGGAGATAATGGATTGCCCATAGCTGTGCCTTCAGTTTGTTCAAAGAACTCATTGTTAAATTGGAAAAAATTTTGTTTTATACAAAGGCTAGTTAGAGTTAAATATTCTTTGCAGACGTCTTGACTTATATTGTTCAATTTTAATAATTCTTCCAAATACGCCAACGTTTGTTTTGTGGGTACACTAGGAAATAATGACGTCACGTCGAATGACATCAAAATCTCTCCTTTCAATAATTTAACATCTTTAATTTTATCAATAAAATCAAGAGAATTTAGCACCGAACAACTTTTCTGTTTAATAGGTAGTCTTTTAAACTCGTTTGACAACCACTTTGCCAAGTTATATGTTGGAGAATCTATAGCCGAAATGATAGGCCTCATTAATTTTCCCGGTTTATGGATTTTCGGGAGACAATATTTTTTGGGGACTTTCGGATTAGAAACTTGTAAACGTGTTCTTAAATCCTTTGTTATGAGATATGGACATTTTTTTAAACTGTTTTTAACTTCGTTAATCATTCTTGGTAACGGATTTTTATCTAATTTTCTATACGGCCCTGACTCTATTGCATTACTCACTCGCTCTTTATAGTCACTTTTGTCCATTATCACAACTTTATTGCCCTTATCCGCCTTAATATAAAAACAATCCTTTTCTCGCAATCGTTTTTTATGTTAGAATTTTTCTTCCTCTGAAGATGTTGACTTGGTCAACGAAACGATCGTAAGGTCTCTGAAATATGTGTTGTGGTGATTTGGGTGTTCTCCAAGTGTACTTATTAGTGCTCATCACAGGTTCCAGTTTTCACATAGTGCATATCAGTTGTCTTAAAAGTAATTATATTGTTCACATACTTATTAACAAACCTATTACGTGGCTATTGTTGTCATCAAATTTACATAGATAAAACACATGCATTACCTTCACAGTACTAAAAAATACCAATCTAGATAACGATAGGCAATAACGAGTCAGTTATTAGGTACTGATAGACTATTCATATCATATAATTGTCAGATAACTCAACTAAAATCAATAAATACGAAAAGTATTACAGTATGAAGTAATATTTGTGTGACAATCATGGCGTGGAGTGTCTTGTTTCTTGTGACATGTTTCTTTGTGCTTCCGCTGAAAAATGTGTACTCCAATCTAATTAAAGACCCACAAGTGGCGTCTTTAAGTGATCCTCTTGAAGTGCTGACCAGCTTGACCAGAATCAACTTTGAAGCAATACAAATAAGCAGCCCTGACTCAAGATGCTCAAGACAGTATAAAATGCTGTCGAACACGACGTTTTTGACAAGTGAGTATTGAAGGATATTGAATGACAGTGAACCAAAAGAAAATCTGGTCTCAAACGAGCATTCTAAAAAATCTCCCTAATACTACACACACAAAATAAAAAGTTGTTAGGCGGCAAATGCGTTATTGTAGGCAATTTCCAATCAAATTTTAACAACTCATTTTTCAATCAAATAAAGATACTTTGATTATCTTGGTGTACAGCGTTTCAGAAGTAAGGAGTGTATTTTCTGTTATTTGTCATTTTCAGAATAAATGCTGTATTTCAAGATTTTTTTTTATCGTAATGATATATCAGACCTCGTTGCCTTATCAAATCTTCTGTACGCGGATGATGTTAAAATTTTCTGAGTCATTGATTGTCTTACCGACTTTTTAAGACTAGAAGACAACTTGCGTAGTGCTTAAATCTGGTCTTCCTTAACAGCCTTTCACTAAATATCAATAAAAGCGCGGTAATGTCTTATATGCTCAAGCGTCCTGTAGTCCACTTTTCATACTGCATGAACAGATTTGGGTGTTGCCTTCGATTCGAAACTTTCGTTTGTGGAAAACTATTGATGTGTTATTTCTTGGGCCTTTAAGACACTTGAAGATGTTATTTGATGCGTATGAATGACCGCATTTGGAATACGCCTGTGTGGTGTATGACGTCTATAAAAGCGCAGCTGAGTGTTTAGCGAAGATTTGTCATGTTCCTCGCATACCGAGCTGATAAGGTGTATCCCGCTACTGACACACCATAGGCCAGCTTACTGTCGAGATTCTCATTCAAGTCTCAGCAGACTGGGTGAATTTATTTTGCTATCTCGTTTCTATTCAATTTGTTACACATTAAAATCGTCTGTCCCCAATTATTGCACATTCTGCTTGTTCACACGCCTAGAATCAGTTCTAGAAGGCATGACTTCTTCTATTTACTGCCATCTACGACAAATGTCAAACTCTACACACCAGTTTATAGATTGTGCTTAATTTGTAACAGAGTACACCATTATGTTGTAGTAAATCTGACCTGAATCATGTTACATTGCTGCTTGGTGATGAGAGATCTTTTTCTGTTGTTAGTTTTTTTGTGAATGCTCTATATGATATGTGATAATCATACTCGTTATTAGGGGTCGTTTCCGTTGAGTATATGTATTAAAAAAATCTGGTCCCAGCAAGTGCGTTATGGTATGGAATACATAAAGGATGTTTTTTAATGAAAGAAGGCATCAAATTTGGTTACCAGCATAACCTACATTGTAAAAACAATGTACCATATTTCATCGAAATAACTATATTGTTTGAATTAGATGAGGATCGCAGACTCATGGAGGGTTCTGTCTCCGTGGATCTCCAAAAAATATTAGACTGGGGAAGTAAAAATCTTGTACCATTCAACCCCACCAAAACTAAGTCTTGCTTTCTTTCTCACAAGAGATACACCAGCCCTAGACCCATCACAATGAACAACCAAGTTATTCAAAGTAATGAGTCCTTTTCTCTTGTTGGCATTTCTGTGGATCAAAATCTTAATTGGCACCAACATGTCACATCAATTGCAGAAGCGGCTGCTAAGAAATTGGGTTTCCTCTTCCGGGCTCGCAAATACTCTTCACCAGCTAATATCTATACCTTATATACTTCATAAATAAGGCCAAACCGCGAATACTGCTTCCACATCTGGGGTGCCGGTGCCGCTTCTACACTCGCTATCCTGGACTCCATTCAAAAGAGAGCTATGCGTCTCATCGGTGACCCTACCCTCAGCCAAAGGCTGCCATCCATTGCCCACCGACGTGCCGTTGGTGACCTTTCTCTCTTTTATAGATATCTGCACGGGCACTGCTCAGAGGAGCTTTCCTCCATAGTTCCCCCACCTACTGCCCCCAACAGATCTACCAGGGGAACAGAGCGAATGCACCCTTTTACTGTCCAGGTCACCAGACTTAGAACATCTTGTTATGCCCGCTCTTTTGTCCCGAAGACATCCAAGTTGTGGAATTCCTTGCCGGCACATGTTTTCCTTCTCCTCCGAACCTCCAAACCTTCAAGTCCAGAATTAACAAGCTGCCTCTTTCCTCCTTGTCAACATCCACGGTACGATAGTATTTAGGCTGTAAGCCCTCGTGGTGTGTTGTTGAAATTAAAAAAGAAAAAAGTACAAAAATTTACAAATAATATAAACGAAGGCATCTCTGAAGGCGTCATTTTCATAGGAAAAATTTGCAAAACCACTAAAATAATTCGAAAACAAGAACACTAATTTTTTTTTTACAAACATGCATTATAATTCGATGGAAAATGTCAAAATGCAATAAAATGGACTAGAAAAAAATTGTATCACAAACGACTTATGGGCCTCGCTCTGATTATTAAAATAATTTTACTAGATGCGGCTCAAGGCAACCTATAATTAACGTATATATATTTTTCTCGTATCTTGTATAATAATGCATACTAGTGGACCTGTGCATTGGTAGAAATTCGACCGTGGTCAATAAATTTGTAATGTTGAGAGTTATTGATGTTTTAGCCAATTTTCATTAAGAAGAATTCGCTAATAGAGAGGTCACGATGAAAAGCTTTTGAAAAATTTTTTCAGATAAGCGCGAATTTGGGTCTCTAGAACCCAAAACCAAGGTCTGTTAAATTTTTTATAAGTTTATATATATATATATATATATATATATATATATATATATATATATATATATATATATATATATATATATATATATATATATATATATATATATATATATATATATATATATATATATATTCATGTATCCGAGCAATAACTCAAAAAATACTAAACTGATTTCAACAAAACTTGGCAAAAATCTTGTTTGGGGGAAAACCGAGGGCAAGTTCGTTAATCAGCCTTTATGTTTGAGTTTTTTCGGTGGAAAATCGGGTAAAACTTTTTGAAAACGCTATATTTTTGTAGGTATTAGAGTAACTGGAATGAGACTTTGCATATCGCTAAAAATAATGCAAGCAAACCTGTGTTGTGAATTTTAAGTAATCTGGTACACAATATTTAGAGCCTTTTCCAAATCAAAAATAAAATCCCAAAGACGTGCGTTGAAACGACTTAGTGGTGAAAGTCTAATGCCTCACAGACAGAGTAGTAAACTGCCATGTGCAGATTGATTCATACAACATGTATAAACCATACATCAACGGTAACCAAAATAAATATATACCAGGCATAAAACATACTACCCGAACCAAGAATCGTGAAATTTCGGACGCAATTATGGAAAATGACAGATAACATGAAACTAAAAATTTAGCAAGTGATGGCTTTTTAACTGGGGGATTCAATCAATTATTAAAATATACTATTTTTGCAGCTTATGAACGGCTTCAAATACAGTTTTAGCGCAGCATATGTATATTATGCTGTCGCATAATATAGTAAAAATATAAACAAAATCAAACAAAGTCTTTATAAAAAAGATTTTGAATATAATATCCCGGGCATGAAGCAGATCTAATGTATCATGTAAACAAAACGCTGGTTGACGTATGCCTAGATGGCTGAGAGGCGCCGCGCTTGCCTCATAAGCAGAAGGTTACGCGATCGAATCCAGCTTGATGAATGTATGTTTTTTATGTTTCATTTTGATATTTGAAGAAACAATAGCGTACAGATATCATACGTTTGAAACAAAATCTGATTTTTGATTGAAACGCATAAATAAGTTGGCCACCTTTGTGTCTGAAATTATAATTTTGTTATTGTTGATATTGAAAAAACCGATCTGATTAGGTTGACTAAAACGAAATCATACTGGCGATTAATAAGGAAAAATAACTGCTACGTTTATAATTTGGCAGATACTTTACTTTTATAAATATGAATTAGGTTTCCTTCTCAAAATCTTTTGTATAACTTTAATGAAATTTGTAATAGCAGTTTCTTTTAAAGGGAGTTACACTATCTACAGATATAGCAAAATTTAGTTCTTCAGCTTCATAAAAAATTTCGTTTTGGGCATTTTTCTCAAAAGGAGTTAGATCGCAAGATTATTTTTTTTGATAATAGTGAGATATCGATGGTAACACTTTCGAAAGGATTTTTCAAATGGACGCGTACTAGGACCTCTAAAATCGATGTTCAAGGTCTGTGTAAGTTTAACGTATTAACTTTACTAATATGCCGTATAATTAGTGTGTACAATTCTTATGAAAATTCGCTACTATAGAGTATACCTCTATAATCTCAGTGCGACTGTTTAACCACAGATTTTTATGCGTTTGTCATTCAGTATAAACGCATCTATACACATCTTTTTGACCATAGAGTAATAGAGATTATTTGTTGTAGACTTCGGGCCTTGTAGACGTGTTCGTTCATCTCCGTTAATTATAATTAAAAATAATGGGTGTAACTCCAAATCAAAATCAAAAAGCAGTGTATAATTTACGTCCTAACACTAACGGTCTATGCAAGGAAGAGGACGAAAATTTTAAAAGTTTGTTTACAGTGGAAGAACTAGAGTCTACTGTTAAAAAAGTCTCGACGCAGCAAGTGCGTTATGGTAGTGAATTTTCATAGAAATGATCTGGCATGAAATATTTTTTTATATATTTTTTTCTTTCAAATTATAAACGTAGCAGGTATTTTTCCTTATTAGTCGTTTGGATGATCCGTTTTAGTCCACTCAATCGAAACAGTTTCTGCAAGCAAAATAACACAAATGGTTTTCTAAAACAAATTTATCGTTGCCTGTGAAGCTCATTGTGTTAAATTTTTAATTTAATACCCAAGCTGCTTTTATATATATTTCAGTATGTATCAAAACTGAAGACTCTAGTTTAATGGGAAATTGAATTATCACCATTTTTAGTGAATTTTCTTTAAAAAAAAATCACTAATGAGGAGATCCCGACTTTTGAATTTTTTTAAAATTTCTTTAAATGAGCGCTAATTAGGCCCCCCAGAACACATATCCGGGGTCAGTTTCAATTTTTATATGTATATATATATATATATATATATATATATATATATATATATATATATATATATATATATATATATATATATATATACGTGTGTATCACACCGATAACTCAAAAAATAATAGACCGATTTTGATTAAATTTGGTAAATAAATTTCTTTTGCAAATGGCTTGAACAAGTTCGTTAGCCAGGAAAATCTGCCCAGGTTATCCCGGAAAATTTTGTGTTTTCTTTAGAAAAAAATTTATATCTCCGAAATTAACAAAGTAAGGGCAACCAAATTGGTACTCGCGTTTACGTCCTTATAGGTAAGTTACCTACCAAAATTTAGCTATGTAGGTCAAAAGACAAAAAAGTTATAGGCATTTAAAGAAGAATTAATTGGGGTTTTCATCAAAACGTCAAAGTTGCGATTTAAAACGTCAAAATCGGCAACATTTAGGCAAATAACTTGAATCTAATACGGGCTATGGAAATCAAATGTCTCAAGAATGATGTTTTACAAACCCTGAAGTCTTAGTTTCAAACGTCATTATCCTTCATTTTACTAAAATGTTTCCAGAAAATTCATTTCAAATAGACCCTTTCTCTGATGCTTGGCAGTAGTCTTAGCTATAGAGTTTATCGTTTAATGGTATATAACACTTTTAAACATACTAAGAACCTTGGGAATCGATGAGAGAGATCTAAAAATTATAGAGAACTTATATTGGAAGCAGAAAGCAGTGGTCCGAATCAATGGAAGACTAACCGATGAATGTCGCATTCAACGAGGCGTCAGACAGGGATGCATTCTCTCCCCGCTATTGTTCAACATATACTCGGATAAAATCTTTAAGAAGGCTTTGCAAGATAAAGACCTTGGAGTGAAGATTACCGGTGAACTGATTAATAACATTCGATATGCCGACGATACGGTCATCTTGTGCGATAGTGTCCGGGGCCTTCAAGAGTTGTTGGATAGTGTAAACATGACAGGAAGGGAAATGGGTTTGAAAATAAATATCAATAAGACAAAATTTATGATATTCAGTCGCCAACCGCACGCCGATGCTTCCCTACAGATAGACCAACAAAACATTGAGAGAGTTACCCAATTCAAATACCTTGGCTGTTATATCACAGAACACTTATACCCTGATAAAGAGATAAAGTGCAGAATTGAAACAGCGCGCTTAACTTTCATGAGAATGAAATCATTTTTCTCTAACGACAACTTAAACCTAAGATTGCGTCAAAGAATGATCAAATGTTATATTTGGTCCGTGTTGTTGTATGGAGCTGAGACCTGGACCCTGAAGGCTGCTACGATCGCTCGACTGAAAGCGTTTGAGATGTGGTTGCACAGAAGAATGCTTCGAATACCCTGGACAGCTATGCAGACCAACGAAGCAGTATTAAATAGAGCGAATGCCGTCCGTGAATTATTTGTCTCTATTAAGGTGCGAAAGATATCATACCTGGGACATATTCCTAGAGGAGACCGATACAAGGTGCTCCAGCTTATAATGAAAGGTAAAATCGAAGGCAGCCGAGGAATTGGAAGGAAACAGATATCATGGCTAAAGAACATTCGCGATTGGACTGGAATACGCAGTGTCGAACAACTATTCAGATTAGCCGAAAACCACGAACAACTCGCCAATGTTAGGGGGACCTGATATGGCACAGAAAGAAGAAGAAGGTATATAATTTATGTCAAATTTTCGTAAAAAATCAATAAAGCTCAATATATCCGTTATTATACAAGATATGAAAAAAACTTTATACATTAATTATAAGGTGTCTTGAGCTACATCTTAAAAAATATTTCTACAATCACAGAGTGGCCCATAAGTCGTTGGTGATACAAATTTTCTTTTTTTTAATCAAACACGCCTTCTGTTATTGCATCTTTGCATTTTCCATCGAAATATAATGCATGTTTGTAAAACAAGAAATTATGGATGCAGCAAGTGCGTTATGGTAGCGAATTTTGATCAAATGCTTCATATTTGAATAGCCCAATTTGCTAGTAACCTATAAGGTTGACTAAGAAACGAGTTTTTCCGGGAACACTTTAAGTTTACTTTTGGAAATTTTTGTAAATTTTCACACAATAAAGTTATTTTTATGAAACATGGCACATTGTTTTTACTATATAGCTCATACTGGTAACCAAAATTGATGCCTGCTTTCTTAAATAAAAAGAAAACACACATATTTGCAATAAAAACATTTTAATGAAAATTCACTACCATAACGCACTTGCTGCGTCCAGAGTTTTTTGAATATTTTTACAAAAATTCGCTACCATAATGCACTTGTTGCACCTAATTTATTTACTATTGCTGTATCCATACTTTTTGAAAATGAAATAGATAAATATAAACAATAAAAAAAATTCCAATTCGACTTCCCCCCCCTTACTGTCAGTTTGCAAAATAACAAACGACAATGACAAATGGCTAACTGGCGTGGTCAGATTTAACTGGGAGAGGGCAATGGCTTTTAAATACCTTGAAGAATGGGAAGCTTCATATTTATACATAATAAAACGTTGTTCTATATTGCCTTTAAACAAATTGAACAACTTTCATTAACGTTTTTATGTATTACTATACATTTTCCTGATATATTCAAATCTAGGTGACAATTTTGGCAAATGGCAACCCCGCTGATTGTTTATTGTGACATATTTTTGTAACCTGTTCGTTTGAAATTTAATTTGGAGCATTTGTCTGCCATAGCAACCTAACCCTGATATATCTGTCTGACCTTGCCTAACATTATAGGCACCCATTCGGAGGCAATTTCAGGTTATGTCGTAAATAATTTATTTTTCATTTGGTTACAACTCAGAATTTACTGAACCGATTAAGTTCAAATTTGGCAAAGAGGACCACTGATACGATGTCTACGTGCGCGTAAAGTTTTAGTGTCATACTTTTAGTAATTTAAATGATATTGCGTTTTGAAAGAGTTATTAACATTTTTTTTCTAAAAGTATGTGATTGTTAAAACACTCTAACCAGCTCATCCAAGCTATTAACAAAATGAAGGGAATTGCCAAATTTGGTTTCGATTGGTGAAATCTTTTTTGAGATATCGGTTGATATATATATATATATATATATATATATATATATATATATATATATATATATATATATATATATATATATATATATATATATATATACTGACCTTGGATTTTGGTTCTCGAGGCCCTAATTCGCGCTCATTTGAAGAAATTTTCCAAGAATCTTACCATGGATACCTCTCTGTTAGTGAATCTCCTTAATGAAAATTCACTAATAGCCTTACACTGTATAAGTCAATGTCGGAGCATGAGGATCTGGTCTCGTATATGCACACATAAAAGTAAAACTATTTTAATACACTATCCGCACACTAGGATCTAGTTCAGGTGTACGATTTATGACCCCCTACGATGCATCATCACAAGTTTGTAATTCAGTAATGTTTATGTTGGTAGCTGAGGAATATTGGAAACTGCATTAAACTTATATAAACATACATCTTCGTGGTGAACTTCAGCAGTACAAAATTAATACGGGACATTAAATACAAAGTTCTCTTATTACTACGTTATAGTTGCTATATTTTATATACGGTGTGTATAACGGCGACACTAAATAATCAGTATTTTCAGAAATATTAGGGATATGTTTAAATTTTGTACTATATATATATATATATATATATATATATATATATATATATATATATATATATATATATATATATAAGCTACTGACATCTAGGACGAAACAAGAAATTTTGTGATGTTTGTTTTTAAAGTAGTTAGAATTTTTCATCCTCTGATGACGCTAACTTGGTAAGTGAAACGATCGTCAGGTCAGGTCAGATAAAGACCTTGGAGTGAAGATTACCGGTGAACTGATTAATAACATTCGATATGCCGACGATACGGTCATCTTGTGCGATAGTGTCCGGGGCCTTCAAGAGTTGTTGGATAGTGTAAACATGACAGGAAGGGAAATGGGTTTGAAAATAAATATCAATAAGACAAAATTTATGATATTCAGTCGCCAACCGCACGCCGATGCTTCCCTACAGATAGACCAACAAAACATTGAGAGAGTTACCCAATTCAAATACCTTGGCTGTTATATCACAGAACACTTATACCCTGATAAAGAGATAAAGTGCAGAATTGAAACAGCGCGCTTAACTTTCATGAGAATGAAATCATTTTTCTCTAACGACAACTTAAACCTAAGATTGCGTCAAAGAATGATCAAATGTTATATTTGGTCCGTGTTGTTGTATGGAGCTGAGACCTGGACCCTGAAGGCTGCTACGATCGCTCGACTGAAAGCGTTTGAGATGTGGTTGCACAGAAGAATGCTTCGAATACCCTGGACAGCTATGCAGACCAACGAAGCAGTATTAAATAGAGCGAATGCCGTCCGTGAATTATTTGTCTCTATTAAGGTGCGAAAGATATCATACCTGGGACATATTCCTAGAGGAGACCGATACAAGGTGCTCCAGCTTATAATGAAAGGTAAAATCGAAGGCAGCCGAGGAATTGGAAGGAAACAGATATCATGGCTAAAGAACATTCGCGATTGGACTGGAATACGCAGTGTCGAACAACTATTCAGATTAGCCGAAAACCACGAACAACTCGCCAATGTTAGGGGGACCTGATATGGCACAGAAAGAAGAAGAAGGTATATAATTTATGTCAAATTTTCGTAAAAAATCAATAAAGCTCAATATATCCGTTATTATACAAGATATGAAAAAAACTTTATACATTAATTATAAGGTGTCTTGAGCTACATCTTAAAAAATATTTCTACAATCACAGAGTGGCCCATAAGTCGTTGGTGATACAAATTTTCTTTTTTTTAATCAAACACGCCTTCTGTTATTGCATCTTTGCATTTTCCATCGAAATATAATGCATGTTTGTAAGACAAGAAATTATGGATGCAGCAAGTGCGTTATGGTAGCGAATTTTGATCAAATGCTTCATATTTGAATAGCCCAATTTGCTAGTAACCTATAAGGTTGACTAAGAAACGAGTTTTTCCGGGAACACTTTAAGTTTACTTTTGGAAATTTTTGTAAATTTTCACACAATAAAGTTATTTTTATGAAACATGGCACATTGTTTTTACTATATAGCTCATACTGGTAACCAAAATTGATGCCTGCTTTCTTAAATAAAAAGAAAACACACATATTTGCAATAAAAACATTTTAATGAAAATTCACTACCATAACGCACTTGCTGCGTCCAGAGTTTTTTGAATATTTTTACAAAAATTCGCTACCATAATGCACTTGTTGCACCTAATTTATTTACTATTGCTGTATCCATACTTTTTGAAAATGAAATAGATAAATATAAACAATAAAAAAAATTCCAATTCGACTTCCCCCCCCTTACTGTCAGTTTGCAAAATAACAAACGACAATGACAAATGGCTAACTGGCGTGGTCAGATTTAACTGGGAGAGGGCAATGGCTTTTAAATACCTTGAAGAATGGGAAGCTTCATATTTATACATAATAAAACGTTGTTCTATATTGCCTTTAAACAAATTGAACAACTTTCATTAACGTTTTTATGTATTACTATACATTTTCCTGATATATTCAAATCTAGGTGACAATTTTGGCAAATGGCAACCCCGCTGATTGTTTATTGTGACATATTTTTGTAACCTGTTCGTTTGAAATTTAATTTGGAGCATTTGTCTGCCATAGCAACCTAACCCTGATATATCTGTCTGACCTTGCCTAACATTATAGGCACCCATTCGGAGGCAATTTCAGGTTATGTCGTAAATAATTTATTTTTCATTTGGTTACAACTCAGAATTTACTGAACCGATTAAGTTCAAATTTGGCAAAGAGGACCACTGATACGATGTCTACGTGCGCGTAAAGTTTTAGTGTCATACTTTTAGTAATTTAAATGATATTGCGTTTTGAAAGAGTTATTAACATTTTTTTTCTAAAAGTATGTGATTGTTAAAACACTCTAACCAGCTCATCCAAGCTATTAACAAAATGAAGGGAATTGCCAAATTTGGTTTCGATTGGTGAAATCTTTTTTGAGATATCGGTTGATATATATATATATATATATATATATATATATATATATATATATATATATATATATATATATATATATATATATATATATATATATACTGACCTTGGATTTTGGTTCTCGAGGCCCTAATTCGCGCTCATTTGAAGAAATTTTCCAAGAATCTTACCATGGATACCTCTCTGTTAGTGAATCTCCTTAATGAAAATTCACTAATAGCCTTACACTGTATAAGTCAATGTCGGAGCATGAGGATCTGGTCTCGTATATGCACACATAAAAGTAAAACTATTTTAATACACTATCCGCACACTAGGATCTAGTTCAGGTGTACGATTTATGACCCCCTACGATGCATCATCACAAGTTTGTAATTCAGTAATGTTTATGTTGGTAGCTGAGGAATATTGGAAACTGCATTAAACTTATATAAACATACATCTTCGTGGTGAACTTCAGCAGTACAAAATTAATACGGGACATTAAATACAAAGTTCTCTTATTACTACGTTATAGTTGCTATATTTTATATACGGTGTGTATAACGGCGACACTAAATAATCAGTATTTTCAGAAATATTAGGGATATGTTTAAATTTTGTACTATATATATATATATATATATATATATATATATATATATATATATATATATATATATATATATATATATATATATAAGCTACTGACATCTAGGACGAAACAAGAAATTTTGTGATGTTTGTTTTTAAAGTAGTTAGAATTTTTCATCCTCTGATGACGCTAACTTGGTAAGTGAAACGATCGTCAGGTCAGGCCAAGTCAGGTTAAAATGTGTTGTGGTGATTTGGGTTCTCCAAGTGTACTTATTCCTTATATTATTGCGTTTTTGCATTTTTTTCGAAATATGATGCATGTTTGTAATAAATCTAGATGCAGTTAGTGCGTTTTGGTAGCGAATTTTCATTAAATGCTTCAAATTTAAAAAAACTCAATTTGCTATTAACCTAAGGTTCGTTGGCTACGAAACCAGTTTTCTCAGACACATTTAAAATTCATTTTCGGAAAATTTTTGTACATTTTCAAACAATAAGTTATTTTGATAATATATGGTACATTGTTTCTGCTATATAGGTTATATCAGTCACCAAATTGATGCCTGTTTTCATTAAAGATACATATTTGCAATTATTATATATTTGCGGCTGCTAAGAAATTAGGTTTCCTCTTCCGGGCTCGCAAATACTTTTCACCAGCTAATCTCTATACCTTATATACTTCACAAATAAGGCCAAACCTAGAATACTGCTCCCACATCTGGGGTGCTGCTGCCGCTTCTATCCAATCAGAAGACAGCTATACGTCTCATCGGTAACCCTACCCTCACCCAAAGGTTGCCATCCCTTGCCCACCGACGTGCCGTTGGTGACCTGTCTCTTTCTTTTATAGATATCTGCACGGGCACTGCTCAGATGAGCTGTCTTCAATTGTTCTTCGACCTGCTGCCCCCAACAGATCTATCAGGGAAACAGAGCGAATGCACCCTTTTACTGTCCAGGTCACCAGACACAAAACATCTTGTTATGCCCGCTCTTTTGTCCCAAGGACTTCCAAGTTGTGGAATTCCTTGCCGGCACATGTTTTTCCTTCTCCTCCGAACCTCCAAACCTTCAAGTCCATAATTAGCAAGTTGTCTCTTTCCTCCTTGTCGACACTCACGGTACGATAGTATTTAGGCTGTAAGCCCTCGTGGTGTGTTCTTGAAATAAAATATTTTTTTTAAGGAAAATTCACTTCCATAACGCACCTGCTGCATCTAGACTTTTATTTATTATGTTTTCACAAATATCAAATGAAACTTCAAAGTGGCAAACTTATATGTTCTTATTTCTGACAGAGTGGGAGATGAAAATATGAGTATTTTTTCGCTTATATTGTTCTTTACTTCCACCAGTTCTAATCTGCGTGAAGAGTAAAAGAAAATAGCTTTTTACCACTTTAATTTTTTCAATTTTATTTACGCGTTAGGTATATAATTTAAATTTTATATACTTTTCTCAAAATTTGTATCTAGAAAATAGTGTAGCAAATTTTCGTCAAAAATATAAGTTTCGTGTGCATTACTGAAGCAAAGTAGGTATATATATATATATATATATATATATATATATATATATATATATATATATATATATATATATATATATATATATTAATTGATTAATTTATTGAAATCAACGCCCAATAGGAAATTCCAAGGATAGGGCTGACATGTAGCAACATGCTGTAGAGCAGAGATAACAACGAAAAAATACATCTTATTCTAAACTAATAGTAACTTAAGTAGTTAAGATTATAGGAAAAGTACAACTCTATAGTCCATATTAACTAGGTAATACAACAAATTTGCACATCACTTGCATAGCGCAAGACTTTAGTAAAGGAATAGCTACTCTAAAACTAAGTATGTACCCAATAAAATAACATTATTGTATATATATATATATATATATATATATATATATATATATATATATATATATATATATATATATATATGTTACTTTTTCTTTGTGTGTTGAAAAAATATATCTACATCGTTGTTTATACAATTATAAGCTGAGCCAGCATAAACTAGCGATCTTAAAAGAATATTGGTACGAGGCTGCGGCAAAAAAAGAATAGGTAGTTTCTGTTGCTTCTACCAGGCAGATGAATTATTAATTTGCCCCACAATGTAGAAGAATTAATCTTGTTGTGGGATAAATTGAACAGAAACGAGATGAGGTTAATAAATATGTCCTTACTAATCGAATTTATCCGTTCCGGATAATGATTATCATCTTTATAAAGAGGATAATTTTGTGTGATTTGTGTTATAGCACAAATACTTTAGGAACCTACGCTGAACACGTTCTAGGAGGTCCATATACCGTTGGTAGCATGGAGCCGAGAACTGCACATCATATTCCAGGTCTGATCTGACAATACGGTAAAGAGTCTATTAACACATTATCAAGGTTTCGACATCTTAAAAAGAGGCCCAAAGATTTTAGTGCGTATTTTGAGGTGAGTTTACAGTGTAAAGAAAAACTAAGTTTCTTGTCAAAAGACACCCCAAATCCATAACTTCTATTGCTCTCTTTAGAACATGATGGTCTAACATGTAAATATTATGTGTGACGAGAATTGCACAATTCAACCCCACCAAATCACAATCTTGCTTTCTTTCTCATAAGAGATACACCAGCCCTAGACCCATCACAATGAACAACCAAGTTATTCAAAGTAATGAGTCCTTTTCACTTGTTGGCATTTCTGTGGATCGAAATCTCAATTGGCACCAACATGTCACATTAATTGCAGAAGCGGCTGCTAATAAATTAGGTTTCCTCTTCCGGGCTCGCAAATACTTTTAGTCTATACATTATATACTTTACAAATAAGACCAAACCTCGAATACTGCTCCCACATCTGGGGTGCTGCTGCCGATTCTACACTCGCTATCCTGAACTCCATTTAGAAGAGAGCTATACGTCTCATCGGTGACCTTACCTTCACCCAAAGGCTGCCATCCCTTGCCCACCGACGTGTCGTTGGTGACCTCTCTCTCTCTTTAATAGATATCTGCACGGGCACTGCTCAGAGGAGCTTTCTTCCATAGTTCTTCCACCTGTTGACCCCAACAGATCTACCAGGGGAACACAGAGACTGCACTCTTTTACTGTCCAGGTCACCAGACATAGAACATCTTGTTATGCCCGCTCTTTTGTCCCGAGGACTTCCAAGTTGTGGAATTCCTTGCTGGCACATGTTTTTCCTTCTACCCCGAACCACCAAACATTCAAGTCCAGAATTAACAAGTTGCCTTTTTGCTCCTTGTCGACACCCACGATACGACAGTATTTAGGCTGTAAGCCCTCGTGGTGTGTTGTTGAAAAAAAAAGAATAACTACTGCTAGTAAGTAAAACAATTTACACTCCGCCATTCCTGTAGACGATTTAGGTGGTATGCCCGGCGTCTCCTCCCGCCATGCCGGTCGGGGATTTCTACTGTAAAGTTGTTTGCCCTGCACATTCGCGGGCTCGCGAAGTCTGACCTCATTTCAAGAATGGGCTCCTTCACGATCCTCTGAATTTTGCAGTGGCCCCTGAAGCCTGGGTTGATCTTCAGTCTACCATTGCAGGCTAGTCTGTATAGTCCTAGCCTGGCCTCCCCCATAATAACTAAGTGTAGGGGGGGCAACACCTCCATGGCGGCTGTTGGGGTTGAAGACATGGCCCCTGTGATGCCTAGGCAAGCCATCCTTTGGATCTTGCCTAGTTTTTGATTGGCACTGGATTGTGTCACCTTAGGCCACCAGAGCAGTGCCGCATATGTTAACGATGGTCTGACCACCCTTGTGTACAGCCAGTGGGCCATACTAGGTCTTAGTCCCAACGTTTTTCCATATAGCCGCCTAGTGACGGCTAAGGTCATGACTGCCTTACGCATTATTTTTCCAATGTGACCATTCCAGGTTAGCTTAGAGTCCAATACGACCCCAAGATATTTTACCTCCCTGGCCATTGGAACGCTCCTACCGTATAGAGTGAGAGTTCTGTGGCTGTCGCACTTCCTCCTCCTCGTAAATGGCACGACGGTTGCTTTCTCGGGGCTCACGAGCCCTTGATCAACCGTCCACCCTTCCACCACTTTCAGTGCAGTCTGCATGCGCTCCCACACTGCCTGTGTGACCTTTGCTCGGACTATGATGACAATATCCTCCGCATAGCCCTGTAACTAATACCCCCCTCCCGAGAGCCTCCCCAGCAGGCCGTCCACGACTAGGCACCAGAGCAAGGGAGACATAACGCTCCCCTGCGGACACCCCGCCGCGACCCCCGCCACCAGAGTTCCTCCCGCTAGTGAGGTGAAGACCGCCGTCCCTGAGCATGGAACCGATCCACCTGCAGCAGGTCTCCTCTATTCCAAGCTCCCGGGCTGCTGCCAGAACCGATCCGAACGAGGTGTTGCTAAAGGCCCACTCTATGTCTAGAAAGGCCCCCAGCGCCACCTCCCTGTTCTCCAGCGTATTCTCCAGTTTCAGCACCAGTTGGTGCAGTGCTGTTTCTGTTGAGAATCCTGCTCTGTATGCATATTGTCCGCAGTGTAGGGGATATGCTTCTAGTACACCGCCCCTAATGTGCCGGTCGAGCGGTTTTTCCACTGTTTTATGCAAGAAGGACATGAGACTTATTGGTCTCAGGGACTTTGCCTGGTCTGTTGGACGCCCATATTTTGGGATGAATACAACCCTGGCCAGTCTCCATGCCCCCGGAATGTACCTCAGAGCCAGGCTGGCCCCCATAATGAGGGTAAGCACCGGTGCCAGTATATCTGTCCCCTTGTTGGAGCATGATGGGCATTATTCCATCAAATCCCGGCGATTTGTATGGCTTAAAGCTGTTAATGGCCCATCTGATTTTGATCCAGGTAACCACTTCTTTAGCGACTGTCCAGTCTACTCTAGATGCCCGCCTATAAAACGCCTATATTTCTGAGTGTTCCCAGTCCGGAGGTGATTGGTTTATTATGTTACAGCCGGGGAACTGCGCCTGGAGTAAAATTTCCATAGTTTCCTCCCCCGAGCTTGTAAAGCCTCCCGTGGATGTTCTAAGGGAGCCTATGTTAGTCTGAGGGTTCTGGACAGGATCTTGTGTAGTCGAATACTATCGAACGTGTTTTCCACTTCCTCGCAGTGCCTCCTCCACGACTCCTTCTTGGCGTCCCTCAGTCTTTTGTTATAGGTCGTTAGGGCCTGTCTATATTCATCCCATGCTCCCGACCTTTTGGCCGCGTTAAACAGCTTACGAACATGCGTCCTCCTTTGCCTGAGGTCCTTGTTCCACCACGGGACGTTCTTGGTGGACACCATCATTTTCGGGGGGCAGTTGGCGTTATAGGCCGAGGTGATTGCGTCTCGCAATTGGACTGCTGCAGTCTCGAGGTCTATTGAATTGTATATGGTACTCTTACCACCCCCCCACCCCCCGCAGTTCCACAGATAGGTCTAACCTGTAGGCTTCCCAGTCCGCCCCGCGGGGGTCCCGGTACCATACCGTTTGTCTTTTGACTTTGGAGATTTCAAACCGGATGTATCTGTGGTCTAAGCTACTCACTTTCCCAGACACAGCCCAGCTCTTAACAAAGTCACCCAGAAACTGGGTGGAAACTGTTAGATCTAAAACTTACTCACGCCGTGTTGTGATGAAGGTCGGTTTATTACCTCTATTCAATATGGTGCGCATTCTATCGCATTCTATCCCGATGATGGTCTTCCATCCACCTGCTCTGCTACCCACCATCAGCTGCTCCAATTAGTTGGGTGGAGGTGGGTCCGTTCTGTCCCCTGGCAGATAGGCTGACGTGACAGTAATGTCCCTTAGCCCATCCGCTCCTCCACATCGGATTTTGATCGTTGCCAGGTCTCTGGAACAAAAATTCATTAAAGGCAGAAACTCGATTCTTTCCCTGACAAAAATGTAGGCCCTCGGGTTCTCGCTGGATCTGCTGTAGATGAGCTTTCCAGCAGCTCCGCCAAGTCCCTTGATCTCTCCTTTATAGGAGTACGGTTCCTGGATGAGGGCCACATCCGTGTTCCTCAGAGCCATCAGTAGCCCGGCCGTGGCTGCCTCCATTTAGTTTAGTTCTGTATTCGATATTATCTGAAAAAGACATTATAGGCGACGAAGTGGAATGTAATTCCGGTAAATAAACAGTTTACTGCACGGAGAGTTTTTATAATTTTTTTCATAAACATGAATAGAACCCTCCTTGGATGCACGAGCCACAAGGCAAATTTGTTGCAAACAACCCCCAAGAAAGTTAAGGGACCAAGAATGAATAGGGGTGCTGGGCATGCAGGAAATATGAGCGGCAACTACTAAAAAACCAATTAGTCGGGCTTTGAAAAGATGCGTTTTTCACATTTTGTAGCAATACCTCCTTTAAACCCAGTCTACCTCTTACAACACCCATATCCGCCCAGGTCCAGTAACTTTCTAGGGGGTTGCTCCCAAGAAATGTTTCTTGTGCTTTATGCGTCGAAGGTAGTTTTATGCATGCACAAGGGAGAACCCCCCGTGTTTTTTAGTGTGGGGGAGACAGGAAATCTCTTCCCCTTGTGCATGCATACAATCACCCTCAATGCATGAACCACGGATTTTTTTTTATGTTCAGTTTTCTGGTGTATTTTTCGTTGAGTATATTTCGTGTTATCAGTTGTTTTGTTTGAGTTTTGTATCCACATGACTGTATAAATATTTGTGTTAGAGATCATGCTTTTGCTTGCCCTTCTTTTCACTATTTTTTACTGTTCCTAATTAAATAAAGTAATGTTTTATAACTTTTAATGTAAGGCTAAATCACTATAATATATTATTCTTATGAAAATTTACAACCATAACGCACTTTCTGCGCTCCGAACATTTTTTATACACCTGTATAATTGAGAAAGGCCACTCCTGTACCTCTATAAGCTAGAAACTCGGGTTAGTAAGAAACCTCCATAAACGAAAAAAAGATCTCGGTCCCTTGAACTCTCGTTTACCCAGGTTCGTCTTTATGTAAGTATATATATATATATATATATATATATATATATATATATATATATATATATATATATATATATATATATATATATATATATATATATATATATATATATATATATATTGTGATGAACTCCGGCTCAGCAGATGGCCCGACGGATAAGTTGCCAATCCGTCCTTCGGGCGAGACTTAAACGTTTTTAATTGAACTATCCCCGGGCGCCATCTTTGTTCCCTATTGAATAGGACGGGGTCAGATCCCCGTGAGGACTTCTGCTAAGGCCCTCGTAGAACACCACAAAGTTACTGTTTCATAACAGCCTTGTCCCAGGGTAACTCGAGTGGAGACGAAAACTGTAGCCGTAGAGTTCTCGAGGAGTAAGTGGGTTTTAATCACTTACTCCCGAATAATGGCTGTTTTCCCTAACATATAAAGTTGGAAGCAGAAATACTCTAAACAGGCAACTATCGACAACGATATGCCTACGCTAGTCGCAATCCGTCACAGGATTCTAGCCCTAACACATTTACACTAGTACAAATGCCTACAGGCAGTGCAGTGAAACGCAACTAGTTACATAAAAGCTCTCTAATAACCTTCAAGATATTTACAAAATGAAATCGGCAACAATAAAAATCAATCAAATAATTAAAACTAAAAATTCGCTACAAATCATGCGAATATCGAGACACATATCTTAATTCAGATAGTGTTATCTCTGGCAAGACATTCTTTTACAATTGATACCACAAATGTGTACTATTTAAAAATACAGTGATATTCACCTAAAATAATACGCCTAATAATTAATGCTAATTAAGCGGGCGGCTAACATTAGCACAGTAAACAAAGCATAACAAATCACGGCAAGCGTAAAGCGGGATACCCTAAACCTCAAATGGAGAATGGATCCGCGACGGGAGCCAACAAACGGATCCCACGCTGACACGCCCCTAACTCACTAATGAATACCACTAGGTAATTCGTTACCTAATATTTGCGAAATGCCCTAACTCGCCTACAGTGCCCTCCAGCGATTGCGCACCATTGTGGATTGATCTCTGCTTCCTCCGAGGACTTTTCCATCCCTCAAAGTAAACATAGTCGCACCAATACAGCACTCGATGTCGGGCACACTAAATACTATCCTATCTCAGCACTGTCCGTGCTTCCGTTTCCCTTAGATGGGTACGAAACGTGACCAGCTTGGCCCTTACCTAGGCTGGACACTTTAACTAATTAACCACCTAGTTTAGCGAGCGCATACCCTCCAGAATAAATACACGATTTCCCAAAGGACGTACGTCCCTTCAGGAGATCGCGGTTCACCCTGTATAGTACGCTTTGATTCGCTAAAACACCCTAATTCCACTACAGTACGGCATAATTATTTACCTTACTTAGATCGGCAATCGTGACTATTTGGTCACTAGTAAATCCAGTACACTCTATCTACACGTGAAATCCTAACTCCGCTGTTAATACTTCACGTAGAACAGCATTAATAAAACACAGCCAGTTTAACCATTTATAAGTTATACTTCTGCAAACTTCCCGAAGTGAGAACTTTATCACCAGGCCAATACACGGCCTCTTCGCTACTCTATACCGACACGGAATAATCTTCCTCCAGGTATTACACCCGACTTAATAACAGACCAACACACGGCCTTTTCGCTACTCTATAGCGACACGGGACAATCTTCCCCCAGGTATTACACCTAACGCTTTAACAAATTACCAAGCAAGATACGGACGGCGGCGACCTGTTGCCACGGCGATGATTCAAACCGCTCTCCACGGTTCACTTGACATGCGCCTAGGACACATCTTATTGTGCGTGTCAGACTGGCGTACAGCGGTCCATTCTACAAGAACTGCGTTTGGGCTCTGGCGAATTTTCATACTTTAAAATGAGTCTGATTTATTGTTCAACAAATATCCGTTATTTATACCGCCTAAACGGCTTATTAGCTATTCAAATAACCGCAATAAATCGGACTTCATTACAATATATATATATATATATATATATATATATATATATATATATATATATATATATATATATATATATATATATATATATATATATATACATATGTATCCAATTGCTAGCTCAAAAAATTAGTAACCGACTTTGATGAAACTTAGCACATCTATTTCTTTTGTTAATAGCTTGTATGAGTTTGTTAGCCAGTCTGATCGGACAAGTAACAAATTCTATCTTGAAAAATAGCAAAGTTATTTTTATACAATTTGGTAGGCATATTTCCCTTATAGAGACTTTACTGTGTGCTAAAATAAAAGTTCCCAGCTTAACGGAAAATTAAATTCTTACAATTTAAAGCATTTAATGAAAATTCGCTACCATAACACACAAGCTGTGCCTCGAATTTTTTTCTTTCGAATTAAAGATCTAAATATTGATGTATAGTCTACTTCTTATCGCGTAAACCTGCTTACAAAATTTGGTTGCCATAGCCTTGTTATTTATGGAGAAACAAAAGTTTTCCGTAAGGAAAGCCAAAACATTCCCAAAAAGACTGGTCCGATTTTACTGGATAACAAACCTATCTAAGCCACTTACAAAGGAAAGTAACCCGCCAAATTTTTTCAGATGTCGCGATTTCCTCATTAGTGAAATTTTCCTACGGAAATTAACTAAAACGGAAATGTTGGAGTACCATATGTTCTACTTTGAATGGCAATTGCCAGCATGCTGTATGAGATAATAATGATCAAAGCTCAAAGCAATAACCACTGTGAGTTAAACACCGTTTTTCAAATGGCCTCCCCCATCAGCGCAATACACTGCATTTCTCAGGAATTAACAAAACTTGAAAACGGATAGACACATCAAAAAAAAATAATTAAAAAATGTGATTAGATTTTGATGTAGACTTGAGAAATGTAACATATAGGGTGTTCTGCTTGATATGTTTGCAGTGTTTACCTACCTTTGGAAAACCTGTATGAGTAACGAATTTTACGCTGCGCGGAGTTGGCCTAAAAGCTGGCCCATCTGTATTGAATTTTATCTCATCTCCCGTCCTCGCAGAGTTGGGACGCACTGTATATGCCAGGCCCTGTATATTTATGTTCTTAAAGTACGACTTATTGTGAGTGAAACTCAGGCAGATTTAGACATTTTTTTTATTTTTCAGTGTTGGATGCGAGCAACAGATTTTTGCCGAGAGGTGTCCTTTATGGAAATTTCTACGATGTCGGTAATTTTGATGAATGTCTAAATATAAAAGAAGTTATCAATGGTAGTACAATCTACGGCAAGCATTGTATGGCAACTATTCCAATGGCTACTGTTGCAAAATATATCCCTCTACCAGTACTCCAACGATCTGAAAAGATGGTAAATAATTGTTTTTAAAATATTATGGCATAAATAGGTTTAACAGATAGATTGGATATAGCCTCGATGATTCAGTAGTAATAACGCGTACCTTTCGATTCTAATGTCGTAGGTTTGATTTGCAATAGAAGGGTCATATTGTAACGTTCACGTTTCATTATTGCTATTAAATATATTTTTTAATAAATTGGTTACAATTTTTATGAACGAAAATTTGCTACCGATAAGTCTAGGCTTTTAAAAGAGCCAAATATTAAAATAGTATGCATAGCAGAGATAAAATAGTTTTAAATTGAGTAATATCTTAAACAAGAAACAAATAATATTCGCAGGCATAAACTCGCTTATTTCAAGAACGTATGCAAGGTAATTTATTATCAGCTAAAGCCGTAAAGTCTGAGAATCATTGTAAAAATAGCTATGTTACGTCAACGGCTGTGTTTGTTAAAGATGCGATGCATCAGATGCTATTAATTGCCTGGGCGCAGAGTGCGAAAACTTCCGCCAATGAGAAGCGGAATACTAGTCACATGATCTGTAATAGCCAATCAACGATACAGCGCATGTAACACAGTCAGCGTCGGCCTGTGAACAAACAGATCACTTTGGTGGTACCCTCTCGACGAATAACATGTGGCAGAATTCGCTATTTTCCTTCACCTTAAGTAACTGATGTAGTTACTGACAGCGGGCGTATTGCCTCTGCAGTTATAGAGGCTCTCTCTATCGTAAGATGATGAGTAACGTATTGTCATCATAGTCTAGCGTATTATCGTCATATATATTATAATGCCTTACCATCTGTGAATTAATAGAGCCTTGTTGTCTGGTACTTAATTGTCCGTCTGCTTTCTGGAATAAAGGCGAGTAATTAAAACTAACTTTTATCTCGCACATATCACAAAAGAATTATTTCATTCCACTAGGGTTTTGAATTTTGGGCACTGGATAAATCCTGTTGGTATATGGGTAGATTTGGCTAAATCAAACTATTTTGATCTCTGGTTGCCAGGATATTAATTTGGCTGCACATTTTAGAAACACTATATATATATATATATATATATATATATATATATATATATATATATATATATATATATATATATATAACACATGAACACAAACATATAACATTATAATGAACAACATAAAAACCGATTATAAACACAAATTAGAGAAAATAAACAAAAAACTACACAACCTTAAAAGGAAGAAACTACATAAAGTAAACATAACAACCACAACACACCACATGTTTCATGATAGATTCATAAACATAATAGACCCACAATTCACAAAATAAGAAAAAGAATTCATAGAAAACAACATAAAAACAGTAGTGGGAACACAACACGCGATAAACTCAATAAATATCCCAAACTTAGAACCACTGAAAAACCAACTAGCAACAGAAATAAACAGAATTATTGACAAGACTAAATCAAAAAACCATACACATGAAAAAATTATCAAACAAATAAGAAACAAAGTCACATATAACAACATAACAATAGCAGAAACAGATAAAAGCGACGCACTAATAGCAATAAAAACACAGGACTATATAGAAAAAACAAATACTAACATCTCAACAAACAAATGCAAGAAACTGAACGAAAACCCAACGAAAAAATTCTAAAATCAAATATTAAACATAATAAAAAACACAAGACAATATTCAACCAAAAAAACAACACATTATTATAACAACAACCCTAAAGCACCACCAATGACAGGAAGAATAAAAATACACAAAACGGGATACCCAATAAGACCACTCATCAACTTCAAAGATGCACCTTCATACAAAATAGCAAAAGAAATGGACCGAGTACTAAAACAAGAAATACAACTAGAAAACAAATTTAACATAAAAAACTCCATAGAACTAGTGCATAAACTAGAAAACATAAATAAACAAAAACACAAGACTTGCCTCATTTGATATAACAAATATGTACAGCAATATACCAATTAACGAAACTACAAATATAATCGAAAATAAAATACAAAATAACAACAAAAAACAACAAATCAGCGACATATTAAACATCATATTAGAACAAAATTACTTTGAGTTCAACGGAGAATACTACATCCAAGAAAACGGGAAAACGGACTACCAATGGGATCTCCACTATCAAGCACCATGGCAGAAATATACATACAACAGTTAGAAGATAAAATCAACACCATCATAAAAGAGACAGACCCAAACATTAAATGGATAAGATAAGTCGATGATATATTAATAATATACGAGAATCAAAAAACCAATATAGACAATATCCTCGAAAAAATAAACCAAATCAACAAAAACATAAAATTTACAATAGAAAAAGAATCAAACAACACCATAAACTTCCTAGACTTAACACTAATCATAAAAGAAAACCAGATTGAATACAAAATATACAGAAAACCCACACAAACAGACATCACTATACCTAAACACTCACTACACCCACACACAAACACACAATGGCCGCATACAGATACTTAATAAACAGAATGCTAAATGTACCACTCCATAACGACGAACGAGAAAAGGAGTACAACATCATAATACAAATAGCAGAAAAAAATTGATACAACAAGAAAACAATAGAAAAGCTAGTAAAACAAATCAAAAACAAACAAATCAACAAAACCGAAAACAAAACACCAGAAACAAACACAAAATACACAACATTCACTTATAACCACCACATCAAAAAAATTAGACAAACACCCAAACAATATGGCTTAAAAATGAGCTACAAAACCAATAACAAAATAATAAACAAAATAAATAAAAAACAAAAACACAACCCACATGAATTAAACGGAATATATCAAATAGAATGTAACACATGCAATAAAAAATATATAGGAATATATAACAGAATTAGATAAAATGCACATACCTAGCTACAAATCAAACGTAGCTACACACATTCACAACACAAATCACCAAAAACCAGACATCACCTAATTACAACTAATGAAACATGTTAAAGACCAAAAAATTGAAATCTGGGAACAATACTACATTCAACAAACAAACAATAAGAAACAATTAATGCCAGAACAAGTCCAAGTACAAACATTTAAACAAAACTTAATAAAAGCCATACAAATAGACAAATTATCAAACTACAGTGATCAAGACAGGAGGCCGATACACACGACAATTTGCGAAGGCACAACCAATCAGAGAACAGTAAACCGATCAATAGAAGCTCACGGCGCAAGCGCCACGTACAATCTCAGACGTAGACCACACAGGAGCGATAACAGTCATTAGTGCGCTACCGGGACGGTTCGAAACTGCAGTCCACGCAAACCAATAAGAAATCACAAACGTACAGCAAAGAAATACAGTGTATATTTAAAAGTGATTACAGTATAGTGCAATATTCCAAATATATATATATATATATATATATATATATATATATATATATATATATATATATATATATATATATATATATATATATATATACAGTCTCTATGTATATAAATCGTTGTGTTTATTAGAGCTGTCGTGACAACGTATTACCAAGAAAAACTTATACATCGAATAAAAAATCGTTAGTCTGCAACATTATATACAAAATTATAACTGAAACTTCTAACTTAAAACTACAGTATGAACTCAATAACATTCACTCCAAAATTTAGAAGGCAAACAAAAACAAATGTTTTAAATCAAGAACTGACACACTGCGCGCATGTTTGTGTGTGTGTGTGTATGTGTGTGTGTGTGTGTTGGGTTGGGTTGGACTCGACATTTCAGCTCCTGTTTTGGAGCCGCAGGAGGTCAAGCAATTACTAAGAAACTAGAACATCACTGGGCTACGCCGCCGATGGCGACACTTGTCGTACATCTCACTGTGTTCTACGAAGATGCCTACCTTTAGCCGAACTTGCTGTTGGGTGTATTCTGGCTGTAATTTGGTATAGCGCACTGACGAGCTCTAATGAGAGCGAAACCAATATGCGTTTCCAATTATAGTCGGAATGCACCTGGCCTTATATATGTACTACTTATAATCACATTCATGTGTCAAGCGACACCCTTGTCTGTTTACCATGTTTATTTGTAGGTTCTTTTCGCTCTTATGAATTGCGCTGTATTGTACTTATTTTTTTGGCAAATGTATATGTATATATATATATATATATATATATATATATATATATATATATATATATATATATATATATATATATATATGTATATATATATATATATATATATATATATATATATATATATATATATATATATATATACATATATATATATATATATATATATATATATATATATATATATATATATATATATATATATATATACATATACATTCGCCAAAAAAATAAGTACAATACAGCGCAATTTATCGATGGCGACACTTGTCGTACATCTCACTGTGTTCTACGAAGATGCCTACCTTTAGCCGAACTTGCTGTTGGGTGTATTCTGGCTGTAATTTGGTATAGCGCACTGACGAGCTCTAATGAGAGCGAAACCAATATGCGTTTCCAATTATAGTCGGAATGCACCTGGCCTTATATATGTACTACTTATAATCACATTCATGTGTCAAGCGACACCCTTGTCTGTTTACCATGTTTATTTGTAGGTTCTTTTCGCTCTTATAAATTGCGCTGTATTGTACTTATTTTTTTGGCAAATGTATATGTATATATATATATATATATATATATATATATATATATATATATATATATATATATATATACAGGGTCGCTGATAAGTCTGGAAACGGTCGATTATCCGGGAAAATATACAAGGTGTCGAAAAAAGTTTTATACAAAAGTTTTTGGGTTCTTCAATGTCTACTAGGCGGTGATAATTTCATTTATACAGGGTTGGTCATACAGGCGTGGCACACCAATATTCATTTTTTTTAATGGAACACCCTATATATTATTCGATATTTCAATCCTTCTCTTAATTTTGAGCAACATTTATCAGAAGCATGATGTACATAAACTCAATCGTTTCCGGGTAAAAAAATAAATAAAAATAAACGCTATTGTTTTTAAAATCTATTGGATGAAGAACAAAAATAAATGAAAAGTAGAATATCTCTTGAAAACAATCTGTGAGTGTGAAAAGAACCGGTTGCGATGTTTTTAACATTGTTTGGAAACCTATTTTATAAGATGTTCAAAGTGTTCTCCATTGACCTCCTGACAATAATGAATTCGCTTAACAAAACATTGCACTGCATTTACAAGAGCGTTTTGAGGAATGTTATTAATTTCATGCACAATCGTTGCTTGCAACTCTTCAATATTCTGCAGTCTATTTTGGTAAATTAAATTTTTTACATGACCCCACAAAAAAAGTCAAGCGGCGTCATGTCGGGAGACCTAGCTGGCCATTCAATAGTTACCCTGCGCCCTATCCATCTGCCAGGAAAGGTTTGATTCAGATATTCCCGTACCTCAATTCCAAAATGAGGGGGTGCCCCATCCTGCTGAAACCATATTTCTTCCGCTGGTAGATTTGGGTCGTTATTGTTCGGAAATAATCGACTTACGTCTGGAACAATTGATTCTTGCAAAAGTGTCAAATATCGAGCAGAGTTCAAATTACCGTGTATAAAATAAGGTCCTATGATATGTCCACCAATAATAGCACACCAAACATTTACTTTTTGCGGTCTTTGGGTGTGAATTTGTTCCATCCAATGTGGGTTTTCGTCTGACCAGTACCTACAGTTGTGTCGGTTGACTTGTCCATTCAAACAAAATGTAGATTCGTCGGAAAACAAAATGTGGTTGGCAAAGTTAAAATTTTGGCGTAACTTCTCCATAATAAGTTCACAGAACTCGATTCTGCGATCAAAATCGTCTTCACTCAGTTCTTGCAATAAATGAAATTTATATGGACGGAACTTTTCCCGCTTCGTAATCTTTTGAATTGAATATCGACTCATATTGTGATTTAAAGCCAATTGCTGTGCCGAAGTTTTCGGATTTTCCACCACATCCAATATTACATTCAAAGAATTTTCTTCATTTGTAACGGTTACTGGCCTTCCAGTTCTAGGGTTATCCTTGATACCGCCAGTTTCGTGAAAACGATGCAAAGTTTTCGAAACTGTGGATTTGGAGATCGATTCCCGCTCAGGATGCAACTCATTGAACATAATCACCACTTGAGCAAAACTTCGTGTTCTATCACCGTACCCTATCATCATTAAAATTTCGATACGTTCGGTTTCACTTAAACTTGCCATTTTGCACAAAAACTGGTGACACTAAATTACTAATGTTTCAAAACTGTTGACACTGAATGAATGTTTGACATTCGTTGTCCTGGAAACATTTTAAAACAAAAGAATAATACTGCGTTTCTTATGGGCATCTTATCTTATCTTGGGATTCCAAACAATGTTAAAAACATCGCAACCGGTTCTTTTCACACTCACAGATTGTTTTCAAGAGATATTCTACTTTTCATTTATTTTTGTTCTTCATCCAATAGATTTTAAAAACAGTAGCGTTTATTTTTATTTATTTTTTTACCCGGAAACGATTGAGTTTAGGTACATTATGCTTTTCATAAATGTTGCTCAAAATTAAGAGAAGGATTGAAATATCGAATAATATATAGGGTGTTCCATTAAAAAAAAAAAATATTGGTGTGCCACGCCTGTATGACCAACCCTGTATAAATAAAATTATCACCGCCTAGTAGACATTGAAGAACCCAAAAACTTTTGTATAAAACTTTTTTCGACACCTTGTATATTTTCCCGGATAATCGACCGTTTCCAGACTTATCAGCGACCCTGTATAATATTCATTATATTTATTTGCAGGTTGTCATTTTTTTATCTAAAATTGACGTATTTCGGAACTTTTATAAATACACACAGTAATTGAGATCCTGAATTTATCCCATTTGGCTATTTCACCTTTATGTAATATGTATGTTCTTGGGGGTTGTTTGCAACAAATTTGCCTTGTGGCTTGCTCACCCAAGGAGAGTTCTAAGCATCTTTCTGAAAAAAAAATTATAAAAACCCCAAATGCAGTAAACTGTAAATTTACCGAAATTACATTCCACAACGTCGCCTATAATGCGTTTTTCAGATAATATCGAATACGGCACTAAAGTAAATCAAATCAGTTAGTGTTTTACTTCTATGTTTATGTTTATATTACATATATAAGCACAAGATAAGTAAGGATGGCCCTTAATTAACATCGGGGCTACACAAACTTAAAAGTAGATGAGTCTTTTATATCGTGTGTTAAGAGCATAGGTTTGATTAAAAATCAATTCTCACCGTATGCACACAAACATTAGTTTAATACATTTACATAATATTAAAAAAAAAACAGTTTTACGATATTATTTAAAATAAACCAATAGGAATACGTTTCGCGGCTATTTCGTAATTCGCGAGTGTATGAACCTAGCTTTTGTCCAAGACTATATTGGACTACCCAGATCTTGATACTTACAAAGAATATTGACGCTCATGGTAATAAATTGAACACAACGAACCTACCAAATATCGTTTTTCGCACGGAGACAAAATTCGCCATAACGGCCAATCGTTCTCGTTTTGTAAGTGTACGTTATTGACACACACACACACACACACACACACACACACACAAATATATATATATATATATATATATATATATATATATATATATATATATATATATATCTATATATATATATATATATACAGTAGCGTTTGGGTTTTACATGTAGCAGATGTAACGAACTTCTCATTTAACGAGCAAATTTTGGTACGGACTTGTGTAAGAGACAATGCTAAATGTTTTTGACTTAACGAGGCCGATTTTACATTTTTATTGGGATACACAGATGTGCGAAAGTAAACAAGAGAGCTTCGTTTTTCTGTGAATTTCGTTGCATCTCTACCTAAAAATATAACCATTCAGACACATTAGGACTAGATGCACATGTTTCTTAATCGAAACATGACATAATGGGTAATACATTTTACTGTACGCAACATAAGAGAAAATATCTACGAGTTCTTCCACTTAAAACTCTAAAATTCAAAAATGAAAAATGTGTTGGTGGGAAGTTATCCAAAGAGCGACTGACTGTACTAGTTTGGGTAAATTGTGACGGTTCTGAGTTTAGAAGACTATTGGTTACTGGCAAAGTACAAAAAGTAAGATATTTTAAGAATATAAGGTGCTTGTCGGTGAAATATGTTGCTAATAAAAAGCATGGGTGACTGACAATATTTTTAAAACTGTAGTAGAAGAATGGAATAGAGAACTGGAAAGAAAGATTAGAAAAATTTTGCTGGTGGTAAATAATTGAGCAGCACATCACCATTTGACTTGTTTGAAGAACATAAAACTAGTTTTTTGGCCACTTAATACGACATCTGTACTGCAGCCTTCAGATTAGACATTTCGCAACTTTCTAAAATGCAAGTACAGAAGACAACTCGTCACAGAAATAATTGGCAATATGGACAAGAATCAGTGTCAATTTTCGGAAGATGTCCTCGAAGCTATTCGTCTCCTTGATCCTGCATGGAAAAGTGACCCACAAAAACCGGTGCAAAATTGTTTCAGGCATGCTGGTTTTCATTTCGCGCATAGAAATAAAAACGTTGCTTTAAGCGTTTCGGAAGATGTTATTGCTAACGAAGATATCGCCGACTAAGACGTTGACATTCATCTGAGCGAATGTGCTAGGGTTATGAAATTGGTGCAGGTGTCGGATGCGATGTATCACTGGAACGTAGATAATTCTGTGGGAACACATTCTGAGATAATTAAAGTTGCATATTTGAACACTACCCAATAAATGATAGTAGATTCCGATTCGGACAACAAATCTAAAAGCCCCGAATGCACCAATGTTTCACAGCAAGATACCGTAGATTACGCATAGAAGCTTGGAATAGTTTTAGAGAGGGCCTCAACCTCCGAGAATGAGCTAAGTTTATTAGCTTCAATCCGAAACTTTTTGGAAAAGAAGAACAAAGAAATAAACTCTGGACGCAGCAAGTGCGTTATGGTAGTGAATTTTCATAAAAAGTTTTTATTAGCAAATATGTGTGTTTTTTTCTTCTTCCAGAAAGCAGGCATCAAATTTGACTACCAGTATAACATATATAGTAAAAACAATGTGCCATGTTTCATAAAAATAACCTTATTGTGTGAAAATGTACAAAAATTTCCAAAAGTAAACTTAAAATGTTTCCGAAAACACGTTTCTTGGTCAACCTTATAGGTTAATAGCAAATTGAGCTGTTCAAATATGAAACATTTGATCAAAATTCACTACCATAACGCACTTGCTGCGTCCAGAATGTCTTTTCTTACAAACATGCATTATATTTCGATGGAAAATGCAAAAATGCAATAACTTAAGACGTGTTTGATTAAAAAAAAAGAAGGAAATTTGTATCACCAACGACTTATGTGCCATACTGTGATTGTAGAAATGTTATTTTAAGATGTAGCTCAAGACACCCTATAATAAATATATACAAATTTTCTTCATATCTTATATAATAACGGATATATTGAGATTTATTGATTTTTTACAAAAATTCGACAAAAATTATATAGGTACCATTAAACGATAAAGTCTATAGCTAAGGTTACTGCCAAGCATCAGAGAAGGGGTCTATTTGAAATGAATTTTCTGCAAATATTTTAGTAAAATGAAGGACAATGACGGTTGAAACTGAGACTTTAGGGTTTGTAAAACATCCTTCTTGAGACATTTTATTTCTATAGCCCGTATTAGATTCAAGTTATTTGCCTAAATGTTGCCAATTTTGACATTTTAAATCGCCACTTTGACGTTTTGAGGAAAACCTCAATTTATTTTTCTTTAAATGCCTATAACCTTTTTGTCTTTTGACCTACAGAGCTAAATTTTGGTAGGTAACTTACCTATAAGAATATAAACCTGCGTTGTCCTTACTTTGTTAACTCCGGAGATATAATTTTTTTTCGAAAGAAAACACAAAATTTTCCGGGAAAACCTGGGCATATTTTTCTGGCTAACAAATTAATCCAAGCCATTTGCAAAAGGAATTTTTTCACTAAATTTAATCAAAATCCGCCCATTATTTTCTGAGTTATCGGTGTGATACACACACACACACACACATATATATATATATATATATATATATATATATATATATATATATATATATATATATATATATATATATATATATATATATATATATAAACATATAAAAATTGAAACTGGGGGCCCAATTAGCGCTCATTTGAAGACATTTTTTCAAAATTTAAAAGTCGGGAACTCCTCATTAGTGAATTTTTTTAAAAAAAATTCACTAAAAATTGACAGTTTAAATCACAGTATAAATATAAATAAAATATAAAGAACTACTTTTTATGATATGTATAAAGTTAGATTAAGTAATAATGTACAGCATAAACAGTGATGTAATTTTTGGGGTTATTTATTCATTCTCTTATCTATAGGCTAGTCATGTCTTGTGTAATAAATGAAATAAAATTTTCGCTACTAACATGTTGGTTTTTGCACTAAGAAGCAAAATTAATGATAACAACCTAGTAGGCTGCGATATCAACAAAATCTCAGAAACGTCCCGAAGTATTAAAGCTTTTTCAATTGCATACCCAAAATTCACCTAACCCAAATCCTGGACTGTTGTACTGCGCGCTTTGCGAGACAGTTAGGAGGCAAGTTTGGTGACAGCAATTGAATGCCATATAAACAAAGTCTCAAAAAATACCACCAGGTATAGAGATGTTTTTCTGAATGAAATACCAAAAATCAGCGTACGCCTTCCCGCCGACGAATGATTTAAAAATAAATAAGAAAAAATTGATGATATAAACGTAGTGGGCTGCGATATTAATGAAATCTCGAAAACACCCAAGGTATTAATGTGTTATTCTAAATTGCATACTGAAAATTCACCTAACGCAACTCCTTGACTATTGAAGTGCGCGTTTTACGAAAAAAAAACAATCTGGTTAAGATTGTAATTTGACCTCAATGACAAAAGTAATGACAGCAACGTAATGGAACGCGATATCAACAAAATCTCAAGAAGGTATAGAGATATTCTTCAACGCTGAATACCAAAAGCGGGTATAATTTGCCACGTCGACCAATGGGCTTTGCTTGCATTTTTACTTATGGTGGATTTGACCTAAAATACAAAATTGATTATAAAAACGTATTGGGCTGCGATATTAATAAAATCTCGAAATCGTCCCGAGGCGTATTTCTAAATTGCATACCATATATATATATATATATATATATATATATATATATATATATATATATATATATATATATATATATATATATATATATATATATATATAACTCTCCTCGTAGACTAATGGCCATCGTTTTAAATGTTGCTGAAAAAACATATGGTAGCACGTAAGTGCAAATTTTGTTATTGTCTGCCAATCAAAAGTCTCAAAAACATCTGTCAACCTATGAAAATTAGGGCAGAATCGGTGAACTTGATTTTGAGCTACAAATATCAAACAGCATCCAAAATTTAAGAAGTTCCACTTCAATTGACGCGTAGTTTATCTTCTCTAACTTAACCTGAGTGTTGCTGTTTCCAGAGGAAAACTTGATTGTCAAATATATAGGTAGCTTCCCGTTGCCTTCTGAGGTCATTTAACAATACATTGATCCATTACAGTCAAAAGTGTGTTACTTTGCTGTAAGATGCACTGTATAATTTATTTATCAATAAACTAATAATAATTATAATAATAGAAATAATAATAATTAATACTAATAATAGAAATAATAATAATTAATAAGAACGTGTTTAACGTGGTGGGGCTCGTTTGAAGACATTCTTTGGAAAGTATAAGGTCGTAACCTCTCTATTAGCAGATTTTTTAAAAAATTTCGGGACGCAGCAAGTGCGTTACAGTAGCGAATTTTCATAAGAATTCTACACTATTATTATACGGCATATTTGTAATGTTAATACTTTAAACTTACACAAACCGTGAAGATCGATTTCCTAAAGATTCTCATCGTGAGCTCTATGTTAGCGAATTTTTCTTAATGAAAACTCGCTAAATAAGAATTCGTCAAAAATATATGTGTCAAGCCTCAGCTTAAATCTCCCCCCTTTGTAAGTGGGATAATAAATTAATTGGTAGTGAAGACATGGAAATACATACGGTATGAGTGATGTTAGTAAAACTTATAAATGTTTTTAAATATTTTTTTTCAGCCTATCAGCAACAAGGGTTTTAACTTGCAAATTCTGGGCGGGGATACATCGACGGCTGGTATTCAATTAGGTTTCTGCGTCCCAAATGGATGCGAAGCTCAGGATATGACCATTGACCGTTATTTAATATTTCATGACAATTTTTGTCGATCAAAAGAAAGCAAAGAGGCAATATCTGCTGGAGCATTCGCTACTATGTAAGTAAAATGTTCTGATTTATCAGCTTTAGGCCGTTCGTTAAAAGTTTAAGAAGTTCTGGGCAAAATAAGATTTTTGAAATTTAAAATTAGGTATAATTGATTACATTCTCTTTAACTATAATACTTTTAGATTGTAGCACTTTCTATTATATCTAAAGTCGCCATCAACTTCGTTTTTCAGATGGACCACCTGCATATTTTTATATTTTGAGATGGGTGTCACAATTTTAAATCTTTTTTTATTAAGAATATACCATATATTTCTATTACAGGTTTTTAGAAAACAATTATTTTTCAAAATTCTTACAACTGGTTGACGTTCACAAAATGGGCTGTGACTCCTATTTGGAGTCACGTTATATACGAACGAAAGTTTTTAGGCATACGTTAAACGTCTCACTGGTCTCACCATGCGTTTAGGTCGCTCTGAAGTATTCACATGTGTATGAGTGCAGCCGGAATTAGCTGGATAGTAATAGATAGCTTTAATTACTAAAGAAAATAATGATTGCTGTTTACCTCCGGAGTGCGCGGACTCGGTCTTTAAGGTAAACACTCATTAATACTTGTCAGCTTCACTGTTTCACTCTCTGCCAGATTGTCCTTATTAGTGAATTTTCTTTAAAAAATCACTAATCAGGAGATCTCGACTTTTGAATTAAAAAAAAATTTCTTCAAATGAGCGCGACTAGGCCTCCTAGAACCAATGTCCAGGGTCAGTTTCAATTTGTATATGTTTATATATATATATATATATATATATATATATATATATATATATATATATATATATATATTCGAGTGCCTTCCGTTTGCAAGTGGCTTGGACAAGTTTTTTAGCCAGGAAAATCGTTCTAGGTTTTCCCGGTAAATTTTGTGTTTTCTTTCGCAAAAAAATTATATCTCCGGAAATAACAAAATCAGGGCAACAAAATTTTGTTTGTACTATAAAAAGTAAACCATGTAGGTTACACTTAGGCATCTAAGTGTAAAGACAAAAAAGTTTTGGGCATTTAAAGACAAAAAATTCAGGGTTTTCTTCAAAATGTCAAAGTCGCGATTTGAAACGTTAAATTGGCAACATTTGGGCAAAGAAATTGAAACAAATACGGATTAGGTAAAGAAAATGTCGGAACAAGAGTGTTCTGCAAACCCCTATATTTCAACTTCAACCGTCGTTGTCCTTCATTTTACTAAAATATTTGCAGAAATTTCATTTCAAGTAGACTCTTTCTCCGATGTTTTGGCAGTAGTTTTAGTTGAGTTTAGGGTTTTACGGTCTATAATTTTTAGCCAATTTTCGTAGAAAAAATTCGTTAATGAGAA
Organism: Tillus elongatus; assembly: GCA_964006375.1. Taxonomy (NCBI): domain Eukaryota; kingdom Metazoa; phylum Arthropoda; class Insecta; order Coleoptera; family Cleridae; genus Tillus; species Tillus elongatus. The sequence goes on from OZ023262.1 coordinate 53,932,611, forward strand.
GACGACTTTTGAACTTTAAAAATATTTCTTCAAATAAGCGCAAACTAGGCCCTCTAGGATCCATATCCGGGTTTAGTTTCATTTCTTATCTGTTTACATATATACAGGGTGATGCATTTCTACGGTAAAGCTCAATATATTTATTACTATACAAGATACGAGAAAAACTTGTATACGTTAATTATAAGGTGCCTTGAGCTGCATATTATAAAATTGTTTTGACATTCAGAGGATGGCCCATAAGTCGTTGGTGATACCTAAAACTTTTTTTTCGAACACCCATATATTATTATAATTTTCCACCTTTTATTGAAATATGATGTATGTTTGTAAGAAGGAAAGTGCATTTTGGTAGCGAATTTTCATGAAATGCTTCAAATTTCAATAACTCAATTTGCTATTAGCCAAAGGTTTGTTGCCTAGGAAACCAGTTTTCGGATTTTTTTTTCTCAAACAATAAGTTATTTTGATAAAATATGGTACATTATTTTGACTATATAGGTTATGCTGATAATCAGACTGATGCCTTCTTGCAGTAGTGTGAGATATTTGCCATCAAAAACATTTTTATGGAAATTCACTTCCATAACGCACTTGCTGCGTGCAGACTTTTTTAATTAATGTTTGTAGTTTCCCGCACTTCGCCAGAAATTGAAATTAAAGCGCCAATAACAACAAACTTTTTAGTTTGGCTTAAATGCCGCTTCCAGATAATATCATTTAATGATGGAATTTTTACAAATTAGTGGCATTGTCAATTTTTTTTACAAATTACACCCTTAATCCGTGTAGGTTTTTGTACATTTCTGTAATCCTTAACAGTAGCAGTTTTATTAATCTCTAAATTTAAAAATCTTTTACCTCCATGGTACCGCTTTTCTAACCTTCCTTGATTAACAATTTTATTTTTGACATTTAACGAAATTTGATCTGTTTTTCAGGTAAAAGGTTATCAAATCTAGTACGCAAATTTCTATTAAATATTAAATTTGCTGGTGTGGCACCAGTGATACCACGTGGTGTGTTCCTAAAGTCGAATAGAAAATGACATGCCGACAATAGGCATGGATGCAAAATGATGAAAATGTTTTGTATCCTCCTACTATGTCGAAAATCATAACTACTGGACAATTGATAGTCCCTTTATTAATCTTATTTTTAAAGGGGTAGACATTGATCCAATCCAATCCATAGCAGGTGGTAGTGGAATTTCCCTTTATGTAACAGTAAAGGATTTTTTCACGCCCGAGGAGGTACCACCCCATACATCAAGGAGCCGGTGAAGTCCCAACGGACGTTTCCGGCTCTGGTGTATGAGTCGGTTTCCCTTATAAGCAAAAATGATGATGGCTCCTCCTTGTATAAAATATTCCGGAGGCAAAATACCCCTCCATTCGGATCTCCGGGAGAGGGGTGTACAGGGGGCGCCAACATCAAGATTTAACATATCCTTTTCGAATATATGTGGCCTAAATTCTAACCTGAACTCCGTCCACCATTTCCTCCAGGCTAACAGGCCCCAACTCCTCTTCCTCACCGAAACCCAAATCAGTGCCAAAACAGCCACTAATCACCTTAATTTCCTGGGGTATGAGCTCCTTACTGCCTTTAGATTGCATGGAGGCGTGTGCGCATACGTCCGTAGCAATCTACCCTGCACCAGACTTCCCAATTTAGAAGCTGGAAGAAAAGACATACTATGGATAAAACTCTCTCTCAGGGCTGCAACTAAATTCATCTGTTGCATTTACCGGTCACCTTCTGACAACAACTTTGTCCAGCTCTTTGACTACCTTTCTGAAAAAACCGACTATCTGATTTCTGAATATCCTTCCTCCGAGGTCACTATTCTTGGCGACTTCAATGTCCATAATAAGGAATGGCTAGGATCTTCAAAAACCGATCCACAAGGGAGAGCAGCGGAGGCCTTTGCAGTCAGCAATTCTTTGGCCAATATGGTTCAGCAACCTACTTACTTTCCTCGTATCCCAACACACAGCTCAAATCCCTTGGATCTCCTTCTTACTACAAATCCTGAATGCTATAAGATATCAGTCACCGCCCCCCTTGGTCGCTCAGACCACGGCATGGTCACTGCTTCCTGTGCAATGCAACCCGAGGTCACACAGTCATCACACCCACGTATCGTTTGGCACTACAACTCCGCAAACTGGGACGAAATGCGGGATTACTTTTCCTCATTTCCAAGGGCGTCTGTCTGCTTCTCTCATCCTGACCCCTCTGATATCTCAGAAAACGTCACCGAAATTATCCAAGCTGGCATGGAATTATTTATTCCACGTACACAGAAAACCTCTTCAGCCACTCAAAAGCCCTGGTTCTCTAAATCCTGTGACAAGGCCAGACTTGAAAAGGTCAAAGCTCACAAAATGCTTCTACACAATCCCAGTCAAGAAAATCGTCAAGCATTCAACGACGCAAGAAACCGCTATGTCCGCATTCTTTCTGAGGCAAAAAACTCGTTTAATAACCACATCAAAAACAAAGTCCTCTCAAGCTCCAACGGCGGCAAACCCTTCTGGACTCTTGCTAAGTCTATTGGGAATAATTTCTGCAAGAGCACGTTCCCACCTCTCGTCTCCGGTGATGAAATTGTTTCTACCGCCCTGGGCAAGGCTGAACTTTTTGCTTCGTTGTTCGCCGGAAATTCTACTCTCAACCCACCTCCAAATGTTCAACCACCAACAGTCCCCAACGTCGCGCATAAAATGACTGATATCATTTTCAAAACTAAAAAGGTACGAAAGATGCTCTCTTCTCTTAATACCAGGAAAGCCTCTGGCCTTGACGAGATCCCAGCAATTGTTCTCAAAAAATGCGCACCAGAACTTGCTCCTGTCCTGACTCGTCTGTTTCAGATATCTTACAATAAAGGCATATTCCCTAGTAACTGGAAAACTGCTCGAGTACAACCCATCCCCAAGAAAGGATCCAAAGCGCTTCCTAGCAACTACAGGCCTATTTCTCTCCTTTCAGTCATCTCTAAAGTGATGGAAAAGTATATAAACACCGAACTACTAAAATTCCTTGAAAAACACAGTCTAATCCACGACAGGCAGTATGGATTCCGTCAGCGCAGATCGACTGCCGACCTCCTTTTCTTTGTCACCAATTCTTGGAACAAGTCTATGGAACAACACGGTGAATCCCAGATTGTTGCTCTAGACATATCCAAAGCATTCGACCAGGTCTGGCACGCAGCGCTGCTTAATAAACTTCCGGCCTATGGCCTACCACCAAAACTTTGTACCTGGACAGCAAATTTCCTCTCCAACAGGAGCATATCTGTTGTTGTGGATGGCCATTCCTCTAAACTGTATCCAATTAATGCAGGAGTTCCTCAAGGTTCAGCTTTAGCCCCTACTTTGTTTCTTCTCCACATCAATGACCTCCTCTCTAGCACATCCAACCCAGTTCACAGTTACGCGGACGACAGCACCCTCCACTCAAACATACAATATTCTAAGCCTGTCTCTTTAGCCCAATTAGATGAGGATCGCAGACTCATGGAGGGTTCTGTCTCCGTAGACCTCCAAAAAATATTAGACTGGGGAAGTAGAAATCTTGTACAATTCAACCCCACCAAAACTAAGTCTTGCTTTCTTTCTCACAAGAGATACAGCAGCCCTAGACCCATCACAATGAACAACCAAGTTATTCAAAGTAATGAGTCCTTTTCTCTTGTTGGCATTTCTGTGGATCGAAATCTTAATTGGCACCAACATGTTACATCAATTGCAGAAGCGGCTGCTAAGAAATTGGGTTTTCTCTTCCGGGCTCGCAAATACTTTTCACCAACTAATCTCTATACCTTATACACTTCACAAATAAGGCCAAACCTCGAATACTGCTCCCACATCTGGGGTGCAGCAGCGGCTTCTACACTCGCTATCCTGGACTCCATTCAAAAGAGAGCTATACGTCTCATCGGTGACCCTACCCTCACCCAAAGGCTTCCATCCCTTGCCCACCGACGTGCCGTTGGTGACCTCTCTCTCTTTTATAGATATCTGCACGGGCACTGCTCAGAGGAGCTTTCCTCCATAATTCCCCCACCTGCTGCCCCCAGCAGATCTACCAGGGGAACAGAGCGAATGCACCCTTTTACTGTCCAGGTCACCAGACATAGAACATCTTGTTATGCCCGCTCTTTTGTCCCGAGGACTTCCAAGTTGTGGAATTCCTTGCCGGCACATGTTTTTCCTTCTCCTCCGAACCTCCAAACCTTCAAGTCCAGAATTAACAAGTTGCCTCTTTCCTCCTTGTCAACACCCACGGTACGATAGTATTTAGGCTGTAAGCCCTCGTGGTGTGTTGTTGACATAAAAAAAAAAAAAAAAAAAAGACATACAATTTTATTGATGTCATTATTTTGTTTTTTCCCAAAGCAATTTAGAGCGCAGTTTTTACCGTTTTTACTGCGTTCTCAGCAGCTCTGTTAGAAGACGGTTGAAAGGGGGGTGAAGTTATGTGTTTAATGTCATTGCCACGCAAAAATTCTTGAAACTCTTTCGATTAGAAGTTTTTCGCACTATTGGTTACGATTTGCTCGCAAAAGTGCTTCTTAGACAGACAATAGTGGCTTTTGAGGTTATAGAGTTTAATTGAAATACCTCCAACCATTTTGAATGACTGTCAATTAATATCCAAAGCTGTCGATTTAAAAATGGACCTATAAAATCCAGATGCAGTCTAGACCACGGATTTTCAGGCCAAGAACAATTCTTTAAATCTGCTTTATTATGAGTTTTCAGGAACTACAAATATTCTCAATTTCCTTGTCTAAACCTGTCGACCAGAAATACGACCGCGCTAAACTCTTCATTTTCAGGATTCCCATATGAGATAAGTGTAAATCTTTTAAAATATTTTTTGGTAGAATAAATTGAATAATTATTGGGTTGTTCCATAACAAACAATTAGAATCTACACTTAAATCATTACGAATACAGTAAAGGTTTCAAATCTTCTGTCATCCTTTCAGGTCATTGCGTGAGCAAGAACTCTGATTTTAAACAGCGCGTTATTATTTGAAGTTGCTTCCCGTATCGCTTCAAAATTAATCGAAAATTATATTTGTACTAAAATCTCCAGCGGCAGCAAACGCTTCTGGGCAAGGCTGAACTTTTTGCCTCGTTGTTTGCCGGCAATTCTACTCTCAGCCTACCTCCAAATGTTCAACCACCAACAGTCCCCAATGTCGCGCATAGAATGACGGATCTCATTTTTAAAACTAAAAAGATACGAAAGATGCTTTCTTCTCTTAATACCAGGAAAGTCTCTGGCCTTGACGAGATCCCAGCAATTGTTCTCAGAAAATTCGCACCAGAACTTGCTTCTGTCCTGACTCGTCTGTTTCAGATATCTTACAATAGAGGCATATTCCCTAGTAACTGGAAAACTGCTCGAGTACAACCCGTCCACAAGAAAGGATCCAAAGCGCTCCCTAGCAATTACAAGCCTATTTTTCTCCTTTTAGTCGTCTATAAAGTGATGGAAAAGTATATAAACACCGAATTATTAAAATTTCTTGAGAAACACAGTCTAATCCACGACAGGCAGTATGGATTTCGTCAGCGCAGATTAACTGCCGACCTTCTTTCCTTTGTCACCCATTCTTGGAACAAGTCTATGGAACTACACGGTGAATCCCAGATTGTCGCTCTAGACATATCCAAAGCATTCGACCAGGTCTGGCACGCAGCGCTGCTTAATAAACTACCGGCCTATGGCCTACCACTAAAACTCTGTCGCTGGACAGCAAATTACCTCTCCAACCGGAGCATTTCTGTTGTTGTAGATGGCGATTCCTCTAAACTGTATCCAATTAATGCAGGAGTTCCTCAAGGTTCAGCATTAGTCCCTACTTAGTTTCTTCTCTACATCAATGACCTCCCCTCTAGCACATCCAACCCAGTTCACAGTTACGCGGACGACAGCACCCTCCACTCAAATATACAATATTCTAAGCCTGTCTCTTTAGCCCAATTAAATGAGGATCGCAGACTCATGGAGGGTTCTGTCTCCGTGGATCTCCAAAAAATATTAGACTGGAGAAGCAGAAATCTTGTGCAATTCAACCCCACCAAATCACAGTCTTGCTTTCTTTCTCAAAGGAGATACACCAGCCATAGACCCATCACAATAAACAACCAAGTTATTCAAAGTAATGAGTCCTTTTCACTTGTTGGCATTTCTGTGGATCGAAATCTCAATTGGCATCAACATGTCAGATCAATTGCAGAAGCGGCTGCTAAGAAATTAGGTTTCCTCTTCCGGGCTCGCCAATACTCTTCACCAGCTAATATCTATACCTTATATACTTCACAAATAAAACCAAACCTCGAATACTGCTCCCACATCTGGGGTGCTGCTGCCGCTTCTACACTCGGTATCCTGGACTCTATTTAGAAGAAAGCTATACGTCTCATCGGTGACCCTACCCTCACCCAAAGGCTGCCATCCCTTGCCCACCAACATGCCCTTGGTGACCTATCTCTCTTTTAATAGATATCTACACGGGCACTGCTCAGAGAAGTTTTCTTCAATTGTTCCTCCACCTGCTGCCCCCAACAGATCTACCAGGGGAACAGAGCGAATGCACCCTTGTACTGTCCAGGTCACCAGACATAGAACATCTTGTTATGCCCGCTCTTTTGTCCCGAGGACTTCCAAGTTGTGGAATTCCTTGCCGGCACATGTTTTTCCTTCTCCCCCTTCATGTCTAGAATTAACAAGTTGCTTCTTTCCTCCTTATCGACACCCACGGTACGATAATATTTAGGATGTAAGCCCTCGTGGTGTGTTATTGAAATAATAAAAAAATTATAAATTTTATATATATATATATATATATATATATATATATATATATATATATATATATATATATATATATATATATATATAGATATATATATATATCCGTTTTCCCACTTTCCTTCTGAACTTACTAATGGAAAGTGGGGAAGACGATCGGCCTTATTATTTTGTGATTTTACGAATTTAATATCGTATTGATAATTCGAAAAAATAACCGTCCAGCGTCTAAGTATGTTATGGTGCCTTTTAGCAAGGCGACACAGGAAAGTTTTAAGGCATAAAATCTTAGAAGGATAAAAGACCATAAATTGAGGTATAGATTTTTCAAAAGTTGTTTTTAAACTTTATGGTCTGTCAAAAGAGTAAATCTACGGCCATATAATACATAATACTGACTTAATTTACAAACAGAAAAAAATATGCTTAATCCCTGTTTCTCGATTTGGCTAAATTTTTTTCCGCACTAGATGGAGCACGAGAAGCGTAGGCGATGGGTTTTTCTCCACCTAAAATCCACTTAAGTTTTTAGTTTGAAAATACCTTGATCCAGGATATTCTTTAAAATAAAAGTTTTTGTCTGAGAATAACCCTAGATTTATACTTTTCAGCAAGAGGTCAAAATGTTAAAGGACTTTTTTACATAATCGAATTGGTGATAAGAAATGCTACAAAGTGATATTACATGTTTCTATACCCAAATCAAATCGTTTTAGAGTTATTTCCAAAAAAACGGAAAATTTTAATTTTTTTTACCCATCAGGTTCAAAATGTTATGAATGGTTGCTATGCATACCTACGACAATAATCGTTTGTCAACAATTATGACGTTAAGATGGCAGATGACATGAAATTAAAAATTTACTAAGTGATTTTGGGGGACTCAATAAATTTATGATATACACTATAATTATAACTTGGTAAACGGCCACAATTTAAGCTTTAGACTGAAAATGTAGTATACTGTAATGAAAAGATTGAGGTTTAAGAATGGTAATAAAGAAATATTTGAGGAACTATCGCTTATGTAAAAAATATAATGTTTTTGCTAAACGATGATTTGATAAGTTTTACATTATAAGAATATAAGAAGGTTCTCGGTAGTTCAGTGGTAAGAACGTGTGCCTCTAAACCAAAGGATACCGGGATCGTACCTAGGGTTCTTCTTTTACTTTTTCAGTAGATACTGTAACATTAACATCAACCGAGGTTGTGGCATTGTATTTGAGCAAGTTGAAAGTCTGCACATCTGGTACTTCACACACCCACACACACACACACACACACACACACACAAAATGGCCGCATACAGATGCTTAATAAACAGAATGCTAAATATGTCACTCCATAATGACGAACGGGGAAAGTAATATTCATAATACATAGAGCACAAAGAAATGGATACAACAAGAAAACGATAGAAAAACTAGTGAAAGAAATCAAAACAAACAACAAAACCAAAAACAAAACAACAGAAACAAGCACAAAATACACGACATTAATTTATAAAGAACACAAACACTCAAACAGTATGGCCTAAAAATGGGCTACCACAAAACAAATTAAAAACAAGAACACAACTCACAAAAATTAACTGAAATATATCAAATAGAATGTAACACTTGCAATAAAAGATATATAGGAATGACAAAAAAATCAGCAGAAACAAGATTCAAGGAACATATAGCAGCATTAGGTAAAATCCACATACCTAGCTACAAGTCAAACGTACCTACACACATTCAAAACAGAAAACAATATATATATATATATATATATATATATATATATATATATATATATATATATATATATATATATATATATATATTGTGTTTTTCATAATCTGATGTTTTTATTTTGTTTCAGATTGATTTTTTCCATAATTGGGCTCCTTGCTATACTTTCCACCTCATATGAAGTATATTTGTATTACACTGGTACAAGTAAGTATATTTATATAGGTTGTTGGGCAATTACAATCCTGTATTTATGTTCCAAATGTACATCATCGGCTTCCCAGGCACTTTATTTACGAATCTCTTGGCGAACATGTCTCCTTGTTGAAGTTTATTTAATAAATAAATCTAATACTACATACAGACTTGGAGACTACTTCTCTGGCTTCACTGTTGGTTTTCGTTGATGAAGGACGTGGCCAGCGCGTAAGCTAACTGGAGCAAGTGGCCCTTACGAATTCTGGATGTTCTAGGATGTTCTTCAACGTTTCTGTGACTATAGTTTCGCTGCTTGACAGCATTATCAGACAGATTAAAATTGAATTAGTACGAAATCATGACAACTACAAATAAATATCTGTTGCTATGTTATGATATGATGTTTTGATCAAAAAAATTTATCCAAATGAAAATAAAAAATGAAACACAGATGAAAGATGAGGCTTTCAAAATGTCTACGTGATGTATGTCAATATTTACCATAAAAATATAACTAGCCTATAATAACTATGATAACAGTTCCAACAATAAAATAACTAAACAATAACAGTATAAAAGCAGTCTCTATACAACGAAAATATCGACATACATCAACTCATTATCTTATTACAACTTTTTTGAAAGAATAGTTAAATTTATTTTCTTTGACTTATTTAATTAGAAAGAAGAATATCCAAGAAAGGGGAATTCATTAAATCAGTTTGTTCGTTTAAAACATATTGTCGTGTGTGTGCTTTTTAACTTCCAAAGCTTAAAAAAAGTCTAGTTTACGCTTGTCATTATAAAAATATTGTGGTTGTATGCAGTTATTTACTATAGGTTTATGTTCGGTATCAATAATATGTTTTGCAAATGTAGATTTGTCAGCGTGGTTATTTATAACTGCAGAAATATATTCTTTGTATCGGGTGTTAACATTTCTAGAAGTTTGACCTATGTAGATTGCGTTACAATGTGTACAAGCTAATTTATAAACTCCAGCTTTTGTCAGGAAACAAGATTTTTCTTTAGCGTTAAATAGTAAATCACGCGTCGTGTTGTAAGATTTAAAAGCTACCTTTGTATTTGTACAGGTATTTAAAATTTTTGAAATGTTTTCTGAAATGGTTCCAAAATAAGTTATCGAAACGCATCTGTTGTCTTCTTTGTCTCTAATATTTGGATAAATTAAATTAATCGCTAATTTGTATTCTTGCCTCTCGATTATTTTAACAGAGTAGCCATTATTAAATGCTGGTGGCTTAATTATTGAAATTTCTTTTTCAAAATTGTTTTGTGACATATGTATTGAAAATGCACGATGTATCATAGAATGGTAGGCTGACAGCTTTTGTGAAAGAGGCTGACATGAATCGTATGGTATGGTTGTGTCAGTGTAAGTTGGTCTCCTATATAATGAAAAGTCAAATGAATTATTTTCTAACTTTCTAATTGTTAAGTCTAAAAAAATTATACAACTGTTAGTTTCTTCTTCTAAAGTAAACTCAATATTTGTGTGAAAGTTATTAATAAAATTCAAAAATTCATTTAATTCTGTATGACTACCTTGAAAACACGCTAAAATATCATCTACGTATCTGTACCAAAAGACAATATTATGCGAAAGTTCTGATGTTAAAATTTGGTTTTCTAAGTTTTCCATAAATATGTTGGCTAATAAAGGTGACAATGGACTACCCATAGGCAGACCTTCATTTTGCATATAAATTTTATTATTAAATTTAAAATAGTTTTGTTTTATACATTCGTTAAAAAGATTCATTATTTCTTGTCTTTTTATGACATTTACGTTCTTTTCTATTAAAACGTTTTCTAATAGAGGTAAACATTCCCTAGGGGGTATCTTAGAATACATGCTACAAACATCAAATGAGACTAATTACTATTTGTGGGAATAATTAAGTTATTTAATTTTTGTGTAAGATCATAAGAATTTTTAACTGAATATTTTGGAAAATAATTGTATTTTCTAATAATTGAAATCAGTTTGCTCGCTATCTTATGATTAGGTGTATTAACATAGCTAACTACGCCTCGCCGGTACATATGGCTTATGAATTTTCAGATGGCCATAACTTTTGGTGGTTGTGGGCTTTTATATAAAACATATTTCTTTTCTTGTTGACTAAACAGAGACACATTTTAAGTTCATTTTTTAGTTTTGTCTGAAATGCGTTTGTTGGGTCTCTCCTAATTTCTGTTGAATTTTCTGTAGTAATAAAATCATTAATCTTAATGTTATCTGCGTCCCTACTTATAGCTACAGTTGTATTTCCTTTATCAGCTTTAGTAAAAACTAGATCATTGTTTAATATTTAATGCTGAACAGATTTTAAAATTTGAGTTTCGTTAATTTGACGTTTGTCATATTTTGAAGTTAAATATCTTAAAAATTCACATATTTTTAATCTTTCATATTGTCTTATAGATCTGGCACTTACACTGACACAACAATGGCACAACCGTTAGAAAGGCCTTAAACGAAGTGCATATTTCACATTTGACTATTTATGTGGTTATATATTTTAAAGACTCATTAAGTTGTACACGACAATACTCGTGTCAATTGGCTTAACCGATATATAGTGAATGTGCATGGTAGGATTATCAGCTAAAATTCTTAATAATGTATATCTTAAAAAAAATTATATTGCAAGGAAGACAGTAAAAACTAATTTGACACTGACATTTGTTATTATTTTGCTCATTCGACGACACGTATTTTATTCTTTTCTCAAAAATAGTACATTTCACGAAAAAAAAAAATGCAAAATGGTTCGGAGTGGGTCGGACTGTAAAAAAAAATATTCAATTGCAATTTTGAAACTCCACAAAAATATACAATGATAAACTCAGGACGGGTTGCAATTTTCAACCCCTTCTCAGGGTGAGAGACGAATAAGAATATTGGGGTAGGAAAGGCTTTGATAAGGTAAGGTTATATGGAAAATTGTATTCTTTCATGTTTCTTGAAATCTGAGGACCTAAGTGAAAACTTCATTTTATCCAACACCTTTGAAAGGGTGTAACTCCGAAGGAAGACATTTTTGGAAGTACTTTAATATTTTCATATTAGTTCTTTAGTCCTTTATTTTTTGACAATGAATCGCTCTTTGAAGTTTTTCGCAATATGAAAGAATCACCCCGTGTATATACTATATACAAGGATGGATATATTTCAACCTTGATTGGAGAGACATACTAGTTTCGCTCTTATTAGAGCCCATCAGGGCGCAATACGAATAATAACCGAAATATATCCCAGAATGGAACTAAGGTAGCCAAGGACAGTAATTTGTATACAGCGGTGATATATGCATATACATAACCTGGACTCCGTCCACCATTTCCTCCAGGTTAATAGGTCCCAACGCCTCTTCCTAACCGAAACCCAAATCGGTCACAAAACAGCCACTAATCACCTTAATTGCCCGGGGTATGAGCTTCTTACTTCCTTTAGATTGCATGGAGGTGTGTGCGCATACGTCCGTAGCAATCTACCCTGCACCAGACTCCCCAATTTAGAAGCTGGAAGAAAAGACTTTGCATGAAACTCCCTCTCTCTCTCAGAGCTGCAACTAAATTCATCTGTTGTATTTACCGGTCACCCTCTGACAAAAACTTTGTCCAGCTTTTCGACAATCTGACTTCTGAATATCCTTCCTCCGAGGTCACAATTCTTGGCGACTTGAATGTTTATAATAAGGAATGACAAGGATCTTCAAAACCCGACCCACAAGGGAGAGCAGCGCAGGCCTTTGCAGTCAGAAATTATTTAGCCAATATGGTTCAGCAACCTACTTACTTTCCTCGCATTCCAAGACACAGCTAAAATCTTTTGGATCTCCTTCTTACTACAAAACCCGAATGCTATAAGACATCAGTCACCGCCCCCTTTTGGTCGCTTAGACCACGGCATGGTCACTGCTTCCTGCGCAATGCATCCCTAAGTGACACAGTAATCACACCCGCGTATCGTTTGGCACTAAAACTCCGCGAACTGGGACGAAATGCGGCATTACTTTTCCTCATTTCCATGGGCGTCTGTCTGCTTCTCTCATCCTGACCCTTCTGATATCTCACAAAACGTCACCGAAATTATCCAAGCTGGCATGGAATTATTTATTCCACGTACACAGAAAACCTCTTTAGCCACTCAAAGGCCCTGATTCTCTAAATCCTGTGACAAGGCCAGACTTGAAAAGGTCAAAGCTCACAACACGCTTCTACACAATCCCAGCCAAGAAAACGTCAAGCGTTTAACGACGCAAGAAACCGCTATGTCTACAACCTTTCTGAGGCAAAAACTCATTTAATAACCACATCAAAAACAAAGTCTTCTCAAGCTCCAACGGCAGCAAACCCTACTGGACTCTTTTTAAATCTATTGGTAATAATTTCTGAAAGAGCACGTTCCCACCTCTTGTTTCAAGGGAAGAAATTGTTTCTACCGGCCTGGGCAAGGCTGAACTTTTTGCCTCGTTGTTCGCAGGCAATTCTACTCTCAACCCACCTCCAAATGTTCAACCACCAACAGTCCACAATGTCGCGCATATAATGACGGATATCATTTTCAAAACTAAAAATGTACGAAAGATGCTCTCTTCTCTCTTAAGAGGCATAATATTTAGATACGGTTGAGAAAACATGTTGATATAAACATGTGCCTTAAGTTGCGTAATTTACGAGATACGGGGTGTTCAAAATTTAAAATATTGTTTTTTCGTCATAAGTCTTTTGCAGCTGCAGCTATTTTCATTAAACTTGGTACACAGGATATCTGTAATATATAGTTTTAAAGACCAGTATTATCAAGCGGCTCAGGCAACCAGTGGCTTAGATATGGATAACCACCTCAAGATTTTGAACAAAAAAACAATAGTTTGTACCGGTTAAATAAAATCAAGTTACATCTTTAGGTGAAGGATTTAATGTTAAACAAAAATCAACTCTATCAGCTGTATGATAGTAATATTTTGAAAACATAGCATGGTGTGTAGCTACCTATGGTTTCCAAACAGTTTTTCAAAAGTTGTCACCGTTTATTCACAATCGTCCATCCCATCTTGGTTGCACCACCCTATATATATATATATATATATATATATATATATATATATATATATATATATACATATACTGAGTGAGTGTCTCCATCCGTGTTGATGAGCGCTATGTGACTATGCCTTTGACCTTTTCAAACGTTATTTCAAGTACATTATTTCCCATCGTCAGCTGTCATTTAGAAATACTACCATCCATACACGCTGTATCGTTTTTGCCTGGCAGAATTTCGCTTTCATACCTTAAATGGAGCATCTTATATGCCATTGCATTGTCTTGCTTAGTTTTAATGTAACTTGATGTACAACTTTCATTTCATATCTTCAGTTGTTTTAAGTAATAGCCATTGGAAAAAATTGAATTGTGCAAGCGTTCAAACATATTACAATAACTCAGCAATCATAGGGGCTAAAGATGTAATATTTCCATCAACTCTTAAGCATGTGGAGCTACACTCGTTTTTCTTGATACATATTTACTGATTAAACCCAGGATGTTCGCAATATTCAGGAATATTTTGAAGTATTCAATGATGCATAACTTGGTTTTATTAAAAACGAACACCCAGTATATTCCTACGGTTCCTATTTCTACATTTCATTCACTCAAATACATGTAGAATGTCCTGTACGTATATTGGGAATTCGCAACGCAATGGTTGCGTTTAGAATTTTTTATATGAATTAGTTCTTGAGAGGCAAAACTACCGTTTTTAACTTAAAACATTTTGGGACGCAGCAAGTGCGTTATGGTAGTGAATTTTTATTAAATGCTTCAAATTTGAATAACTCAATTTTCGATAAACTTACAATGTTTAGTTTTGGTTTGTGGTAAGGTCTTTCTCAAGGCAGGATAGTCACCAAATTTCATTAACATATCTTTGTAATTTTCTGAGATTTTTGTCCAGAGAAAACTCAAAATTTGAATAACTCAATTTTCTATGAACTTAGAAAGTTTAATTTTGGTAAGTAGTAAGGTCTCTCCCAAGGCAATATATGTAGTAAATATCATTAAAATAGCTTTGTTATTTGCGGAGAAAAAAAAAATGTTTGAAAGAAAATTCAAAATTTTTCCGGAAAAACCGGTTCGATTTTCCTGGATAACGCACTCATCTAAGACATTAATAAAAGAAAGGCACTTGCCGAGTTTCATCGAAATCGGTTAATTATTTTTTGAGTTATCAGATAGATATATATATATATATATATATATATATATATATATATATATATATATATATATATATATATATATATATATATATATATATATATATATATATATATATATATATATATATATAAACATATAAAAATTGAAACTGACCCCGGATATGGGTTCTAGGGGTCCTAGTTCGGGTTCATTTGAAAAAAAATTTGCAAAGTCTCACCATCGATACCTCTCTATTAGTGAATTTTTTAAAATAAAACCTCACTACTACATTAAGAAATGTAGTTCACTATTAAAATGTATTATTTATTTGATGAAAACAACTATTTTTCTAGAGCCTGCTCATGATGTTCTTCTGGCCTACTCTCTTTGGAGAAATGGAAAGAAACTTTTTTCTTCACACACAAGTCCGGATCAGCTCCTTTGTTTAAACGGTTTAAAAGCAATGAGTATGATGTGGGTAATCTTAGGGCACGTCTTCACATCTGGAGGGTTCTTTCTAAGTTTCACTGATCTTAGAGATGTAAGTTGTATGTCAGTATGTCATTTTAAATATAATTATTTTATATTACGTTAATTTTCTTTGTAAGTGAAACATTATGCGGCGCCAATGCCTTGATCATTTATTTTAGTCTAGTTTATTAGTTTAAATTACACAATGCGTTGATATAATAAGGCAAAGATTTGTGCTGCACAGTAGCACAGTTTTATATCCAAAATTGCTTGCCAGCTGAAAACAAAATTTCGCAAATATCAAATTTTAGTATACCATATAAAAAAATAAAATCTGATGCCCTAATCGTTGCCGTAATTTATAATAAACCGTCATTTCTTTATTAAACCTTTATAACCATAATCCATCGTAACATGTACACATTTTTGCCAAAATATCACATTTATTTGCCTGCATATCGAACTTGTGACATCATCTGATACTTCAACATAAGTGGCCATGTGTTATATAGAGTTTATGTTGCACCTAAGCACTTTTAAAATATCTCTTGGCACAACAATATTTTTTTTTTATATTTCAACAACACACCACGAGGGCTTACAGCCTAAATACTATCGTACTCTGGGTGTCGACAAGAAAGAAAGAGGCAACTGTTAATTCTGGACTTGAAGGTTTGGAGGTTCGGGGGAGAAGGAAAAACATGTGCCGGCAAGGAATTCCACAACTTGGAATTCCTCGGGATGAAAGAGCGGGCATAACAAGATATTCTATGTCTGGTGACCTGAACAGTAAAATCCCTGGACGCAGCAAGTGCGTTATGATTGTGAATTTTCATAAAAATGTTTTAAATAGCAAATTTTTTTTTAAGAAAACATACATCAAATTTGGTTACCAGTATAACATATATAGTAAAAATAATGTACCATATTTCTTTAAAATAACTTTGTTTGAAAATGTAAAAAAAATCCGAAAATAAACTTAAAATGTTCCCGAAAAAACTAGTTTCCTGGCCACGAACCTTATAGGTTAATAGCGAATTGAGCTATTCAAATTTGAGGCATTCAATAAAAATTCGCTACCATAACACACTTTGCTGAGTTCCGAATGTATTTTCTTACAAACATGCATTATAATTTCGTGGTCTAAATTCCATACATTAAAGGCTGGCTCAGAACTGACACTGATAGGGGGAATCCGTCTGTCTAATTATAAGAAAACATTGTTTAATCTATTTCAACTTAGCAGATTTTCCTGGTTAACAAACTTATCCAAGCCATGTGCAAAGGGAAGGTATTCACCAAATTTGATCAAAATCGGCTTATTATTTTTTGAGTTATCGGTGTGATACATACATATATATATATATATATATATATATATATATATATATATATATATATATATATATATATATATATATATATATATATATATAAACATATAAAAATTCAAACCGACCCCGGATATGTGTTCTCGGGGGCCTAATTAGTGCTAATTTGAAGAAAGTCGAGATCTCCTCATTAGTGAATTTTTTTTAAGAAAATTCACTAAAAGGTGCATTCGCTCTGTTCCCCTGGTAGATCTGTTGGGGGCAGCAGGTGGAGGAACTATGGAAGAAAGCTACTCTGAGCAGTGCCCGTGCAGATATCTATAAGAGAGAGAGAGAGAGAGAGAGAGAGAGAGAGAGAGAGAGAGAGAGAGAGAGAGAGAGAGAGAGGTCACCAACTTGTATTTTGTGTTTATTAGTACTACCATAAAAGCACAGTTACTAGAGTAGGTATAGATGGTATGATCTGAGGGGCCACTCGCCATCCTCCACCCGTCACTGCGTATGCGTAGGACGTAATTCAAGATGGTGGTTGTAGATTAGGTCACTAGAAGACTAATTTGAAATAACGCAATCCAAGACGGCCGCTAAGATCGTGAAGCTACTTAAAAAAGAATGAGAAGCTAAACTTTTGAACAATTCGTGTGATCTGCATTATTAGAGTGCTAGACATTTCGATCCTGCCGAAAATGACATATGTACCAATGGCGAACAGCGCATGTGCAAAGCTTATAACTTTTGAGTTAGAGGCAAGTGAGAGGTATCGTTCTGCTCAGCATTACAAGATGTTGTAACATTGTTTATTTACGTTATTAAGAAACATACGAGGATAGTATAATTTCATAGCACCTTACACTTCGACCGTCCTCG
The DNA here is from genome assembly GCA_964006375.1 of Tillus elongatus. NCBI lineage: Eukaryota > Metazoa > Arthropoda > Insecta > Coleoptera > Cleridae > Tillus > Tillus elongatus. Next base: position 53,950,294 of record OZ023262.1, read on the forward strand.
GAGTTCAGATAAACCTCACCGATACAGATAAGGCCTCCACCACGCACACAGAAACTGTACAAAAACTCAAAATTTTCCCGGAAAACCTCGTCCTATTTTCCTGACTAACAAACTTGTCCAAGTCATTTATAAAAGGAAGGCAAGTGCCAAATTTTATCTAATTCGGCCTATTATTTTTTGAGTTATCGGTGTGATACATACACACACACACACACACACACATATATATATATATATATATATATATATATATATATATATATATATATATATATATGTATATGTATCTATATATATATATATATATATATATATATATATATATATATATATATATATATATATATATATATGTATCTATATATATATATATATATATATATATATATATATATATATATATATATATATATATATATATATATATACACGGTGGCGCATTGAAAACGAATCAGACCGATTTGCGTCCAGAGAAATTATTTTTTAAGAAACCCTGAAACACGTCAATTTTAATATTGAGCAGGACATGTTTTGACATAAAACTCAACTTTGTCACATCAACCCCTTAAGGGTGGTAATAACAACCCTTATATTTTAAATAGGAACATGGGTCGAGTGTTACATCATTTGAAAGCTCTTTCTTTTCTGAATTCAGCACACCAATTTTTTTGGAAGTTTTATCAACTCTTTAAAAATTATTCACAGTTGGAGTTGCAAGAACGTATTTCATTCATTGTGATAAGAAATGCACTAATTAGTAAATTTTTCGTTAAAAAAAAAACTGAAAAACAAAACCAAACATTCAAAGATGTTTATTCAGTTAAGTAAGTGTTCAAATTGTTGACCACCATCTTCCATACAAAAGGAAAAATTTTGTTCAAAACGAGCTCTAACATTCTGGGGCATTGTGGAGTTATTAGACGGCATTCTTCAACAATGCGTCGTCGTAATTCTTCCAGAGACTCCGGTTCTGTTGCGTATAATCTAATCTTTAAATGGACCCATAAAAATAAGTCTAAAGGAGTTAAATCCGGTGATCTAAGGGGCCACTCAATAGCACCTCTACGCCCAATTCATTGCTCTGGAAACTCTCTGTAAAAACACTCCCTAACACGTTGTGAAAAATGTTATGAATGAAAAATTATTATGATATTTTTGTTTCTCAGAGGGGGTCCTGGCACTATGAAAACTTGTCAATGAAGTAGACAAAAATTTAAATCAAATAATTTATTTCTAAAAAAAAAGGACTGGCTAACTTATCAAGAACTGGACAAATGAAACGAAACCAAAATTTTCAAAATACTGAGTATAATAAAAGATTAAATGAGCTATGAATACAATAATAGATATGAAAATGAGAATGATAACACCTTAAACAATCAAACAATAAAACGAACTAAAAATGGTTCACTATTATTCTAGCTATAAATACCTTACTTGTCTCTCTAACCTAACAATAGCACTTGAGAATTTCCCTTTGATTTTAAAGTGGATGCCTTGTGTTACCACTCATCCTGTGTTATGTCAAACCACCCATTCACTGTTCATGATGTTTGGACTAAACTAACTATACAAATTTCCTTGAATATCTCACCAGGGCTTTTTCTCGATGCCTCTAATGGACAATATCCAAATTTTTGTGTCTGCATTAACACTACCTGCCAAAGTAGCTGTGTTCCAAATTATCTGCCGATAGTGATCCCTGTTTTCTAGTGATTTGATATAATCTCCTATATAATTTCAAGAGCTGATGTTCTCATAATCTATTATTTCTGGATTCTCTAAATTCTATGTTTCTGCTTTCTGACAATGTGATGTATGTACAATATTATATGCCTTTTTTGGCTGATATTTTATTTCAAAAAAATCTTCTAACTTTTTTCGCCTTCTGACAACTTGCCATCCTCCTCACTTGATTTATTTTTTCCTACTACTAAGTCTTATTGCTATGGATACATAGTTGGTTAAAAGTTACAATTTTGCTTTCATTTCGTATGATAAATATGGGAATTGCCAATTGAAAACTATATTGAACCTTTTTTATAAAACTGATTTTTTCCAAATCTAAAGGCTCGCAAATTTACCTATGGATTCATATTGTATAATTTTCAAAATGATCCCATTTGTGTCTATTTAAAATTTATATTATTGTTACTTGTGGTCTAACAATAGACTCTACCTCAACAAATTTATTTAACCAGGTATAATTGCCCTTACATCCACCAAAATTCTTTTTTATATTATTTGTGTTTTTATTATCCTGAGAAAGAATTAACGACGAACATTTTTCAAAAACCATGATATCATAGCAATATAGTAATATATATATATATATATATATATATATATATATATATATATATATATATATATATATATATATATATATATATATATATATATATATATATATATATATATAAAACTGACACCGGATATGGGTTCTATGGTTCCTAGTTCGCGTTCATTTGCAAAAAATTTTTGAAATTCAAAAGTCGGGATCTCCCCATTAGTGAATTTTTTCCACGAAAATTCACTAAAAAGCTTGATGTATACATTTTGCAAATAATAAATATGACAGTTCACTGATGGTTAAATGATTCGTAAAATTATTAAGTCAAAGCATCAACCTCGACACACAGCTCTCGACCTGCAGGATCAAAATACGTGCTTTTCAAATATCCAACATGAAGGTGTATGCATATGTAGGATCGTCGCGCGTCGTGATCATAAAACTCTTTTCAGCGAATTTTTATTAAAAAAAAAAACAACGCTACTAGGGAGACGTAGACGATGAGGCTGTGCAACCATTTTAGGTGAGCGCGAACTAGGGCCTCTGCGACCGAAAATATAGACCCCTTTTTGAATTTTTAAGCAACATTTTTTTTTCATTGTTCAGCTCTCGGCTCCTGAAGAAACATCAAAGTAGGTGCGAAATATACAGCTCGCTTTAGCAAGCAACTTGCATCATTCCTTGCCCAAATTTTAGAGGTAGATAGTCCTTGTTGCCGTTCTGAGTTTTACGACCATTACTCCTCCTAGTCATGTCTTTATATATATATATATATATATATATATATATATATATATATATATATATATATATATATATATATATATATATATATATATATATATATATATATATATATACATATATATATGTATATATATATATATATATATATATATATATATATATATATATATATATATATATATATTCAACCAATAAGTCAAAAAATTGTGAACAACCCTGATGAAATTCGGCAAGTGTCTGTATTTTATTAATAGCATGGATTTATTTGTTAACCAGCCCAATTAAACCCGTTAAAAAATGTATATCTCCAAAAATAACCAAGTTATTTTGATGAAATCTGTTAGAGATCTGGTAGAGACTATACTTTCTACTAAAAATAGTTTTTCTGGGTTGATAGCAAATTGAGCTATTAAAATTTGAAACATTTAATAAAAATTCGCTACCATAGCGCACTTGCTGCGACCAAAACTTTGTTCGTGAATTTTCGTGAAAAAAATTCCCTAATGGGGAGATCCCGAGTTTTGAATTTTGAAATTTTTTTTCAAATGAGCGCGAGGACCCCTAGAGCCCACATCCGGGGTCGGTTTGAATTTTTAAATGTTATATATATATATATATATATATATATATATATATATATATATATATATATATATATATATATATATATATTTATATATATATATATATGTATGACACCGATAACTCAAAAAATAATAGGCCGACTTTGATAAAATATGGTGAATACCTTCCTTTTGTAAGTGGCTTGTACAAGTTTGTTAGCCAGAAAAATCGGCCCCGTTTTTCCCGGAAAACTTTACGGTAAACTATGTACCGAAATTGAGATCTGGAAATGTTTTTGATAGCAAACATGTATTTTTTAGAGAAAGCAGGCATCAAATTTAGTTACCATGCTTACCTATGTAGTAGAAAGAATGTACCATATTTCTAACTTTATTGTCCGAAAATAACTTTAAAATATAACCGAAAAAACTGGTTTCCTGGCCAACGAACCATATGGGTTAATAGCTATTAAAATTTGAAGCATTTAATGAAAATTCACTAACATAACGAACTATCTGCGTCCTTAATTTATTCTCTTACAAACATGTATTAGATTTCGATGCCACAGCAAAAATGCTATAAGGTGATAAAAAAAAATTATCACCAGCGACTTACGGGCCAGCTTGTCATTGCGGAAATAATTTTGTAAGATGTAGCTTAAGGCACACTATAATTAACGTATAAAATTTTTTCTCGTATCTTGTATAATAACGAATATATTAACCTTTATTGATTTTTATGGAAATTCGCTAAAAATTATATACCATTAAACGATAAACTCTATAGCTAAAACTACTGCCAAATCATCAGAGAAAGGGTCCATTTGAAATAAATTTTCTGAAAACATTTTAGTAAAATGGAGGACAATGGCGACTGAAGCTGAAACTGAAGGTTTTGTCTTTAAGCTTCCAGACTTAAATTTTGGTACATAGTTTACCTTTTATGACATAAACCCTCGTACCAAATTATATATATATATATATATATATATATATATATATATATATATATATATATATATATATATATATATATATATATATAAACCTATAAAAACTGAAACTAACCCTGGATATGGGTGTTAGGGAGGCTGACTCATTTGAAGAAATTTTGTCAAAATTCAAAAGTTGATATCTCTTCATTAGTGAAAATTCACTGAAATGACACATTCGGATTCTACAACACGAGAAGAGCATATTTGTGTCGCACTTGATACTTTGACTTAAAAAAATAATAATTCATTAGCACATGCGTGAACTGTCATATTTATTTCCTGTAAAATCCATATATCGGCTGTTTAAACCTGTCGGGCCTTTTTGATAGGTCAGGCAAACCGTCAATTTAAATATTAAATTGTTATTATTTATAACTCCATATCCGCCATTTTGAATTACGTCATCTCAAGTTAGACTTCTTGCAATGCTGATAACGACGATATATCACATTAGCGCCTAACCAAATTTTTTAAAAACATCCCCCCTCCCCCACATGTGACAAGCCACACGAACTGTCAATTAAAATTTTTACTCCTGATTCTTTTCAAAAATAATTTTGCCATCTTGGATTGCATGATAACTTGTAGTAACATTATCTCTAATCATCACCTAGGTTTACGTCACTAGGTTTACGTCATACGCAAGCGTTGTGGTGGTAGCGAGTGGCCGTTGCAGAACGTATACCATCTCTACCTACTTACTAGTCGCCGACATGAAATCGCCACGCAATACAATACAATGTTTTGCAAGTAACTCTTATACCTTAAGTAATTTTCACATAATAAAAGTTTCTTTCAGTGGTCCAAAAAGGCGTCAAGTTACTTTGTGTTGGGAGCCTCGGTTTCAGTGGATTCCTTCTTAGCAATTGGTGGACTGGTCATCGTTTATACATTTCTAAAAGCAACAGATAAAGGTGTACCATTTCGATTACATCAGTACTACATACACAGATATTTAAGGTTAGTTTTTCTGCCAATATTTGCAGCTTTATTCAGTTGTCTGCATTAACGATGTTTGTAAAGTAAAAAAAAAAGAGAAATGGCTAGCACGAAGCTTAATGAATATTCATTGTGGCCTTAGTTGAGTTTTTCGGCTTTGCTTCTCGTCTTATCTGGTATGGTTTACGGCTTTTGTCATAATAGTAGCGTCACAAAATCGTTTAAAAATAATAAAATAGGATTTGAATCTTGAGTAACGAACTCCAGTTTTACCTTAGAAGATACTGTTTGGTTAAAAGATTTCTCCACTTAAGCAAGACGACATCAATGGTGGCTTTGTCACTATATCCATGTATTATCCTTATATATCAACGGAAACAACTATTGGAGACTTGAAAACTCATCACCACATGCAAACGCGTATTTAGAATTGAAAAATTTAAAGCTTAAACCAATAACCGACAAACGTGAAATTTACAAACCCCATACCAGGCTTTGTTAATGAGACCAGAAATAGTTATCTTCAGTCAGCTTCTGGAGGATAAACATCTACAGATACACTTTACACACGTATTCGCAGAATATCCATTAGCTGTAATTTTTTTTACTGGTGGTTCCGAATCAGAAGACGGTCTTGGAGCGGAAATATATAGTGTCAACAACAACGAAAAATGTTCACTAAAATTGTGTGAGGAAGCATATATTCCGTATATAGATAGGCTAAATGAAGATTTGAACCTGTGATGAGCACTGATAAGCACACTTGGAAAACCCAAATCACCAGAACATATTTAAAAAAAGTCTGGACGCAGCAAGTGCGTTATGGTAGTGAATTTTCATAAAAATGTTTTTAATAGCAAATATGTTTTTCTTAAGAAATCAGGCATCAAATTTGGTTACCAGTATAACTTATATAGTAAAAACAATGTGCCATATTTCATCAAAATAACTTTATTGTTTGAAAGTGTACAAAAATTTCCGAAAGTAAACTTCCTTGTTGTTCCTTGGTCAACCTTATAGGTAAATAGCAAACTGAGCTATTCAAATATGGAGCATTTAATCAAAATTCACTACCATAACGCCCTTGCTGGGTCCAGAATTTCTTTTCTTACAAACATGCATTATATTTCGACGGAAAATGCAAAAATGCAATAACATAAGGCGTGTTCGACAAAAAAAATTTTTTTTTCATATCTTGTATAATAACGGATATATGATGCTTTATTGATTTTTTACGAAAATTCGACAAAAATTATATACCATTAAACGATAAACTCTATAGCTAAGACTACTGCTAAGCATCAGAGAAAGGGTCTATTTTAAATGAATTTTCTGGGAATATTTTAGTAAAATGAAGGACAATGCCGGTTGAAACTAAAACTTCAGTGTTTGTAAATCAATATTCTTGAGACATTTTCTTTCCATAGCCCGTATTAGATTTAAATTCTTTGCCTAAATGTTGCCAATTTTGACGTTTTAAAACGTGACTTTGGCGTTTTGAGGAAAACCCCAATTTATTTTTCTTTAAATGTCTATAAATTTTTTGCCTTTTGACCTACAAAGCTAAATTTTGATAATTAGTTTACTTATAGTTTTGTAAACTTGCGTACTAAATTTGGTTTCCCTTACTTTGTTATTTCCGGAGATATAAATTTATTTTAAAAGAAAATACAAAATTTAGGAAAACTTAGGCCGATTTTCCTGGATAACAAACTTATCCAATCCACTTGCAAAAGGAAGGTATTCACCAAATTTAATCAAAATCGGCAAATTATTTTTTGATTTATCGGTGTGATACGTATATATATATATATATATATATATATATATATATATATATATATATATATATATATATATATATATAAATCGAAACTTACCCCGGATATGTGTTCAGGGGGGCCTAATTAGCGCTCATTTTAAGACATTTTTTCAAAAGTCGGGATCTCCTCATTAGTGAATTTTTTTAAAGAAAATTCAGTAAAAAACCTAACGATCGTTTTACTAACCAAGTTAGCGTTATCAGAGGATAAATACTTGTAAATATCTTATAACCACAATTTATATTTATATTCTTCTGCAGGTAGTTGGTTATTAACGATTTAAGGGGGTTCAACGACACCAACATTAACATATTTCGTTTGGCGAAAATATCTGTATTCTTTTATTATCTTCCGGACGTGCTTATGCCGGTATTTATTTTATAAAGTAATCTATCAAGAGACTGCCCATAGGAGGCGGAGCGAGATTCATAAATTTTTTATTATTACTATATTTAGCAATATATATATATATATATATATATATATATATATATATATATATATATATATATATATATATATATATATATATATATATATATATATATATATATATATATATATATATATATATATATATATATATATATATATATATATATATATATATATATATACTTTTGAAGGCGTTTAGCTGTCTTGGCTGTATACCATTTTTATTAATTTTAGATTCTTCTCATTAACATGGTGAGTATTATTCCATGTATGTCGGGCGACGGAAGATCTATTTATAGTACTGTATCTTAATTGTGCTAAATGTTCTTTGAATCTAATTCCAATAGATCTTTTTGTTTGCCCGACGTATTTAAGATCACAATCTTTACAACCTAAATCATAAATTTCCGACATTTTTGCGGTACTGTCCTTGTATTTTGGATTACCTAGCAAGAGTTTTAAAGTATTTTTTGTCGAAAATGTTAGTTGCTAATTGGCTTTTTTATATAAATGGTATCTAGACACCTCGTGATTCGAAGTTCAAATGGTAAGCAAATAAAGTTTTTTCGGCTTTCACTTTTCTAAAAGTCGTTGACTCCACTAACATTTTCTTTGTTTTCCGTTTGGTAACACTAGGCAAGCAGTATATCCGTTATTCGGCCATTCCACCAGGTTCTTAATAAACTTTAATTCTTTGGTATATCTACTTTTACTTGAAGGAATATTAATTAACCTGTTTACTAGAAAATTCAGGTTGGCCATTTTTTGTGCGTACATATGATGTGAGTCTTTCGGAATGTAGCGTAGAGTAGTATGGACATCGAATTCTAAAGTATCCTTATTTTTAATAACTAGTATTTCTAGAAAGAATAATTTATTATTAATTTCTAATGCGTGGGTAAATTTTATAGAATCAAATTTATTGTTTAAATTATTAAACCTACTATTTTGTACATGTAAAAATATATACCTAGCTAAATATCATAAACTTAAATAATTTACTCATTGTGATTAGTTGCATGTTAATAAATGAGCAGTATTGAGTAAAATAAGTAAACTAGTAAAAAAAGTCTCTATTGGTGATGTACTAGTTATGAAGAATAAAGACACCTTAGAATTCGAAGTCTATAGAAAAGAAACCACCACTCTAAGCTACATTCCGAACGTCTCACATTATACGTACGCACAAAAAATGGTCAGTCTGAATTTTTTAGTAAACCGCTTAATTAATTTCCCTTTAAACAAAAGTAGATATACTAAAAAATTAAATTATATTAAGAACGTGGCCGAATATAACGGGCACACTGCTTGCCTAGTGGAAAAATGAATCAACAAACAGAAAACAAAGAAAATGTTGATGGAATCAATGACGTTTAGAAGAGAGAAATCCGATAAAACCGATGTTTGCTTACCATTTGAACCTCGAATCACGATGGGTCTCGATAGGATTTAAAAAAAAGCCAACTTGCAGCCAACATTTTTGACAAAAAATACCTTAAAAAACTTGCTAGGTAACCCAAAAACAAGGCTAGCACGGCCAAAATGTCGCGAATATATGAAATAAGTTGTAAATATTGTAATCTTAAGTACGTCGGACAAACAAAAAGATCGATTGGAATCAGACTCAAAGAACACTTAGCCCAATTACGATACGGTACTATAGATAAATCATCCCTCGCCCGACATATTTGGGATAATAATCATCACGTTAATGAAAATAATCTAAAATTAATAAAAAATGTTAGACAACCAGGACAGCTAAACGCGTTCGAGAGTATATATATTGCGAAATATAGTTACAGCAAAAAATGTTTGTACGTTTCTCCACTCCCGATTACTAGTCACCTGATTGATTGCTTTGTAAAATAAATGCCCACGTTTCAAGATGTCCTAGAGATAACATAAGAATACAGATATTTCTGCTAAACGAAGCTATGTTAATTTAGTTGTCGTTGAACCTTCCCAAAATTATTAGAGATCGACACCTTTTAAATAAGTTAATAAAGACAGTTCAAAGACCTCGTCCGGCGATAAAAATACAATACACGCAGAATTTGCCTGCGACTAGTTCCCCTCTCGGTTCTGTTCCTTTACCTAAGATCCGGTATATAAGGTGATGTTAGTTTTTAAAGTAGTTAAAATTTTTCATCCTCTGATGACGCTAACTTGCTTAGTGAAACGATCGTCAGGTCGTGTTGTAGTAATTTGCGTTCTCAAAGTGTACCTAAAATATTCCAAGCCACATTCGCAACAAGAGTCAAGAGTTGGGCTTTTTAGTTTGATTTACAAGGTATGCACCCATAATACTGATGGGAAATTTTCGATTCATTTTCAAGTTCCTAATTTTAACTTTTACAGATTGACTCCGGCGTTAGCAGCTGTAGTGCTCTTCTATTGTACACTAATTGAGTATACTGGAGAAGGACCATTGTGGTCGACAGTGGAGACAGAGCTCCGTGATGTTTGCCAAAAAATGTGGTGGAGCACGTTACTTTATGTCCAAAACTATGTTAGCACAGATGAGCAATATGTAAGTGTTAAGTTTTCAGACAGTATATTTTTACTCGAATGTGGAAAGGCTGGCTTCTGATAAGTTATGTTTGGTGTCCTTTGTCTATATATGTGTGTGCAGGCTCCTCTCGCACAAGTATAAAACTTCTGGGTGCGGAGTTTGCCACTGTGGTGTTACTATTACTGCTAATTATTTATACTATTATAGCTAAATGGTTAAGGGACTGTTTTGCAGTGGTCGGATTTCTGTTTACAGAGTTATCCGGGTACTTTGACCATCACAATGGTCAGAGACTTCCTCTGCAGGGAATAAATCCTTTACAATCTGGCGACCAAGATCTTACCCAACTAGCACACTTGGTCGCTGAAACGTAGCAGCGACTGTCGTGATAACTGTTTCGCTGCCAGTCAGTGACCCGTTATAGGAACGTTTCTATCACGGAGCAACCACAAAAATAGGGAATGACGGCAACGTTGCAGCGTGGTATCGGCAACTTATCCAAATATGTTGTAACCTGTAAATACCCAACTAACAAAAATGTTCTATAATTTTTAAATAATAGTGCAAATTTGTTGTGTTACTGTTATCTTACTGCTCTTCGAAAGCAGTTTTGTTCTATTAAGACTGCCAAGGTGAGCATTTAGCTTCTCGCAGCAAAATGCTTCTTTAAATTTGTTGTTCTTAGAGCAGAAATATAAAACAATTTAGTTGTTTTGTAAACGTCTATACAACAATCGTTATAGAATATATTAGCTTACAGAACAAAATTGTTTTGTAATGGCTTTATAACAAAGAGCTTCCAAACATATCTGTCAACTTGCAAACATTTATAAAGCTTTTCTTTAAGTGATTATGTGAGCAATTATAAAACAGTTTTGTTAACATTTTCTACGATACAATATAGCTGAAAATAACATAGTCTACTTGAACGCAGGTGTTAAAAAACTATTTTATTGTTGGATGGAACGCGACTGTAATATAACACTTAGAAAACAATTATAGTACAAAATTATTCCTTTGCATAAAAGTGCGTTCGCTGAGATCTTTATAAAACATATTATAGCTTTTGTAAGAAGCACCGTTATATACTTTTTATTTCGTGGCAAGTTATGTATTATGTAGCATGTAATTTCTAAACATGTCCAATTTGCAATCAATAAATAAATTGAAACAGGTAAAAAGAAGCGGTGCTTTTCGAAGGAAAGTCAATAAATATCAAAATATTTTAGAAAGTAGCAAATTTGTTAATAAACATGTTAGTAGTGTTTTACATAGTAAGCAGCACAACAAACAACAATTTGGGTTTGAGGTTAACTCACATTGCTACTACATTTATGTTGCATAAATATCGCAGTTAACGCGGGTTTAGCACTATACTGATGTATAAGTGTTGCCGAAAATGCTTTTATAGAACAATTAAATACACCATATGTGTTATAGAGCTACGCGCAGGTCTTTCTCAGTGCAGCAATGGGAAACATATTATTTTAAAGCTCTATAAGCGCTGTTTGTGTAACAATCTGCTTACTGCGCCATCTGAAGCCACACTGTCAATATGATAATCAGTTTGCCCAAATATTAGGGCAAAGGACCGTACTTAGCCATAAATAGTTGTTAATGGTTAGTTACCCATGATCATGATACGACAAGTAGAAATATTACACCTATAAATTATATGGTTTTCGCGGAACCACGTGCATGATGTCATGTGGAGTTTGACAGTTGAACGTATCGTCTCCTGTTTTCCCCTAAACATGCGACTAACGTGTTAACGAGATTAGGAAACCGTTGTTTATTAGATTTAGAAATGTATTTCGATAATTTTTGTGTGTACACATGCAAAGTATTTTTTTTTGTAACGGCGTAAAATGTCTCAAAACATATGGAAAACTTTATTCTGGAACGAAATTTTTTTTGTCTGTCGGTCTCTCGTTCGGTCGGTCGTTATTAATAGGTGCAATAACTTTCGAACGAAGTGATGTATCATCTTCAAATTTGGTACCCAGTTAGCACACGACAAAGAACGCTTCGAATTGTTTTTAGGCAAGATCACTTCATGGGGTAGAGGATAAATAAGGGGTGATTTGGTGAAAATTGTAATTTTTTCAATAAAACTCGGGTAAAACAACGTTTCAAAAGTTTATGGGCACAGGACTACACATATTTGCTTTGTGGTCAACTCATGGGCCCTAAATTCATTCCATGAGAATGTCTTTCTAAAGAGAATAAATTATCACAGCTATGTGGAAGTCATGATTCAATTTGTAGCACTATGTAACTTATACCAAAAAATGAACTTATTAGCTCAAACTTTTCGAACGTTATTGTGTTTTCAAAATCATTCTGCGCACATACACATCCTCACACACACACGTGCACGCAAGATCCGAAATTATTTTCTGACTTATTAAAGTGAAGAAATTGGCTGTGTTATTATTAACTGCAGGGCATTAGAGTAAAATGAAAATATCAAAATCCTAAAACTTTTTGATCCCGTGTAGCAATGGGGAGAAAAAATTTAGTAATAATCTAAAGCATACATAGAGACTTGGCAAATATCGGTGGCGCTAGTCTAATTTTACTGTAAAAGCCAAACTTTAAAATTGACAATAAAAGTCAATGCCAAGCCTACTTTATTTTTGTTTAAATACGTCTCTGTTCATATTACAGGTTTTAATATATCGTCTGTTGTGTAGCAGTAAAATAGTTCTGTAATGGTTGCAGTCATGATAAAAGTGATTTATAAAGCAGACGCCATGTTTTTATGCATTTCCTGTATTTGTTTGGTAGCCATCTTGAACGAAAAAAAAATCAATTAATAAATATAGAAGTATTTGTGACCTGACAATTTAAACAATTTACAAATATATAACATCCGAAATGTGTAACAGAATGGGTTTATGTCAATAAAATGAAAAAAAAAACGAAAAATTTAATTTCGAGTTGATTTTTACAAATTAAAGAAATATTGATTATTTCGAGGGCCCCAAAATGTATCGTATAACATTTTTCTTCGCAGGTGAAATCCATCTTGTTGGTAGCCAAAAGGAGACTTTTTGAGTTTAGTTTTCACACCGTACTAACATTATTTCTTACGCCATCATATTTTAGTACTTATATAACTTTCATAATATTAGAGAACAATTTTAGGATAAAATAGTTCTAACAAAAACATTTAAAAGACATATCACTCTTATAAGTATTGGAGTATGCAACAAAAAGATGCAAAGTAACCTATAAAGAAATTCTAATAAAACATGTTTTATAGTAACTCTATTAAGGCTCTATAACTGGCACCATGGTAAATGATTTTTAGTTTTATTATTGTTCATTATAAAACTGTTTTATAAGTATCGTATATCATATTCTTTTACAGCTCGCTAAACATTTCTAAAACTATTCTATAATACCTTACACATCCCTTATAAAATAAACTAAAGAACTAAAGTGTTGTATAAACCTGCGCCCATTTTGCGTTTATAAGCGTTGTATAAACGTTACCAAAACGTTTATAGGGACAGTCATGTTTTATAAAAACTGTTTTATAAACGTTCTTATGATTACAATAAAACATCAAATTGCTAGTTGGGTAGCGACGATGTGGGGAAACGGTCTTATTTGTATTTAATTTTTAACTCACGTTTGTTGACAAAGTGGCGTGTTTAGAATAGCATTATACTGTTTTAAACTGCTGTTTTCTCCTGCTTCACTTCTCACCTTCTCCTAAAATGTTGTAGAATATCTGTAACCTTTTCTTTGTTGATCAAGTGACATGATTTTATGGACATATGGCGTTATTATTGGAAGTATTCACCATACTAGACTTGCACAACCCCAACAATGGTGTTATGATGAAACAATCACCCTTGATGAATCAGTGGGAATGTAGCATGCAAAATACTTTATAGTATATTTGAAGGGTGACTACTACTTTATACTAGCCATAAATAGTAAATTGTACTTCTTCAGGTAGCGGCAACGTGGGTGCCACCAGAATATATCACCAAGAAGTTCAACAACTATTAGGTGCAGTGTGAAGGGGCTGGGAACGTCGTGGCAACTATTGATGCCACTTGAATGTGGCTGCAGATTTAATGTAGCATTTCAGCAACACAAGGTGTTATTTTCTACCTTCAAGTTCCCTGAACCTTTGAGTCTTTCTATGAGTAATGATAACGTTCCTAATACCTTAAAAGCAACTAAGAAATCGCATAACTCCGAAGTTGTTATACGTGGTGAATATTATGTAATTGTCACTGCAAATGTGTAATATTAAGTTCGTAACACCACAGAGTAGTAGAAGTAGTGGCAGTTACGTAAAAACTGCTCATTTTAGGTTCCGATCCCTGTTGGCATCACTTTGGTGCTAGTTGGGATACACGTAAATGTAAAAGCTATTAGAGACAAAGCGTCAAGGCTGCGACGACAGAAAGGCTTCGCCTTTAGACTGTAATGATGGTGACCAAACATTTGATTATTGTAATAAGCTTTATGCATTGAAAATTATTTATTTTTATATCTTATAGCTATTATTTAAAGTGATTCGTTACTACATTAAGTTTATTTATAATTTTGATTTTAAATAAAAATTAATGTGGCTGAAAATATCTTTTTCTTTATAGTGCATAGGACAATCATGGTACCTGTCAGTAGACATGCAACTATTTATACTAACACCTCTTGTTTTGATACCTTTGAAAAAGTGGCCAAAAGAAACAATATGGGGGATGTGCGGCTTAATTATAGCTGGAGTGGTAGCGCCATTTGTTGTTGCTTGGGAAGACGATGTTATAGCAAATGTGGTTCAGCAGTAAGTAAACTGTAAGCAATATATATAATAATTCTGAGATAGAAAACTTACCTTTCTTTAAATTGATTAGTGATTAGTTCATATTTAGACTTCGTTTAACATATTTTTTAAAACCCACCCAAATTAATTTTTCTTGTTTTTGTCATATCCAAATATTAAAATTTAGCTTTCGGACATTTATAGTGATTTTTTATATATCCATATATATATATATATATATATATATATATATATATATATATATATATATATATATATATATATATATATATATATATATACAGGCTGTTCAAAGTTAAGTCGGCACTATTGCTAACTTAGTTATTATTGGAGCTACATGATCGGTTAAAGTAGCAGACTTGTGTATTTTTTGCGCTGATTCCGATGCACTAAGCAAAAAACAATAAAGCATCGCGTTTCTAAGATATTAACATACTTTTTTTTCTAATGGAGCACCCCATATATATATATATATATATATATATATATATATATATATATATATATATATATATATATATATATATATATATATATATATATATATATATATATATATATATATATATATATATATATATATATATATATATATATATATATATATATATATATATATATATATATATTATCACCATTCGATAAATAATCTAATTTTGAACAAATTTCTTTCAATGCCCAAAGGACCTAAAGTCGAAAATAAAGGAGATATCGTCAAATTTATGAATTCAAATTAGGTAGCCATGAATTCTAAACAAAACGTTTAGATTATTTGACAGAGCAACAACAGATTGTCAAAAGTGATGTGTATTTGTTGAGTATAGCAATCGTTTTAAAATGCTATTCACGCATTCTGAAAAATGTAATATGCTTGAATGCTACATAATATGTAGTAAAAATAGTCAAAGATCTTTAGAACGTTATGCGAATTTATTTCCTGGACGAGATCTACCAGACAGACGTTACTTGCTGCAACAGTGCAGAAAATTTCGATCCAATGAACATACCTTTGGCAAGAAGAGAACACATAAAAGATTTATTGTGGACGAACAGACTGAAATTGATGTACTAGCATATTCTGAGGCCCACAAGGAAAATTCGGTAAGAGATTTATCCAATGAAAGTGGTTTATGTTTAGGTATTATACATAAGATTTTAAAGAAACGCAAATATATATATATATATATATATATATATATATATATATATATATATATATATATATATATATATATATATATATATATATGTGTACCATACAAATACCAATTGACACATACACTTTATCCTGGCGATAGCGACAGACGTTTTCAATTTTGTCAATGGTTTGTAAACAAAGTTAGAGACGACCCAAATTGAATGGGATTGATTCTGTGGATTCTGCTCAAATGTGGACATGTTTAGTGGAAGAAATAAGCACTACTGGAACCGAGAAAATCTCATGTTGAGCAAGACACACCACCCACAAAGGAGGTTTAGCATCACTGTTTGGTGTGGTCTTATGGGCTCCAGAGTAATTGGCCCAACATTCTATCAGCGCAACCGAGCGATATATGTAATTAATCATGCCTGTACTGGGAGATCTTCTAGATGACATTGACTTGGCTACCAGGGGAATTATGTACATGCAGCAAGATGGGACACCAGCTCATAATTCCTGAATGGCAACTAAGATGCTAGAATATATGTTTCCACGTAGGTGGATTGATACCAGTGGTCCCATCCGATGTCCACCGCGCTCACCGAACCTTACACCTCTAAACTTGTTTAGCTGGGGGCTATATTAAAAATATTGTGTACAAAAGCAGATACGAAACTGTTGAACCACTTTATAATGCCATAACTACCGCTCTACATAGAATTGATGGAAGAACCATTTTCAAAGCTACTAGGAGCGTTCACAGATGTTGCCAAAAATGCATTGAAGTGCAAGGAGAAGTCTTCGAACATTTACTCTAAGCTTCGTGCGCCTTCCTGTGATTTTAATTTTTAGTTATTATTGTTCTCGTTCTAATGTTATCTTAGTTTCAATATTTACTTTAAATGATTCAATACTAATATTTTGCTCTATCACACAGTAAGCGTTTTGTTTCGAATTCATGGCTACCTAATTTGAATTCATAAATTTGATGATATCTCCTTTATTTTCGACTTCAGGCCCCTTGGGCATTGAAAGTAATTTGTTCAGAATTATACTATCTATCGACTGCTGGTAAGATATACGGGGTGTTCCGTTAGAAAAAAACATATTTTTGTCAATATCTCGGAAACGCGATGCCGATTGCTTTTTTGTTTAGCTCGTCGTCAGCGAAAAAAAAACACAAGTTTGATAATTTAATTGTTCACGTGGCTCCAATAATAACTAAGTTAGCAATAGTGCCGACTTAACTTTGAACAGCCTATATATATATATATATATATATATATATATATATATATATATATATATATATATATATATATATATATATATATAAATATATATATATACATATATATATATATATATATATATATATATATATATATATATCCTACCGATAACTCAAAAAATACTTCACTGATTTGGATCAAGTTTGGGGAGTATCTTTATTTTGCCAATGGCTTGGATGAGTTGTCAGATCTCAACACCGAATTTTTCCTGAAGAAGATTATTTTTTAAACGCACTATCCTTGAAAGTGTTTTTTTAGGGGATTAAAAGAAAGTTAAGAACGTAAAACAACATAGATATCTGTGTCTATCTATCAATTTTCAATTGATCAAAGAAAAATAAAGTTATTCGAAATTAAAAATAAATAGTCCTCGACATTACTTTAAATTTTGTAATGAAATACATATAGTGTTGGACAAAGACAGATGACGTTACCCTTGTGCGTGGTTACTGATCTGCCAGTTAAATTAATCGTAGATAAAAATATAACAATGGCCGTTATAATTATTATTGGAAGGTGGAGCTGTTTCTTACCGGGGTTGTCAGATATTTAGAAAATTTATGTAGTTAAACCTTGAGTGTGTATAAACATTTAAAACATTTATAACTTTTGATAATATTTTTTTTATCAAAGTTTATTTTATCAGTAATCTCTATTTAATACCTGCAAATTCCTAACTACCAGTTTCTCACGATTTTTAGTTCAACACTAAAATTATAATTTATTCTATGCGACAACGCGTGTGATCGCAGCACTGCTCGTTGCTCTGACCAGAATCTGACGCGCCGTTGTCATTTTGCATTGCGTTTTAATGGTGCGTTTATATTTCACATTCAAAAGTAGACTACTGCTCAACTACGGCGATATATGTTATTTGAGTTAAAACATGAAAATAATTGGTGTTTAGTCTAGGTCTAGCGGCAGAAATGTGTCGACACTTAATGCTGAATATTGAAATATATCTCTTGGTCAGAAATTCCTCAGCGTTTACATTTATATATATATATATATATATATATATATATATATATATATATATATATATATATACGCTTGTCTGACATAAATGTAATATAACAAATGTCAGATGTAAACGCACAATTATTTATATTGTAATGTCATTTTCATTTTATTTCATTTCATATCAAATTAGACATTTGTTATTGCTGGCCTCAAATTTAAATACTAAGTATATTATTGTACACAATAATAATTTTTAATTAGCCGGTTAAACGACACCTTAAACTTAAATATCTGCTAATAATTATAAATCTATGAAGTTGCTGTCTTATTAGTGTTAGTGTTAAAGTTTCATTGGATACATTTCATTGAACCTTCTGCATGTTCTTGCTATAATTTAATCACATTTACCATGAAGAATAAACAGTTTCATCAAAACTTCTTGTGAATGGTCATTGCCTTCCATTTTGATTAAAACAATATTTCGTTAAAGAACGCGTAGACGGTTTATTATTGATGCACTAATTGTCGAATAAATTTTTATCATGACATGCTCCATGACATTTCATACTACAATACATACAAAATATGACAAAATAATCCGATACTTATAGAAATCTGCTTTTACTTGGGAAACCTGACTATTTAGCTATAAGAATACATTATTTGAAAGAAATTTTAATTTTCTTTCTGGATATTTGATAATATACAGGGTGTTCTATTAACAAAATACACTTTTCATCATTTTTGTATCTATTGGTAAAATCACAAATTTTGATCGACCCTGTATAATGGGGAATGAAATATTTTAGACCTCAGTAATACACAGGACATTGTTAAACTATATCCAAAATTTCAGCTCGCTAAGAGATCAAACATCGCACTAGTAAATATTTAATTGAACCTGTGTTTTGCACACAAAAAATAAGAAAAACAATTCATTTCTCGAAAACCGCTGAAGATAGGTATAGGAAAGTATCATACAAAAATAATCGGAAAGCAACAGTGAAACGAAAAATGCAATAACATACAGGGTGTCTTGTTTAAAATATCAAAGTTGTTGCTACTTTTCGGTATAATCGGCAACAGCGCTGAAAATAGTTTAGATAGATAAAACAGACCAAATTACCCAAGAAACAAACCAACATTTTTATAACCATATAGTTAAAAAGTGTGGACGCAGCAAGTGCGTTATGGTAGGGAATTTTCATAAAAATGTTTTAAATAGCAAATATGTGTTTTTAAAAAGAAAGCAGGCATCAAATTTGGTTACCAGTATAACCTATATAGTTTAAATAATGTCCCAAATTTCATCAAAGCAACTTTTTTGTTTGAAAATGTACAAAAACTTTTCGAAAATAAACTTAAAATGTTTCCGAAAAAACTAGTGTCCTGGCCAACGAACCTTATAGATTAATAGAAAATTGAGGTATTTAAATTTAAAGCATTTAATAAAAATTCGGTACCATAACGCACTTACTGCGTCCCGAATTTCTTTTATTACAAACATGCATTATACTTTCGTGGTCGAAATTCGATACATTAAAGGTCAGCTCAGAACTGGCACGGACCAGGGAAATCCGACTATCTAATTAAAACAAAGCATTGTTTAATCTATTTCAACTAAGCAGATTTTCCTGACTAACGAACTTATCCAAGCCACTTACAAAAGGAAGGTACTCACCAAATTTAATCAAAGTAGGCTTCTTATTTTTTAAGTTATTGGTGTGATATATATATATATATATATATATATATATATATATATATATATATATATATATATATATATATATATATATATATATATATATATATATACATATAAAAATTGAAACCGACCTCGGATCTCGGTTCCAGGAGTCCTAAATCGCGCTCATTTGCAGACACTTTTTCAAAATTCAAGTCACGATGTCCTCGTTGGTGCACTTTTTTAAAGAAAATTCACAAAAAATAATACTGAATATGCATTTTAATGTTTAATGTATTCATTTTTTATGTTCAGCTTTCTAGTGAATTTTTTGTTGAGTACATTTCCTGTTTTTTATTTTTTTTACTTTTTTAGATAACTGACTAATAGTATTTATGTTAGAGACCATGTTTTTGTTTGCCATCTTTACCTAATTTTTTACTGTTCCTAATTCCATGTATTAAATTAAATGTAATTATTTATAACTGTAATATAAGGCTAAATCCATAATATATTATTCTTATGAAAATTCACTACCATTCACTACACTGCGTCCTGAAATCTTTATATTTAGCAATACCTAATACTGAAAAAAGAGCGCCTCCGTGGCCGTGCGGGAAAGTCGATTCAGACTTTCCAACACGGACGGAGGACGACGGTTCGAGACTCACCGGCGGCGGATGATTTTTCAAATCACTGTCGTCGTTGAGATCGAGCTCAAGGTGGAGGGTAGGTTAGTTTAGATGAGCAAAAAGGGTCAGCAATGGCCTAATTGCCAGTAAGCATCTTACCTTTACCTTTTTATACTGATAAAAACAATCTATGCAACAAGTTCGTTTTTAGATAGCCTCATATCGATGTGGCGATGTTTTTAAATATCTCAAAGAAAAAGATGTCAAAGGCTGATTGAATAATTTACTTACCATAATTACTATTATGATCGATTATTATTATATTTATTGAAATTGTTTCACCGCTTTTTAGGAATTCCATGAAAGACTATTATGTAGCCACCCATGCAAGGTTTGGGCCTTATGTTATTGGCATGCTGACTGGATATATTGTTTACAGAATAAAAGTAACTAAGTTCAAGATTAGTATCCCCAAGGTAAGGAAATGAATTATATCAACTTTTAGCTGTCGTAGATACTCTATCGATCTAAAATAATGGCGTCATTCCGTCACTTCCGGTTATACCGCATGTCGGCTTCAACTTTGTTATTATTAATGGAACACCCCATATATTATTACACTTTTGAATTTTACACAAAATTCTACATTGATTTTGTATACGGTTAGATATGTCAAGAGGATACTGTTTTTGAATTATTGACGACTTTCCAAAAATTTTCACATGTGGAGGTCAAATTTGAAAACATAATACCTATCACACAAAATTATATTGGAGTTTGAACTTCTGCATACTATTTCGTAATATGACAGTGTATCAAGATGTCGAAGGAGAATCTAAAAAACATATACAGGTGTTCACAATTAAGCTGTAATTTTTCTGAAAGTTAAACTAGAATAATTCAAGAATTTTAAATGGAACACCATGTATGTTGTTGCTGAGATCGATTCAGAATAAAATTCCCTGTAAATTGTTTAGCAGGTTCCCTATACCTAAAGTTAGTAGGTATTGGGACACTTGGGCTAGACAAGGAGTATGGGGGTAGGAGTGGGGATATCCCCCACTTCTACCTTCACCCTAGAGGGGCGGAGCTCCACGCCTAGTACGCGGAGCTCCACGCCTAGGGGACGGCACCACCACCCCCAGCGCACTACCCCTAACTCCGCCCCGTTCCAAGATGGCTGACCGGTGGCATTCCAAGATTGCTGCTATTCCAAGATGGCTGACCTGTGACATTCCAAGATGGTTGACTTGTTTCTAGGTAATTTTTTAGGGGAATTTTTATGCTTAAAAAAACAATTAGGATTAGGCGAGGTTCGAACCCCGGGCCTCCAGATGAAAGTTTGACTCGGTAATCTTTAAGATTTGCATATATGCGACTAGATGTATATAAATCAAATGCAATTTCAAATATGTAACCAAAATAGTTTGAGCCGTAACATGTTTAAAATAAAAAGCTTTTGTTATTAGACAAACTAACTCATTGGACTATTTACACCTAATAATTAACATGTTTCAAGTAAAACTTTTGTTATTAGACAAACTAACTCATTGAATATGAATGACTAATCTCGCATAGTGTTGAAACGTATATTTACACGAAATTATTTGGCTGAACGCCGCAGTTACATGTGTCATATGACAAAGTTAGAGGTGAATTTCGTCTAAAATAACGCAGAGGCAATAGAGGTCGCCCCTTTGCATAGCAAACAAGACAAAATATACTGTTTTGATGATATTTGACATTTAAATCTAGGCATCTTATGTACCTACGTTAATTAGAAAGTAAAAATACGACCAGAGAAGAATTATTATACAAAATGATTCGCTTGTGTTTGTTGCGTATCATTTTTGTTGTGGTGGTTGACCTAAAACACTGCAATACATAAAGAAAAGTGCTTAAGCTGACTTACTTCATTAGTTTCAACTGCCTACATAAACCGCATTGATTTTATAAGACCTACCTATCAATGGAATATAAAGTCTCAAAATTTATTTGTTTGCAACAATTTGTGTTATTGTGTGTAAGCGTTCCTTTCTCAAGACGCCTGTTTTTTAAATAAACTGTACTAGAATTATGGCGCAAAACAGACATGGTAATTATTCAAACGAAGATTATATTAATTTACTCCTGATCCATGGCGAGTGTCGCAAAGATATAAGTAGATCTTAAAGAGTTTTTGCCAAAAGGTACACAAATATTGCTTCAACTGGAATAAGAATGATAGCAATATTGATTAAAAACTGCCAATAATGTAATTCTGTTGATTCGAAAATTGCCAGGAACCACCAGCTTACAAACAACGCCGATTTGGAAATTATAGTTGTAGCGTATTATTATGCGAATGCAAATGCATAGATACGCGATGCACAACGTGATATAGATGTATCTCGCATAATTGTACAAGCAATTCTAAGCAAGCATAAGCTAAAACCATTGAAATACCAACTTGTACAAAATTTGCATGTGGGTGATGCAGGGAGAAGAAGAGATTTTTGCACCAGGAAGACTATCAATTTTTGACAAAAATAATGTGGACCGATGAATCTAAATTCACAAAAAATGGTTGCTTCGATAAGCACTATTGGGCCCAAGAGAATCCCCACGTGACAAGAATTCAACATTACCAGGCAAGGTGTTCTTTCAACGTGTTTTGTGCCATCAAAGGTAATAGATTACTGTTCATATTTATGAGTAGAACCTAAATGTTGCTGGATACCGTGATATCTTAAAAAAATCAACCAACGGAAGCTCTCGAAAATATACCGTTAGCTCAACGCTAAACATCCTGGTATTAGCATGACGGAGCACGTGCCAGTAACACAAGGGATGTAAGCGCGTTTCTTGAGGAGACACTTGAAGATCGGTGGATGGCCAAGAATGGTCCACAGAGATATTCACCTCGTCCTTCAGATATTACGCCTCAGGATTTTTATATCTGGGGAACCATAAAAAATATTTTTCTATTTAACTGCTCCCAACGCAAAAAATGATATTAAGAGAAGAGTACACGGAGCCTTTCGATCACTATGGGCAGGAGATATCCAAAGAGCAATTGGTAGCCACTTATTACAAAGAAAAGAAAGATGCCTAGAACAAAATGGCAATGATTTTGAGAATTTACTCAAGTATGCTTAGAAACACTAATTTAGTTTGTTACCTGTCTACCTACCCAATTATTTAGGTATTCAAAAAATATGTCTTTTCGTGTTAGTTTCTATAACCTGTTTACCTCATGGCACAAAAATAAATGATCATGCTTTTTTTTACTAATAATAATTTCCAATATTTTAATAAATACAGCTACTGGGCAACTACAGCAAAGTAGTTAACACAAATCAATTGAGTCCGCGTATTATTAGTAGGTATTATGTATTTTTGCAACATCAACACGTAAATCATTTTGTGTATAATTCTTCACAACTCTAGTTCCATAAGGAATATGTGGATGCCTACATTTAAATGTCAAATATCATCAAAATAGCCCGCTTTAGGTATAGGAGACCTGCTAAACAATTTAGAGGCAATTTGATTTTCCATCGATCTAAGCAACAGTATACAGATAGGTGTTCCATTTAAAATTCTTGAGTTATTCTAGTTTAACTTTATGAAAAATTACAGCTTAGTTGTGAACATCCTGTATATGTTTTTTAGGTTCTGCTTCGACATCTTGATACACTGTCATATTGCGAAATCGTATGCAGAAGTTCAAACACCAATATTATTTTATGTGATAGGTATGATGTTTCTAAATTCGATCTCCACATGTCAAGATTTCTGGAAAATCGTCAATAACTCAAAAAAGATGACCTTTTCACATATCTAACCTTATACAAAATGTATGTAGAACATCGGCGCACGTATCAAATAATTCACGTCTGCAGATATGGTAACGCCGTACGTAAAATTTATTTTAGTGTTACGTGCGCATTAGATGGAACATTTATTTCTGCTAATTTATGTTATTTATGTCTAATGCTACGGGCGTGACGAACGTAGCACTATCCACGGCCATTCGTTTAGACAAAGCTAATAATATCTACAAGGTAAATATTTGCAGTCAGATGTATAAAAATTCAATTGTTGTTTCCAAACCGTTAGAGTTGTAAAATTTGAATTTGGTTTTACAAAATTATTTCAATTCTATTTCAGTGGGCGATTCTTGGTATTTGGTTGGTACTTCTAACAGGCCTTGGAGCTTGCGTGTTTACTCAGCAAACCCTGTATAATGATGATGTTAAAATTGATAATGCAGTTCACGTAGCTCTGCATAGAAATGCCTGGTCAGTTGGTGTTTGTATAATGATAGTTCTTTGTATTTTAGATTATGGAGGTATGTATTACATATAGTTCTTAATTTCTTTGTAATCGGTAAGGATGTCAATTAAAAACTAGTTTGAATATATTACCACCTGCTTCCGTAAATTAGCGTCACTTAAGCTGTCTGTATCCATCAGATGAGGTGGTAAGAAGATCATCAATATAAACTGTAATGAAGTCCGAATTTATTATGGTTATTTGAATAGCGAATAATTCATTTAGGCGGTTTAAATAACGAATATTTGCTAGGTAATAAATCCGACTTATTTTAGAAACACTTCAGAGTATGAAAAGTCGACACAAGTGGAACGTGGATTGTGTAATTGTGTATGATGAAACGCGTAACGCCTGTCTGTCACGCGCAATGAGATTCATCTTGGGCGCGTCGCGGAGCGGATGGCAAATAGACGACCGAGAGATAGAACGCCGTCCGGGAGATGCCTTCAGCTCGCGGCCGAGACAAGAGGTTCTGGTGGTTGTACGTTAATTTCAAGTATCGTGTGGGCGTCAGTTAGGTATATTAACTAGGAAGTTTCTTTCGCTGAGCTACGTAGTAGTGAAAAGCAGCGCGTTATTTGTTGGACAGTAAAGAACGAGAGTCTATAACGGCTGTGTTCTACTATCGTGGTTTTCAAGGTTAGTTATACTTCGGAAACTTGGAGAAGTATGATTTGCAAACTGAAATAGATAATTGGGTATTTTATTAATGCTGTCCTATGTGTCATATTAACAGTGTGTTAGGATTTAAAGTGTATACAGGGTGTACTGTATGTAGGAGTGACAAAACTGTTCCCGGGTTTACCCATTTAGGGGAAATCGAAATCAGGAAAATGATTATACCGTATTATAGTGAAACTAGGGTGTTTAGCGAATGATAGCGTACTGTACATGGTGGCCCACGTTTGTCCCAAGGGATGTATGTCCTTGCGATATGGATGGAGCTATCCTGAATGGTAGGTGATCGCTAGACAAGGTGGTTGATTAGCTAGAGTGTCCAGCCTAGATAAGTGACAAGCTGGTCACGTTTCTTACCCATATAAGGGGAACGGGAGCACGGACAGTGCTGATTAAAGGGGTGGTATTTAATGTGTCCGGCATCCTGTGCTGTACTGCGTCGTCAACGTTTATTCCGAGGGACGTATGTCCTTGTGATAAGCATGGAGCTGCTCAGAATGGTACGTAACCGCTGGATGGGACTGTTAGTTATACAGAGTGTTCGACAGAAATAGGGGACAAGTTACCCGGTTGTATTAGTTAGCCGGTTGGAGTCATATTAGAGTGGAAACCGTTTGCTTACCCACCTAGGAGAGTAGGACTGCAAGGGAATTGCGGGAATAAAGCCCAGGGGAAGATAGAACCCCCGACTGAGGCGAAATTTATAGCGGGGCCATTTCTCATTTCACGCATGTATAAGTCGCTTTCCGCTTGCCGTTGCTTTAACATGCCTTGTTGATTGCTGTGCTAATGCTTATATCACGCTTTATTTGTTATAAATAGCACAGATATTATTCTAGTCGAATATCATTGTATTTTTTAAATATTAACGTATTTGTATCGTTTCCACTATGAAATAATGTCTTATCAGAGATAACGTTATCTGACCTGAGATATGTTTCCTCTTTAATCGCATGAACTGTAGCGAATTTTTTACTTTTATAATTTATGGATTTTTATTGTTGTCATTTTCGTTTGTAAATATTTTAAATATTATTAGAAGCTTTTATGAAATTAGTTGCGTTTCACTGC
This sequence comes from Tillus elongatus, assembly GCA_964006375.1. Lineage (NCBI taxonomy): Eukaryota > Metazoa > Arthropoda > Insecta > Coleoptera > Cleridae > Tillus > Tillus elongatus. Next base: position 53,977,192 of record OZ023262.1, read on the forward strand.
ACTGCCTGTAGATATTTTCACTAGTGTAGGTGTGTTTGAGCTAGAATCCTCTAACTTGCTTAGGTATATCGTAATTGAGATTTACCTGTTCATAATATTTCTGCTTCCAACTTTATAAGCTAGATAACAGTCATTATTCGGGAGTAAGTAATTAAAGCCTACTTAACTCCCGAGAACTCTACGGGATATAATAACTTTTGACCCCTGGCTATAGTTTTCTTCTCCACTTGAGCTACCCCAGCACAAGGCTGTTATGAAACAGTAACTTTGTGGTGTTCTACGAGGGCCTTAGCAGAAGTCCTCACGGGGATCTGACCTCGTCCTATTTAATAGGAAATAAAGATGGCGCCTGTGGATATATAACTTAGAATATTTAGGTCACGCCCGAATGACGGATTGGCAACCTATCCGTCGGGCCTCTGCTTAGCCGAGGCAACACAAAACAATAAATGGTATGGGTTTCAAGATAGTGCCTTGTGGGACACCGTTATTAATTGTTTCAGTCTCGCCCATCACATCCTTTATTTTAAGACACTCTTTCTTATTTGTAGAGCAACTTTTGATCAATCTATAGGCATTGCCTATAAAACTGTACAGCTGGAACCATTGTAACAGCTTTTGATAACACTGTCAAATGACTTTGCTACGCCAATAAAGATGCACAGTGAATATTTTCTATTCCACAGGCCTTTATTGTATCATTTGATTTTAATGAATTTTCGTAGAATTCACTATTGGGGTGATCCCAACTTTTGGATTTAAAAAAATTTTCTTCAAATGAGCGCAAACTAGGACTCCTAGAACCCATATCCGGGGTCATTTTCCGATTTTATATGTTTGGGTTTTCTGTAGGAAATATTTTTATCTCCGAAAATAACAAAGCTATGGTAACCAATTTTTTTGAAATTACCCCATTTTGTCCATGAATTCTATTTTTATATTTTTAACGCCAGATCCAGTATTTTATTAAAGTTTGAAATGAGGATAATTGGATAATAGTTTACGATTTCCAAGTAGCCCGCTTTCTTGAATATTGGTAAAATTTTACCCCTCTTAAATATGTCAGGAAATCTACCAGTAGAAATTGTCTTGTTATGTAAATCAGTCATTGAATAGACAATACTGATTTTGTTGATGCGTTAGCCGATGGAAATATATACGGGAGTTCAAGATCTGTGGTTCTAATTGTTTACCAATATCCAACAATTATCTTCCACCTTGGTGTCTAGGTAGGGTTACACGTTTGATGGCACTACGGAGGTTTGGATTTTGTTGGGCGTGTTCACACCTTCGGTTGTGAATTTTCGAAGTCCGTTTTACTACAGTTCACAATTCGAAATGAATAACTTGAGTGCACAACAGGCATTTATGTTAGGAATTTTAGTCTTTAGTCTTGCTTTTTAGATCTGCTCGCTTTACTGGCTTCGTAAACTCATTTTTTAATTATCATTATTGTTGTAGTTGTTACTATTGTTGTTATTATTTTATAGTATTCTTGATGTACTTACATTTTTTAAGGTCCTATCAATGCCTTTTTGTCAGCGTCAGTTTTCCAGATAATAACAAAATTGTCTTACGCAATGTATATAACCCATTTGGGTATTATTAGAACAAAAGTGGCTGCCTCAACTACTCAAGTTGTGTTTTCGAATGGACAGAGGGTAAGTTATATTTTAATATTTTAGAGACTGCTAATAATTATATTAATGTAACCAGATACAGTATGTCTTAGCGAGATCGGTCGTTAGTTTATGGAGTTCTGGCCAAAAGAAACACTTGGAAATTTAAACTTAGGTATAATTAATTACATTCTTTTTAACTCAAATATTTTAATATTTCTAGCACTTCTTATAGTAAATGTCGCCATCACCTTTGTTATTCTTAGTGGAAAATCCTGTATATTTTTGCATTTTTAGATGGAAATAATAACTTTAAATCTTGTTTATTTAGGCTAAACGATGTCTATCTATTACGGTTTGTACAAAATCTTTGACGAAATTTTGACCACTGGTTGATGTTTACAAAATGTGCTGTATATTCTATTTGGAATTTGGCAGAAAGTTAAAATCCACTTAAAAATGTAGCTTAGAAATTCCTTTATCGGGAGTTACCTCTAAAATTAAAATTTTTGCCTGAGAATAATTCCTAAATTTATACTTCAGCAACAGCTAAATTTACGAAAATATTTTCTTAATCGAATGATTTATTTTTGTTAGATAACCAAATTGGCCATAAAAATTGCTTAAAAATAACTTAACATCAACCAAATCGTTTTAGATTTATTTACAAAAAACGGAAAATTTTAATTTTTTACCCACTATGTCGAGAATGCTGTGAATATTTACAAATATTTTTTTAAGACAGCTTTTTGTAACTTATTTTGTTATTTCAAATTGCATGCATTTTTGGCCAAAAGAAGTTAAAATGAATTTTGATAACGAAAATGGTGATTGTACAAATCAACTAATTATTTATTGCTTCCACATGGTCAATACATGTGGAAGTATGGCATCGGCGACAAAAATTTCAAAATTTTTCCTCGCTCAAACGTCGTAAAAAGTGAAAAAATATGATTTGGGAACGACATTTTTTTTGCCAGTCGGTCTGTCGATCTGTCGGTCTGTGTGTCTGCCTGTTTCTGGCCACGATAAGTTTCGAACGAATTGAGATATCGTCTTCAAATTTGGTATACAGTTAGCAGCCTATTCCGGGCTCGCAAATACTTTTCACCAGCTAATCTCTACACCTTATATACTTCACAAATAAGGCCAAATCTCAAATACTGCTCCCACATCTGGGGTTCCGCTGCCGCTTCTACACTCGCTATCCTGGACTCCATTCAGAAGATATCTATATGTCTCATCGGTGACCCTACCCTCACACAAAGGCTGCTATCCCTTGCCCACCGACGTGCCGTTGGTGACCTCTCTCTTTTATAGATATCTGCACGGGCACTGCTCAGAGGAGCCCTCTTCCATAGTTCCTCCACCTGCTGCCCCCAACAGATCTACCAGGGGAACAGAGCGAATGCACCCTTTTACTGTCCAGGTCACCAGACTTAGAACGTCTGGTTATGCTCGCTCTTTTCTCCCGAGGACTTCCAAGTTGTGGAATTCCTTCCCAGCACATGTTTTTCCTTTTCCTCCGAACCTCCAAACCTTCATGTCCAGAATTAACAAGTTGCCTCTTTCCTCCTTCTCGCCACCCACGGTACAATAGTATTTAGGCTATAAGCCCTCGTGGTGTGTTGCTGAAATATTAAAAAAACGAAAAACGAACGGTTCGGATTGTTTTTGGGTAAAATCTCTTCAAGGCTTAGTGGATGAATGAGGGGTGATTTGGTCAAAATTGACATTTTTCGGTTAAAACCCGAGTAATATAACGTTTTTGGTTTGAATATTAGAAAACTTTCAATTTCATTAAGTTATAATCAATTTGCAGCACTTTTTTTATACATGGAAAATATGACAAAGTTGTGAGTAGAACTTGCAGAACGTTAAAGGACAACTTTCCACATTCAGTTTGAATGACAAAAAAAATATTATTATAAATGTTCGAAATTATGGCCTCGCGGATTCAGGCATCTTGTTAAATGTAAACAAACACCATCTAGTACTTCTGTTCGTACTTCTTGAGGCGCCAGCCTGCTACTCGCACGCATACTTCTAATTCCTTCCCTGTGTTCATTGGTGTCTGGGAGACCCAATGTTTGAAATGTCCCCAAAGGTGGAAGTCCGAAGGTGTCAAATCTGGAGATTTTGCAGGCCAGTTACATGCTTCTAACAGCACTGGTCACCTGTCTTTAAACATTGGGTGATTTCCTGGGATACCTCCTGGGTGCAATGGTCCGGAGCTTCATCCACGTGATACCAACAGTCTCTTCTTATATTCAAGGGTAGGTCGTCAACAAAATCTACAACTACAGTCTGTAATAAATTCAGCTAACGCTCCGCCGTTAACCCGCCGTCATAAATGATGTAAGAAGAACTGTCATCCATTATAGGGCAAAAGTCATTGAAAGTAAACTCAACCTGATAGTTTCTTTCTCGGATCTCATGCAGATTAGTTAAAACCCAGACATGACTGTTACGCTTGTTAAAAAACCCCTTACGCTAAAACGTCTTCTGGACTTCAAAGATATAGCATCTCAGATAAGGTAAATCTGTCGTCGGAATCTTGGGGATGAATGTTTTGTACTAAGAAGAACATGTAGTCGTGAAAATTATGGTGCTTTTTTAAAATACTATGTACTGTACATATACTGATTCGCTAATTTATTTCAGCAGCTCGAATTGAGGCGTGGGAATTGGCCTCGAAATGGGCCAAGATATTTAGCTCCCCCTCTTCAATATCAATGGCGTTTTTTAGTAAATTTAACACTTGACCACATCGTCTAAGGTGCACCAAATTTGTTTATATTCTTTGAAATTTACCTTTCGTCATCAGAGGCAGCACAGTTTTCGTTAAATGTTCTGCAAATTCTACCAACAACTTTGTCGCATTTTCTACGTATAAAAATAAATTCGGCTTTACTAGATTTGTATGAACATCATTTTGGTTACTGCCCAGCTTAACTCTTTTAGCAATAATGTTAAGGCACTTAAAGTAAGCAACAAAACATGAGCAACAAAAACCTGACAGTTGAAAAATTAATTAACGTCGCTTTCCATAGAAACCAATCATAGCACTCTCGATGTAATAGGTAAAAAATTAAGATTTTACGTTTTCTGAAAATAATTTTAAAACGATTTGATTTAGGTACAGCAACATGTTATATCATTTTGTAGAAATTTTATTGCCAATTATGTAACAAAAATTAGGTTATTCTATTTAAAAAAAACATTTTTTTATATTTTTAACTCTTGCTGAAAAGATTGGAGCCTGTGATGAACACTGATAAGTAACATTTGGAGAACCTAATTCATCAAAATACAGCTTTTAGACCTGACTATCGTTTCGCTAACAAATTTAGCGTCACCAGGGGGATGAATAGTTTATTTATATTTTGTTTTCTTTTTTATTTGTATTTTTAGTTTACTAATCCCTCTGATGACGCTAACTTTGTTAGCGAAACAATCGTCTGGTCTAAAAATTGTATTGTGATGATGAAAACCGCTATGTCCGCATTATTTCTGAGGCAAAAAACTCGTTTAATAACCACATCAAAAACAAAGTCCTCTTAAGCTCCAGCGGCAGCAAACCCTTCTGGACTCTTGCTAAATCTATTGGGAATAATTTCTGCAAGAGCACGTTGCCACCTCTTGTCTCAAGGGATGAAATTGTTTCTACCGCCCTGGGCAAGGCTGAACTTTTTGCCTCGTTGTTCGCCGGCAATTCTACTCTCAACCCACTTCCAAATGTTCAACCACCAACAGTCCCCAATGTCGCGCATAAAATGACGGATATCATTTTCAAAACTAGAAAAGGACGAAAGATGCTCTCTTCTCTTAATACCAGGAAAGCCTCTGGCCTTGACGAGATTCCAGCAATTGTTCTCAAAAAATGCGCACCAGAACTTGCTCCTGTCCTGACTCGTCTGTTTCAGACATCTTACAATAGAGGCATATTCCCTAGTAATTGGAAAACTGCTCGAGTACAACCCGTCCACAAGAAAGGATCGAAAGCGCTTCCTAGCAACTACAAGCCTATTTCTCTCCTTTCAGTCATCTCTAAAGTGATGGAAAAGTATATAAACACCGAATTACTAAAATTTATTGAAAAACACAGTCTAATCCACGACAGGCAGTATGGATTCCTTCAGCGCAGATCAACTGTCGACCTCCTTTATTTTGTCACCCATTCTTGGAACAAGTCTATGGAACTACACGGTGAATCCCAGATTGTCGCTCTAGACATATCCAAAGCATTCGACCAGGTCTGGCACGCAGCGCTGCTCAATAAACTACCTGCATATGGCCTACCACCAAAACTCTGTACGTGGACAGCAAATTTCCTCTCCAACCGGAACATTTCTGTTGTCGTGGACGGCCATTCCTCTAAACTGTATCCAATTAATGCAGGAGTTCCTCAAGGTTCAGCTTTAGCCCCTACTTTGTTACTTCTACACATCAATGACCTCCTCTATAGCACATCCAACCCAGTTCACAGTTACGCGGACGACAGTACCCTCCACTCCAATATACAATATTCTAAGCCTGTCTCTTTAGCCCAAATAGATGAGGATCGCAGACTCATGGAGGGTTCTATCTCCGTGGATCTCCAAAAAATATTAGACTGGGGAAGTAGAGATCTTGTACAATTCAACCCCACCAAATCACAGCCTTGCTTTCTTTCTCATAAGAGATACACCAGCCCTAGACCCATCACAATAAACAACCAAGTTATTCAAAGTAATGAGTCCTTTTCACTTGTTGGCATCTCTGTGGATCGAAATCTCAATTGGCACCAACATGTCACATCAATTGCAGAAGCGGCTGCCAAGAAATTAGGTTTCCTCTTCCGGGCTCGCAAATACTTTTCACCAGATAATCTCTATACCTTATATACTTCACAAATAAGACCAAACCTCGAATACTGCTCCCACATCTGGGGTGTTGCTGCCGCTTCTACACTTGCTATCCTGGACTCCATACAGAATAGAGCTATACGTCTTATCGGTGACCCTACCCTCACTCAAACGCTGCCATCCCTTGCCCACCGACTTGCCGTTGGTGACTATCTCTCTTTTATAGATATGCACTGGCACTGCTCCGAGGAGCTTTCTTCCATAGTTTCTCCATCTGCTGCCCCCAACAGATCTACCAGGGGAAAAGAGCCAATGCACCCTTTTACTTTTCAGGTCACCAGACATAGAACATCTTGTTATGCCCGCTCTTTTGTCCCGAGGACTTTCAAGTTGTGGAACTCCTTGCCGGCACATGTTTTTCCTTCTCCCGAGAACCTCCAAACCTTCAAGTCCAGAATGAACAAGTTGCCTTTTTCCTCCTTGTCGACACCCACGGTACAATAGTATTTAGGCAGTAAGACCTCGTGGTGTGTTGTTGAAAAAAAAATTGGGTTCGACAAATTGAACTTGAAGCATTTTATTTTATTATAAACAATACACTTGACAAAGGGATTTCTAAGCCAAAATATAAAGCGGATCTCAACTTTATATCTATGTAATTCCAAATAGGAATTACAGGCCATTTTGTAAACACCAACCAGCCGTCAGATTTTCGGAAAATAATTTTTTCTCAAAAACCGTAGTAGATAGACATGGTATAGTCAAAAAAAAAGTCTGGACCCAGCAAGTGCGTTATGAAAGTCAATTTTCATAAAAATGTTTTTAATAGCAAATATGTTTTTAGTGTAAGCAGGCATCAATTTGGTTACCGGCATAATATATATATATATATATATATATATATATATATATATATATATATATACAGTGTGACACACTTAAGATGAAGACACGCCTGTATTTTCTTTATTTTTAGAAGTATCGAGTTCATTTTCTTTACAGATGTAAAACGTCATTAGGCTGTTTGAATTATATACCCACTTCAAATGTCAGATGTCAACCCAGCCTACTATGATTTCGGGAATAGCCGGTTCTCTATATTTCACGATGCGTTAGGGATATCAAAAAAAGTTACTTTGAAAAGTTATTCAGAATTTAATTTTAACTGCAGATACCGAGTTGCAAGTCAAAATTTCAATTTTTACCTATTTGAAAATTTTTAGAGTCTAAATTTTCCATCAGATTTTAACAGGTAATGTAACAGGCATGGAAACAAATTAGCACCTTGTACAATATTGCGATAAATGTCAAATTGACATTAGCTGTGAGTCTGCCAGCAAAATGCCTGTTGAACGTCTTAGTGTAAGAGAAAAAACTGAATTAACAACCTCTTTTGGTAATGGTCTTCAAAATAGCAGAGAAGTTGCTGATGAATTCAATCGGGGACATCCACAGAGAAATCCAATTAGGCGCGAAATTACTACAGCTCTGAATGCACGACTTTTCAAACGGGAAGTGTGGTGAACAATATCTCGGCTGTTAGAAATCGAAGTCTAAAGTAGTGATGATAGCATAATCTTGGCTTAAACTCAAGTCAATCCCTAGATGAGTTTACGTCAAAAGATGCCTTGTGCGTCATAAAATAAAGTCTTTCAAGTCAACGTTTCTGCACTCCTTGAGAGAAGGTGATGAGCTGAAACGATAAGATTATTGGCTTTGGGCCCAAAGTAGCTTTCTGAATGATAGAAAAATTTTAAGTAAAATTTTATTTACGGATGGGGCAATATTTACTACCAATGGAATAGTATGTGCCAAAAATTCCAGCTATTGGTCTGCTCAAAACCCACACCTGGTTATCAAAATTGTAAAGCACAGTTTACAAAAAAATAAAATACGTGGTGTGGCATTTTAGGGGATAAATTAATTGGTCCTTTTTTTTGACAGCACGTTAAAGGCAGATCGATTGCTTCATTTTTTTAATAATGAATTATGGGACTGTATTGAAGGTATGCCTATCAACGTGCGACAAGATATCTATTTTCAATTAGATATCCATTCACAACTCTCAGTTAGTCAGAAATTGGCTAAATCTACAATCTCCATCAAGATAGATTGGCAGGAATAGTTCTTTGAACAGTGGCCTCCTCGGTTTCCCGACATTACGCCACTAGACTTCTATTTCTAATGTTCTTTTAAGAATAGGGTGTACAAAAAAAGGCCCCAATGTCGCGATGAACTTTTAGAGAAAATAAGGCAGGCTTGCCGTGAAATAAATATAGGAGAACCAAGAAAAGTTGCCAACAATAATCGTAAACGGATCGAAAAATGCATCAGGCTTGAAGGTGGACTTCTTAAAGTAGACTACATTTAATAATAATTATATATTCCATTTAACTGTACCTTTCTTAGTTTATGTTTAAGTTGAGTTGACGATGTTTGTTGTTTCCATGGCAATATACCTGTTAAAATCTGGTGAAAAATTTAGACTAAATTTACAAAAAAGTCAAAATTGGAATTTTGACTTGAAACTCGCTATCTGCAGTTAAAATTAAATTCTGAATAACTTTTTAAAGTAACTTTTTTTTGATATCTCTAGCGCATCGATAAATATAGAGAACCGGCCCTATTCCTGAAATCATAGGAGGCTGGATTGACATCTGACATTCGAAGTGGGTAGGCTATTCAAAAAGCCTCATGACGTTTTACATCTGTACAAATAACGAAATTGGTATCTCTAAAAATAAAGAAATTACAGGCGTATCTTCATCTTAAGTGTGTCATACTGTAGTAGAAACAATGTACCATATTTTGTCAAAATAACTTATTGTTTGAAAATGTAAAATTGAACATTTTGCGAAAATAAATTTGAAATGTTTCCGAGAAAACTGGTTTCCTAGCCAACTAACCTTAGGTTAATAGCAAATTGATTTATTGAAATTTAAAGCATTTAATGGAAATTCGCTACCAAAACGCACTTACTGCGTCTCGATTTTTTTTACATACATGCATCATATTTCGATGAAAAATGCTAAAATGCAATAACAGAAAGAACGTTCGGAAAAAATTATCGCCAACGACTTATAGGCTAGCCTGTGATTGTCAGTTTAATTTTATAAGATGCAGCTCAAGACCTATAACTAACGTATACAATTTTTTCTCCTATTTTGCATAATAACAATTATATTGACCTTTACCGTAGAAATGCGTCAGCCTGTATATATGTAAACAGATAAAAACTGACACTAAACCCGGATATTGGTTCTAGGGGGTCTAGTTTGCACTCATTTGAAGAAATCTTTTGAAAAATCAAGATTCGCGGTCTCCTCATTTTTCTAAGAAAATTCTCTAAAAGACTGGCAATTTTAGTTCTCATCTAAAAATGCAAAAATATATAGGGTGTTCTAGTTAAAATAACAAACGTCATGGCGACTACCGGTATAAATGAAAATGCTAGAAATCTGAAAATATTTTAGCTAAAGAGAATGCAACCAATTGTACCTGGTTCTAAATTTTAAACATTTTATGCTGGCCAGAATTCCATAACTTTCAATGACTGATCTCACTGAGACAGCCTATATATGGTTTGTAGCCTGATTAAAACTGATAAGTACACTTTGGATAATCCACCTCAAATCACCACATTTTAACATTTTTGTCAATAAAAATGGCTTCATCCAAAAATCTACGAAGCCCACAGTTTCATTCATTCGTTGACAAATACAACTTGATGACAATACGATCGTTAGTTTTATTTTTATTTAAGCAAATAATATAAAATTTTATTTTTAAGTGCTAATCTTTAAATAATTTTTTCAGCTATTTGAATTTTGGAGTTACTTTGCCTTAACTATTGCTGTTTCCATTCCATTATGTTTATTATTTGAGTCACCCATTATAACACTGGAAAAAGTTATATTTGGTAAGTATATTGACAGGTGTCGCCGGTGACGCCTTTCAAATTTTCAACTTTTAATTGCTACGAAATAGAGCCTTCTAATCCATTTCCGAGGTTCATTCAAATTTTTATATGTTCATATACATGGTGAGCAGAGGAAAGTTCAATATTTGCCTTCTAAAAATACTCAGGAAATTATGTTCACGTGGAAGTGGTGTGGTGCTGGGGTGCACATAATTTTAAAAAACTCTGGACGCAGCAATTGCGTTATGGTAGTGAATTTTTATTAAATGCTTCAAATTTGAATCATTCAGTTTTCTATAAACTTGGAAAGTTTAATTTTAGTATGTAGTAAGGTCTTTCCCAAATTTCATTAAAATAACTTTGTAATTTTTGGAGAAAATTTTTTTTTCGAAAATTTGAATAACTCAAATTTCTGTAAACTTAAAAAGTTGATTTTGGTACTTAGTAAGGTCTCTTGCAAGGCAACATATATAGTAAATTTCATTAAAGCAGCTTTGTTATTTTCGGAGAAAAAAATTTTTTTTGACAGAAAACTCAAAATTTTCCCGGAAAACTCCGTCTGATTTTCCTGGCCAACGAACTCATCCAAGCCATTAATAAAATAAAGGAACTTGCCGAGTTTCATTGAAATCGGTCAATTATTTTTTGAGTTATCAGACGGATACATACATATATATATATATATATATATATATATATATATATATATATATATATATATATATATATATATATATATATATAAACATATAAAAATTGAAACTGACCCCGGATATGGGTTCTAGGGGTTCTAGTTCGCGCTCATTTGAAATTTTTTTTTTAAAGTCTCACCATGGACACCTCTCTATTAGTGAATTTTTTTAAATAAAAATTCACTAATAATACGGGCTGTTGCATAAGTGAACGGCATCTTAAAATTGTATTTTTTCTGAAGGAATACTATACACACACACACACACAGATATATATATATATATATATATATATATATATATATATATATATATATATATATATATATATATATATATATATATGAGACATACTTGGTTCTCGGGTTGAACCGCGTCCAGAATTTATTAAAACTCGACGTTTCGGCTCCTGTTTTGGAGTCATTTTCAAGAGGTCAAGGAAATATGTAAGGATACTCTAAGGCCTCAATCTGCCTACTCCTTAGAGCGGTGGACAAAGGTGGGTTGGGTTGTTGTAGCTCGATTAAGGGGCCTCAGCCTGCCTACTCCCCAAATCTCGCCGGATATCGTCTGTAAGGTCTCAGTGTGTTCAACCCTAGGCCTCAGACAGAACATTCTTCTTGCGACTTTTTCTTTACATGATTCGTATTTTTTTCAAGTTATTTGCCTAAATGTTACCAATTTTGACGTTTAAAATCGCGACGCTGGCGTTTGGAGGAAAACTAAATGTTTTTTTTCTTTCAATGCCTATAACTTTTTTGTCTTTTAATTTGATCAAAATCTGCCAATTATTTGTTTGAGTTTTCGGGGTGCCACATATATATATATATATATATATATATATATATATATATATATATATATATATATATATATATATATATATATATATATATATATATATATTGAAACTGACCCTGGATATGTGTTCTAGTGGGCCTATTGAGCGTTAATCTGAAGAAATTTTTTCAAAATTCAAAAGTCGGGATCTCCTCATTAGTGAATTTTTAAAAAGAAATTGATTAAAAATATTTATATAATATATTTATTACGCTTTAACCTAAATCTTATGACAGAAATAGTTCAATTAAACTTTGGAATGAAGGAAAATGTTTCATTTTTTTTCTCTAAAATATGTCCAAAACTTCTACAATTTTATAAGTCCATTTATTATAAAATTTAAACTTGAAAAGAATTTATCATTATCGAAATATATTTATGTCAGCACCTTATGGCTGTCAAAATAATATACAGTCTGAAGCACACTTATGGAATAAAATTCATTATTCAGTAAAAAATAGTTTTTGTAGAAAACGCTGAGACACGTGACCTTTAATCTGTAGAACATTATCTTATAATCATATTAAAAAAATTAAACTCCCACTATTTTACCCCCACCACTTTATCCATTTTTTTAAATAGCAACCCTACATTTTTTCATCACAATTCGATGGATCACATTTTTCTGAATGCGGAGATACCCCATATGTATGGTCTAATATTACCGTTTTTAATACAAGGTGGAAATTTAATACCGGAATATTAAAACTAAACAGTTTACCCTGAAATTCAAATTTCGAGAATAAACATAATAAAAACGCCCCTTTCTTATAATAAATGTTCAAAATGTTCTCCATTCACTTGCACACAATAAAATAATCTGCTCTGGAATTCTTCCTTAATTCTGTTTCACACGTCAGGCCTTACGTTCCTAATTTCTGTTGTTATTTTCATTTTCAAATCATCAAAATCAGCAGATTGAGTTTTATACACTCTGTTTTTAAGGTTTAAGGTTTAATTGAAATTATCGGAACAAAATTCCCACTAATTTATTAGGGAACCGTGCATTCAACACAATACATCACAAATTAAAACAGAACTGTTAAATTCCACCTTTCATACTGCAAAAATTGTGGTAAAAAAGTATGGGGTTGCTATTTAAAAAAATTTTAGATAAGGTAAAATTGTGGGAGTTTAATTTTTCAACTATGATTATAAGATAATGTTTGACAAATTAAATTTCACGTATCTCAGCGTCAGTCTAGTTTTCCACAAAAACGATTTATGATGATTAATGGATTTTATTCCATGAGTGTGTTTCACACTGTATATATATATATATATATATATATATATATATATATATATATATATATATATATATATATAAACATGTAATAATTGAAACTGACCCTAACTATGTGCTCTAGGTGGCCTAATTAGCGCTCGTTTGAAGAAATTTTTTCAAAATTTAAAAGTCGGGATCTCCTCATTAGTGAATTAAAAAAAAATTCACTAAAACAACCAACGATTTCATAAACCGTCAGCCCTTTTACTTCCTTCCCTGATACAAGGAACAATGCATCTATGTAAGGCTGGATGAATTTTTGACCTTCATTGGCAACACATACCTGTCTCGCTCTTATTAGACCATATCGCACTTGCTGCGTCCAGACCTTTAGATATAATATAAATTTTAAAACAAAAATGCAGCTTCTCTGTGTTAATATGTAATGTTATTTGAAATCGATCAGAAATTTTCCACCAGAAATTGCCGTATTAATTTATATTTTGAATTTTAAACTGTTTGTGTATGATGCGAAATCTTATCTGGAAATCACTTATCATATCTACAAAGAAAATTCTGCTGAAAGCAGTTTGAATGTGTAGCAGGGTAACTCCCCAAACAGATTTTTGTAACTATAAATGACAGAGCCGTCAGTTAGAAGGCCTAGCAAATTAGAGGGCACTCAGGCCCATATGCCACAAAAGGGATAATTGGCGATAATGAAAGATATCTAGAAGGCAACGATAGTCAAGAATAGCGCTGCCAGTTCTTTTTTATAAGTAGTGTTAGATTTTAACCTAGGAATAGCTGACAGCGTGCACTTTAATAATAATTAAATAAACTGGCCCTGCCAGTTTTTTCTTATAAGTAGTGTTAGATTTTAACCCAGCAATAGCTGGCAGCCTACACTTTAATAATAATTAAATAAACAAGAAACCTGAACGCAGCAAGTGCGTTATGGTAGTGGATTGTCATAGAAATGATCTGGCACAAAATATTTTATTATAACTTTTTTTCTTGTAACACGAATATGTAAATTAAGGCGTATAGTTTACTTTTTATATCATAAACCTACCGACCAAATTTGGTTATTATAGCTTTGTTATTTTTTGAGATAAAAATTTTTCTTGAATAAAAACTTAAAATTTTTCCGGAAAACCTTATCCGATTTTCCTGAATAACGAACTTATCCAAGCCATTTACAAAAGGAAGGTACATGCCACATTTTATCAAAATCGGCTCATTATTTTTTGAGTTATCGGTGTGATATATATATATATATATATATATATATATATATATATATATATATATATATATATATATATATATATATATATATATATATAAATTGAAACTGACCTCGGATATGTGTTCTAGGGGTCCTAGTTCGCGCTCATTTGCAAACATGTTTTCAAAATTCGAATGTCGGGATCTCTCCATTAGTGAATTTTTTCTACGAAAATTCACTAATATAATTTTATTCGGTGGATAGGTTCGAAGTATATTTAATTGTGAATCATTTATATGGAATTTGAGTGATTTGACCCAATAACTACACAAGGTATGATAACAATTTTACCGAGTAGAAATGGTTAATGTATTTATTGATATCTTGGTGATTTTTAGTGAATTTTCTTTAAAATCGCTACATTTGAAGTTGGAGAAAAATTCTTCAAGTGAGCACAAACTAGGACTCCTATAACCCATATCCGCGGTATATATATATATATATATATATATATATATATATATATATATATATATATATATATATATATATATATATATATATATATATATATATATATATATAACAAAGTTATGACAACCCAATTTGGTACGCGGGTTTACGTCATAACAATTCAATTAGGTATCAAAATGTAACTTAAAAGAAAAAAGTTATAGGGATTAAAAATAAAACACTTTGGGTGCCAGTGATGACCAGAGAAACGCACAAAAACAAAATATTTTGTAAGGATAACAAAATATATTGTATATTATACAGAAGGATTTTTTTGGCGCAAAAAGATCAAGAAATTCCAAAAAAATTATTTTTAAAGTTTCGTCAAAATTGGCAACTTTTAGGCAAAGAACCTGAAAGGAACACGCCTTACGTAGAGAAAATGTCGCGAGAAGTGTGTTTTACAAACCCTTAAGTCTCAGCTTCAACCGCTATTGTTCATCTTACTAAAATGTTTTCAGAAAATTCATTTCAAATAGAGCCTTTCTTTGATGCTTTGGTAGTAGTTGTCGATACAGAGTACCTATATAGTAATACATAAAAAAAAATTGTGCTCCTTTTTAAGCACATTGCTCACACGGGCGAGTGTGAGATTTGGCAAAGTTAAAGTTCATATGTAGGAGGAGTGCGTAAAGATAAAATTTATGTATAATATGTGTTACACATAGATTAAACAATTCTTTGATTTAATTAGACAGGGGGATTCCTTTGTTCTGAACCTATCGTTAATTAATACGTGAAATCTCAAACACACAAAAATCTATGGTTAAACCCTTGACATAATGGATTACGTCAATGAGTCAAACAGTCGTACTGAGATCCTAGAATTTTATTTCTTTATAAAACGTCAAAGTCGCGGTTTAAAACGTCAAATTGGCAACATTTACGCAGAAAACCTGAAACGAATACCATAACCGGTAGGTAAAATGTCACAAGAGACGTTTTTACAAAGCCTTAATTTTCAGCCTCAACCGTCATTGTCCTTCATTTTACTAATAGATTTCCAGAAAATTATTTAAAATAGAACCTTTTTCTAATGCTTTGTTAGTAGTTTTAGTTCATTCGGCAGCCAGACACTGAGGTGAACGGTTAAACGAGTAGGTATCGTAAATTGTGATAAGTGTGTTAAAAGTAGGAATCGGAGTTTTTGATTTTAAAAATGAATCAAAATAAAAAGGCCGAACCCCCGGACAGGGGGGGAGGATTAGAGCCTGAACGTGTAGTGACAGATTGGTACAAAGAAACAGAAAAGGAATTACTTCAGGATACAGAGATGGATTGTGAAACAAGTAAGGTAGGAATGGAAAAACAATCAAAAGATATCGGTGAAAAAAAACAAAAAAATAAAATAGATAAGGAATTGGTAAGTAACGTTTTCAATTCATTAAAAGAAATTTCAAACAGGAATGTAAGAATACATATACAGGATTGTCAAACAAGTGAATTAAATAAAACTAAATCAGATGATAAGTTAAATAGTGTAGATAAACCATTTAGAGATATAAATAATTTTTACGATAATTTTCACAGTGGACCGTTTATTGTTTACATTCAAAATAATAACGGAAACATTGGTAAAAGCCATATAATTACCACATCACGAATAATTAGAAATTCAGTACCGGATATAGACAATGATATTAAATCAATTATTAGTGTAGGCTTGAATAAAATAAAAATAGAACTTACTAAGGCACAAAGTGCGAATAATTTAGTTAATTCAACAATATTAAAAAATAAAAATTATTTAGCTTATATACCGCAATATTTAACGAGACGGCAGGGGGTAATAAAAAAAATAGACATCGATATCACAGAAAATGAATTGTGCAGTATAATAAAACCGCGTATAGGAGATCATTTCCAAATAATAAGTGTACGCAGAATGAATAGAAGGGTGTCAAACGGTAATCAGGTCTCTTATGTCCCAACTCAATCAATACTCGTCACATTTCAAGGTCAATACCTCCCAAAAAAAGTATCTATAGAGAAAATTATCTTTGAGGTCGAACCGTATATCAGAAGGATCATACAATGTATGAAATGTTTACGCTACAATCACGTAAGTACGCAGTGCAAAGGAAGGGAAAGGTGTGAAACATGTGGAGACGAACATAGTAATAGTCAGTGTAACCATACAGGCCCTCCGGTATGCGTAATATGCCGGGGACCACATAAGGCGACAGACAGAAAATATTGCCCAGAGTATGAAAAGCAAAAATCAATTAAAAATATAATGAGCATTGAAAATAAATCTTTTAAGGAAGCAACAGTTCAATACTCGCAGAGTTATGCAAATAGGGCAAAAGCCACTTTCCAGAATCCGAGTACGTTGTCAACAATTAGTACGAGTAAGATCAACTCTCCACCGAATGAATTCTCCTTTTCTAACTCCCCAAGTCTTTCACAAACAAACTATCCCACCCAGTCACAACATTTAATTAAAAGGAAACGTACAAATATACTACACGACAATAAAATTGACACAATACGACAACAACACCAACAAATCCTCACTACACCCACCTTAAACATGACACCAATTATAAATCCAATACCCCCCAATTATAAAAGACCTAAAGAGGAAGACAAGACAGAAAAGCTTGTCTCATTTTTCTTAGAGACGTTAAAAAATATGGGGACGGAAAGCTTATTTGATGGGGATCAATTACATAAATTTAGAGTAGACATATCGCACATAATACATAACCAAAACACCTCTTCGCGGTTAATATAATGCAATGGAATTGTCGGTCCTTGATTTCGAATAAAGGCAGTTTAGAAAGATATATTTATGATGGTAAAGTTGACATAGCATTATTAAGTGAAACGTGGTTGAAAACGACAAATTGTGTAAATATGATAGGCTACAATATGCTAAGGGAAGATAGAGTAGATGGGTATGGTGGGGTAGCCCTACTCATATCAAATAAACTTGCATATACACAAATTGGTGGATTCCACCCAATAAACAACGTAATGTGTGTAGCAGCTAAAATAAAAATATCGTCTAAAAAAATTATTAATTTTTATTCCGTCTATATCAAACCAGGAATAAGAATTTCAGCTACTGAGTGGGATAGATTTTTTAAAAGTTTAGAAAGACCATTTTTAGTCGGGGGTGACTTTAATATTCATCATGCAGCATGGGGCTGCACCAGTATTGATCTGAATGGACAAAATCTAATGACAGCTATAGATGATAATCAATTAACTTATCTCAATACTGGTGCAGAAACTCGCATAAGTAACCCAAACAGTATTTCCAGGTCGGCAGTTGATTTGACGATATCGTCAAATAATTTAGCACAAAATATAGAATGGAGCGTAAAAGGCGAAACACTTGGGTC
Source organism: Tillus elongatus (assembly GCA_964006375.1). Lineage (NCBI taxonomy): Eukaryota > Metazoa > Arthropoda > Insecta > Coleoptera > Cleridae > Tillus > Tillus elongatus. The sequence continues at coordinate 53,995,431 of OZ023262.1, forward strand.
GGATCACTTTGTAATAGAGTATAAACTTTATATAAATAATCTAAATAATAGTTTAGGTAGATTTAAAAATAAAGTTTCAAACAAAAAATGGAATGTAAGGAAAGCTAATTGGATACTATACACCCAAAAAACTGATCAATTTGCGAAAAATATATCAGAAGTAAATTCAAACATTGGATATAATGATTTTATAGATGGCTTAAATTTAATAATTTCAGACACAATACCTGAGAATAAAAGTAAGAATTCTAAGTTTAACAGAGCATGGTGGAATGAAAACTGTAAAGTAGCAATTGCTAAACGAAAAACAGCTCTACAATCTTACAAATTAAACCCCACGATGCAAAATTTTGTTGAATATAAAAAAAGTGTGGCTTTAGCAAAGCGAGTTATTTTAGAAAGTAAAAGAAAAACCTGGCAAAACTTTTGTAATACCCTAAATAAGAACACAAAAATTAATGACATCTGGAAAACAATAAAATGTTTAAATGGTATTCAAAAAGGTAACACACCAAGAAGTATTAGCAACGATTGGATGGAAGAATTTATGCAACTGCAGGCTCCGGCATGGGTAGAAAAAAATGTAACATATCCTAATGCAACATCAAACGACAATATAGAATTATTTACCATTCAGGAACTGAACTTCAGTTTGAAAAATATTAACAACACAGCTGCTGGGGCGGACAACATTCACTACTCCATGTTATACCACCTATCTGACACAGCAAAAATAGTTTTACTAAAGATAATTAATGACATATGGCTGTCTGAACAATATCCAGAAAGCTGGAAAATATATCTTATTCTAGCGTTTTTAAAACCGTCCAGAGATCCCAACTTAGCAAGGTCATATAGGGGGATATCATTAGCATCGTGTTTACTAAAAACATTAGAAAAAATGATTAAAAGAAGGTTAGAGACATGGTTAGAAAAAGAGTTGAAATTATCCACAGATCAATATGGGTTTAGAAGAGGTTATTCCACAATAGAAAGCTTAACAAAACTTATTACAGATATTAACATCTCATTCACTAACGTAAAGTCAACAGTAGCGGCGTTTATTGATATTGAAAGTGCTTACGATAACATCGATCTGGGTTTACTATACAATAAAATGTTATACATAGGAGTAGAGCAAAATTTTGCCCGTAAAATAACAAAACTATACCACAACAGAAAAATTAATCTATTAACAACTAACGACGAAGGTGTCTCCTCTAGAACCACATCAAAAGGTATACCACAAGGAAGTATTCTCAGCCCACTACTGTATCTGATTTATACCCACGACCTCAGTTACAACATAAATATACAGATATTGCAGTTTGCCGATGATATATGTGTCTATCATACCAACTGCGAAATTGAGACTGGAATCAAAGAAGTAACAGAAGCTATCACACAACTACATCAATGGACTCAAACTAATAATATGGATATATCAACTACAAAAAGTCAGATATGTATCTTCACCCGCAAGAGACAGCTATTACCTATTAATGTCAAGGTAAACGATATGGAATTCCCCGTTAAAGACAAGGTTTGCTTTTTGGGCATGTTTTTAGACAAGAAATTACTTTGGAGAGACCATATTCAACATTTGACAACAAAGGCAGAAAAATCAATGAATATTCTTCGTTTGGTCTGTCATACAAAATGGGGGGCCGACACTAACATAGCCTTGGTAATATATAGATCATTTATAAGAGCATTGTTTGACTACGGGTCATTTTTATATGATCAAGCGGCAAAAACCCATTTAAATAAAATCAACATTGTTCAGAATAAATGTTTAAGGTTGGCTTTGGGAGCACTCAGAAGTACCCCTGTAAATAACTTGTTGGCAGAATGTTGTGAGATGCCTTTTCAGCTTAGAAGGAAAGTGATATGCATAAGATTTATGTTAAAGTTGCATGCAAAAAACAGCCCGATACTACTGAAGCTAGGTCAACTACATGAACTTACACTAAGGCATAGATATTGGATTAGAAAAACACCTCCACTCACAGTTGAAGCATATATAGTTGCATCAGAAGCAAAGTCCGACATGTACACCTATCATATACAGCCATATCATCAAATGCATAACGAAGTATTTCAAAATCTAAAAATTGACTACCTGCAAGATTACTCTTACTTTCCTCAGCAGCTAAGAAACCAAATATTTCGAGAAGACTACAGAAAACTTGTCCAACAGAATAGCTGTCAAATTTTTACAGATGGTTCAAAAACAGACGATAAAACCGCATGTGCTTTTTTTGAAGTAATAAATTCTAATTTTAAAACCTTTAAATTAAACAAGAATATGTCAAACTATACTGCAGAGTTAATAGCAATCATAGAAGCCTTAAAATATGCCACCAGTAAGGACGATACTCATTTTGTAATAATCACAGACTGTAAAAGTGTACTGCAGAAAATTGAAAACCTAAGAAACCACAGTTCAAATAACTACTTATTTGAAGAACTAGCCAAATGCTTACATAATTTACTCTTAGATAACAAAAGCGTAAGATTTATGTGGATCAAAGGCCACTGTGGTATTGTCCAAAATGAAATTGTGGATAACTTAGCAAAAAAGGCGCTGGAAGTGGGTCAGTTAACTGAATATCTCTGTCCAGTAGAAGATTTGTTGTCAATAGGGTCAAAATATAGTAACAAAATTTGGGAGGAACAATATAATAATGAGACAAAAGGAAAATATTACAGAGATATTCAGCCTAATCTACCCAAAGTACCCTGGTTTAGCAATTGCTACTATCAAAAACATTTTGTAACAATAATCTGTAGGTTAAGGTTTAACCATGCTCTGTTCCCTAGCTATAAATATAGAATAGGTCTTACAGAAAACCCACTCTGTGTGTGTGGAGAGGTGGGTGATGCACAGCATGTCTTACTAGAATGTAGTAATAAACAAATCATAATTGAAACAATTTTTCAAATTATTATGAACCTAAATTTCATACAGAAACCATTTTGCATTACTCAGTTATTGGAAATGAAAAATATAGAAATATATAAAATCCTAATTGACCACATACACAGGCTGGGTTTAAGTCTGTAAGTAAATATAGGTGTAGATGTATATAGCCATGTTAGACTAATATAAAACATATTCATAACTAAATTAGGTAAGGAATCCATTTGTTCTACCCCTTATGTACACCTTATCTTATAGAAGTCTTCCTGTTCGTCTTTAAAGTTGCCTTGACAGACTCCTTGGCATGAAAATTTTTGTGTCCCTTGTGCATTTCCTGTAGGTATAAGTATTTAAAATAAATATCTATAAAAAAAAATGAAAAAAAAAGTTGTATATATGTATATAAATGTGTATTAAAATGAAAAAAGGAAAATAGGAATAATAAAAAATATTTATTTAATAAATTCATAGAATAAATGAACAATATATGTAGTGTATACCTACACAGAGTGATCCGATATGGCGGTATATATGTATATATTTGTGTATATATGTATGTATGTGTGTATATGGGTATATAGTGAATGTAGATAAACTGTTGAGCTGGAAATGCTTTACGGCTAACCAAACTGGAAAAATGTGCTAATGGCAAAAAGCCGCAGCGATCATATATGAACAACAACAACAACAGTAGTTTTAGTTATAGCGTGTATGGTTTAATACTTTATAATTTTTATCGAATTTTCGTACAAAAAATTTGCTACTGAGGAGACCGTGACTTCTGGATTTTGAAAAGATTTCTTTAATACTGGTAGGTGGTAGTGGAATTTTCCTTTACGTGATAGTAAAGGATTTTTTTCACGCCCGAGGAGGTACCACCCCTTGCATCAAGGGGCCGGTGAAGTTCCAACGGACGTTTCCGGTTCTGGTGTCTTAGTCGGTTTCCCTTATAAGCAAAAAATGATGATGGCTCCTCCTTGTACAAAAGATTCCGGAGGCTAAATACCCCACCATTCAGATCTCCAGGAGAGGGGTGTACAGGGGGCGCCAGCATCGAGATTTACAATATCCTTCTCGAATATGTGTGGCCTAAATTCTAACCTGAACTCCGTCCACCATTTCCTCCAGGCTAATAGGCCCCAACTCCTCTTCCTGACCGAAACTCAAATCAGTGCCTAATCACCTTAATTTCCCGGGGTATGAGCTCCTTACTTCTTTTAGATTACATGGAGGCGTGTGCGCGTACATCCGTAGCAATCTACTCTGCACCAGACTCCCCAATTTAGAAGCTAGAAAAAAGGACATAATATGGATAAAACTCTCTCTCAGGGCTGCAACTAAATTCATCTGTTGCATTTACCGGTCACCTTCTGACAACAACTTTGTCCAGCTCTTTGACTACCTTTCTGAAAAAACCGACCATCTGATTTCTGAATATCCTTCCTCCGAGGTCACTATTCTTGGTGACTTCAATGTCCATTATAAGGAATGGCTAGGATCTTCAAAAACCGATCCACAAGGAAGAGCAGCGGAGGCCTTTGCAGTCAGCAATTCTTTAGCCAATATGGTTCAGCAACCTACTTACTTTCCTCGCATCCCAACACATAGCTCAAATCCCTTGGATATCCTTCTTACTATCCTGACAGCGATAAGATATCAGTCACCGCCCCCCTGGGTCGCTCAGACCACGGCATGGTCACTGCTTCCTGCGCAATGCAACCCGAGGTCACACAGTCATCACACCCACGTATCGTTTGGCACTACAACTCCGCGAACTGGGAAGAAATGCGAGATTACTTTTCCTCATTTCCATGGGCGTCTGTCTGATTCTCTCATCCTGACCCCTCTGATGTAGGTGTTTATTTGCTCACTTCTACTTAATTTTTGATTATTTTCGTTTGCTCACCGCCAAAGCCTACTAGGCACCCGCCGTTTTAAAATAATTCCTATAGTATGAATCTCTTACTGATTCTATCACGCTAACTAATTTATTTTTATAACTACTACTTTATAATACTTACTAATTTTATATTTGTAGGTGGAACACTGAAGAAAAAGGAGAAACCGAAGAACAATGAAGTGTAAAATTGCAAATATTTATAGAATAAAAGATTCTCATAATTTCAATCAGCTATTTAATATTTATATATTTTTGTTAATAGTGAGAGACTGAAAATGTAAATACTGTAGGTTAAAAAAATAAATTTTTAGAAGCTATAATAACTTGTGATTTACTTAACCTTATTCGTACAATTAATACGTTTTTTGACGTTTGATGCTACTTTGGCTGTTGAAAATGCCAATCTTCAATATAATGCTTTTTTAGTAAGATAAATAAGTGTTTTGATAGGAAAACGCAATGTTTGCGTGCTGGATCACAGAAGGTATTAAAAAATCTTCTCGCGTACCCAAAAATTTATACAGTGTGTCCCAAACTGGATGGGAATGTATTGCTATCTCCGTTATTATTAGAGATAGGGAGACGGTTAAATTAGCAATGTTTTGTAGAATTTCATGATGCTCATTCCAAATACGACTTGCATTTTGCCCTGCCTCTTTTCGTTTTAGAGTTATTTTGAAAAACCCAAAATTTGTCGATATCTTTTTTCTTCAATATCTAAGTGGGCATTGATCTGACATGTCTAAGATTTGCACATTATTAGGACACTTTTTACAGAGTAATCTTTTTGTGCTATTCTTAACTTTGGATTGTCATTTGTTTTTGAGCTACAGGTATCAACGGTTGTTTTTATTATGGCAACCATATTGAATTTTTTGCTCATGTGATAGCCTGTGTAAATATGTTTTCAATGATGTACCACATGCTTGAGGAAGCTTGTAATTGCAGTGACAATTTTGAGAAAACCGTTTTGGGGATAGTAGGCTATGAAATCCAATGCCAGAAAACAAACGACAAAAAAAAGTGTCCAAAAAGCAGTAGGCCATAGAGTCCAACAATATACTTCTACTTTTAACATAATTTTAGTTTCTTTGTGTGGAAGATACCGTCGTTCAATAGATTGGTCACTATCCTGCGAAATATTTTGGTGTTTGGTTGTCGTCTTTCTGGGTAGTTGTTTTGATATGAATTTGCAGCTGCCTCAGTATTTCGGTTAGAACGAATATAACATTCCAACATGTCAAAATATTCTTCAATACTGAACATATTGTTGAATAATATTTAAAATAAACACGAAACAAACTATTTAGTACAAAATTTTAAGCAACGTGTTAAATACACCTCAAATTGTTCAGTTAATTAAGAATGACAATATTCCTAATTGTCGCGATAGTGTTATATCCATAGCAACCTTTTTTCTGTTGTTTTTTAGTTGACTTACGTTTAAAAATCAAACAATTTTCAAGGGCGTCTTTGGAAATCCTTAATCTGCTTTTTATTGAGTTCTGTTAGTAAATTTAGTTATTTACTAGGTTTACCTATTTATATAATTATAACATTTTTTAGGACAATGTTGTAATGTAAAATATCATTTGTAATAATGGGCCGATTCATTGGTGTGTTCCTATTTTTGTATCGTGAATCATTACGGAATACTATGTTAAAAGCAGGGGTCTATTGTTAGACTCCATGGCCTACTGACTTTTGAACACTTTTTTTTTGTCATTTGTTTTCTGGTATTGGATTTCATAACCTACTATCCTCAAAACGTTTTTTACAAATATTGTCAGTGCAATTACAAGATTTATCTAGCAAGTTGTACATCGTTGGAAAGCTCTTTTCACAGGCTATCACATGCGAAAAAAAATCCAATATGGCTGCTATAATAAAAACAAACGTTGATACCTGTAGCTCAAAAACAAATGACAATCCAAAGTTGAGAATAGCACAAAAAGATTACTCCATAAAAAGTGTCCTGATAATGTGCAAGTCTTAGACATGTCAGATCAACGCCTACTTATATATTGAAGAAAAAAGAAGTCAAAAATTTTTTTTTTCAAAATAACTCAAAAACGAAAAGAGACAAGGCAAAATACGAGTCATATTGGGAACGAGCATGAAATTCTACAAAACATTGCTAATTTAACCGCCTCCATATCTCTAATAATAACGGAGATAGCAATACATTTCTATCCAGTTTGGGACACACTGTATATGCTGTCATTATGTGGCGGTGCGTCTCTGCTGGAGTCCTACAAAAAATACAAAAATACTTGTAGGAAAGTATTAAAGGCACAAAGCGACATTACTTTACACGTTTACTTATCGAGTCAGATAATAAAATGTCAACTTCTTGGGAAATATTGGGAAAACGTCGGAAGAACAGATAGGCTTCCACCCTGAACAAGGATGATAGAATTATGACGGATGTGAGTGAGTCCAGAGAAGCTCCTAATAAGCATTTTAATTCCAGCACTGACAATCGTGTGCCGGCTTCTGGTGGTAATCAGCGTCACCACCAAATTGGGTGTGGTCATTCTTTTTTTATGTTCCCAGTCACAGAGAGAGATAGAGGTGGAACGTGTAACTGAATCATTGAAGTAACTCAAAAATAATTCTCATACATAAAAAAAGGTTCACACAAAAAGCCTCATTCCTACAGACCTATCACTGTGGTTGACTTTTTTCTAAAACATTTAAAAAGAAACGTGACTGGAAGGCTAATGGATTATCTTCCTAAACATCATTTACTTAATGATACTCAGCACTGGTTTCGTGTGGGGCGCTCCACGAATACTGCAATGATTCCTTTTTTGGATAAACTCTACCGTGCTTTTGATGAGGCCGAGTCTTGTTTGAGTCTACTTTTTTACTTGAGTAAGGCTTTCGACCTAGTCGATGCTGATGTGCTTGTATCTAAGCTTAAGTCAATCGGAGTCATAGCAGTGGCTCTTGAGGCAACACTTTGTCTCCCTCGGAGGTATACATTCAGATGTATTGGCTGTAAATAGGGGTGTCCCGCAGGCCTCCGTGTTGGGCCCTATACTCTATTTAATCTATATTTTAGGATCTGTCGCTTTATATTGTTTGCGGCTGATACGCTAGTGTTAGTCACTAGTAGATACACTCCGTCACTATCGGAAAAGGCAAACGTTGTCTTGTAGGAACTAAATCAATATTTTATAGAAAATAAACATGTCCTGTGGTTTCTCTTGGAGGTTCTCAAATAATGAAGACTACTCAAGCAAAGTTCTTGGGAGTTACATTGGACTACAGACTAGGGTGATCGGTTCACCTTGATGGATTGTGTGGGCAGCGTTCGACGGCTTGTTAAACAATAAACAGTTCAGAGATACTGTTGACCTTATGGTGTTGAAGTTATTCTACTTTTCACATATACACTCGAGAATCTCTTACATAAACCTGGGGTGGGGTCCCACTACTAACATTGTGAGGGTGTTGAATTGCAAAAAAGGCAATTCGTTTAATGATGGAAAACACCATGCAAACCAGCTCTAGAGGACTTTGTACTCTTCTGAGAATAATGACTCCCCCCTGTATGTATATTTACCAACTTTCACTGCATGCAAAAGAAATAAACATTTAAACACTATTGGCTCGTACCATAGCTACAACACTCACGATGACTCGGTATTGGAGACCCCGCTACATCATATAGGCCGATCATCGTCTTTAACAAGCTACCAGAACCGTATCAAAATGAGCCTAAATTCTTTTAAAACTACCTTGAAGAAGTTGCTAATTTGCAAGGCTTGCTAGAGTATGGCGGGTACCACAGTGAACCGTGGAGCGCTCGTCTGTTGACCACCAGCTGTTGTTATTTTCTCTTTTATAAGACTTACCAAGATTTACACCTCTAACTTGAAAGAAAAATGAGTTGTAAGCAGACAAAAAAATTGGGTGTAACTGGTGATAGGAGAAATGCAAAAGACCAATATATTTTGTGTGGACCACAAAATCTATTGTATTTATAGCCAAAGATTTTTTTCGTGTAAAAACTCAAGAAATACACATTGCTTTGAAAATTTTCTTCTTGTTAAAACGCGATTTGAAACATCAAAATTGGCACTGTTGTAGTTGTTGTTTGCTCTTTGACGGGTTGTCGACATCGATGACTGCGGCTTTAAGCCATTCACCTATTGCAACCCGATTTTAAAATGTATTCACTTCTAAGTACACTTGGGGAACCCAAATCACCACAACACATTTTTAAAAGACCTGACGATTGTTTCACTAACCAAGTTAACGTCATCAGAGGATGAAGAACTCTAACTACTACTAAAGGTTCAACGACAGCTAAATGAACTAAGTTTCGTTTGGCGGAAATATCTGCATTCTTATGTTATCTCTAGGACGTGTTGAAAAATGGGAATTTATTTTACAAACAATAGATCAGGTGACTACTAATCGGGTGTGGAGAAACGTTCATACATTTTTTGTTGTAACTATATTTCGCAATATATATATATATATATATATATATATATATATATATATATATATATATATATATATATATATATATATATATATATATATATATATACACTCGAACGCGTTTAGCTGTCCTGGTTGTCTAACATTTTTTATTAATTTTAGATTATCTTCATTAACGTGATGATTATTATCCCAAATAGGTCGAGCGACGGATGATATATCTATAGTACCGTATAGTAATTGGGCTAAGTGTTCTTTAAATCTAATTTCAATCGATATTTTTGTTTGTCCTACGTCTACAACTTATTTCATAAATTACCAACATTTTGGCCGTGCTATCCTTGCCCTTTAGGCTACCTAGCAAGTTTTTAAGATGTTTTTTGTCGAAAATGTTAGCTGCAAGTTGACTTAAAAAATGCTATCTAGATCCCTCGTGAATCGAGGTTCAAATGGTAAGCAAACAGTGTATCCGTTATATTCGGCCACGTTCTTAATATAATTTAATTTTTTGGTATATCTACTTTTGTTTAAAGAAAAATTAATTAAGCGGTTTACTAAAAACGCACAAAAATAGCCAGTCCGCATGTTTTAGTAAACCGCTAATTAATCTCCCTTTAACCAAAAGTAGAATTCCCAAAGAATTAAATTATATTAAAAACGTGGCCGAATATAAGGGATGCACTGCTTGCCTAGTGGAAAAATTAATAAAGAAACAGAAAACAAAGAACATGTTGACGGAATCAACGACGTTTATAAGAGAGAAATTTGAAAAAAAACTTTGTTTGCTTATCATTTGAACCTCGAATCACGAGGGGTCCAGATATCATTTAAAAAAAACTTGCAGCTAACATTTTCGAAAAAAATACCTTAAAAAACTTGCTAAACGTAACCCAAAAGACAAGGACAGCACGGCCAAAATGTCGGGATTTTATGAAATAACTTGTAAAGATTGTAATCTTAAGTAGGTCAGAAAACCAAAAGATCGATTGGAATTAGATTCAAAGAACATTTAGCCCAATTACAATACGGTACTATAGATAATATAGTTACAGCAAAAAATGTATGAACTCTCTACCACCGTTTATAAATTTCCACGTTTTAACACGTCCTAGAGATAACATAAGAATAGAGATATTTCCGCCAAACGAAACTATGTTAATTTAGTTCTCGTTGAACCTTCCCAAAATTTTTAGAGATCGACACCTTTTAGATAAGTTAATAAAGACGGTTCAAAGACCTCGTCCGGCGATAAAAATACAATACACTGCAGAATTTGCCTGCGACTAGTTCCCCTCGCGGTTCCGTTTCCTTACCTAAGATCCGGTATACAAGGTGGATTTTTTATCGTCTGATGACGCTAACCTGGTTAGTGAAACGATCGTCACGTCTTTTTAAAATGTGTTGTGGTGATTTGGGTTCTCCAAGTGTACTGATCTGTACTCATCACAGGTTCCAATCTTCACTTAGTGTATTCACTTCTATCCAATTTTATATTGATGTGATGGGACCCGATCATTTTACAATTTCTATTTAATAATTTGTTTATTTTTTAAACTAATATGAAAAGAATGAGGCCACTTACTTCATGCCTATGGGCCTGTATAGGCATAGGCAACTTTTATAACAAGACCTCACAGAAAGACCACGGAAAGTAAGGGTTTAAAAATATTACAGAGATATAAATGATGTCCAACTATAAAAAACAAACATCAAATATAACTCATTACTATTATAATATAAGATACAACCTAAACTAACATATTTTTAAAATTCTTTCTACTTTCAGCTTTTCAATTAATGAGTAATGGTAACAATTAACATAAAACACAAGAAAGATAACGATAAAGACAATTAAAAAGGATACCTATTTAGTACTACAAACAACAAGCATATTATATTTTAACAGCACAATAAATAGCAGTAGATAACACCTTATCAAATATACACGTAAAAAGAAAAATAACTGTTTCTTTATTTATACAACAATGTATGTATTATCACAAGAAAATGTAGCACATAATAAGGTTAATTCATTCATTTATTACAGTCCTTATGTTTTGTACCCTTAATTTGGAGACAAACTCGTAGCTGATGATATTCTCTATCACTGTATCAACTCAAACATTTGATTGAATGCAAGTTTTTTACAAAGCTTTGATGATAACTGAGCTAGTTACGAGCGAATTCTTCTTTATAGTCCAAGAATTTTACGTAAAATTGTACTTTGAACGGCAACTAAAGCCAACTGTGGATAACCATGCCAAACGGACAGCTTTTGATTCTAACGGAAGGTAATTTTTTTTGCTTCTAACAAGGCCGTAAACCCAAAAGTCAGAGTAAAAGGTACAGCCAAAGCTGAAACCGAAGCCAAGCTTTTATCGACTAAATAATGTATTAAAGAAAGTCATGATTAAATTAGTGTGATGTCTTATTTTAGGTTACACCACAACTGTCTATCACAACTCCTGGTTAAAACCGTCTTTAAACTTTGTCGTGAAGGCAATCTTGGAACGGTAATGACGCTCACTGCGCTCCCAGCATTCGAAAACCGCTATGATCGACTTTGTTCGCAAACCTTCGTGAGAGATCGCCATAAAAGACGTTACATTTTTGGCCAAATTACATGTAAATATCATTATGTATGACGCTATCCATGCCCCATTTAATTGCTTGGATGGCTTTGTTTTAGTAAACCCATTCGAACTAGTTTTTACAAACAAAACAACAAAAAATGTTCTTTAAAACCAACTTGTAGTTACCCGAGAAGCTCGTTATGTTATTTTTATTTAATGAAGTACCCAGACTGCGTTTACAAAGGTGTTACTATTGTTTAAGATTGAAGATTCTAACTTAATAGGAAATTGAATTATCGGATTTCAAATATTTTTACAAACTCTCTAACATAATGTGTTTGCTGCACCCAGACCTTTTTCAACACTTATTTACTATTGCTGTATACACACTTTTTGAAAAAGATGAAATATTGTTGCTCTCTATGTAAGACTGAGAAACAAGGCTACCTAAATTTCATTTTTGGAAAAATACTTCAATAAATGAAATGGGGTAATAATTTTAACATAAATTGAAAATCTTGGTTCGCTGCTGTGTCGCAGAGGTTCCCTTCCCCTTCTGCATGCATACAAGCGCTCTCAATGCATAAACAAGAACAATCTTGGTTCGCTGCTGTGTCGCAGAGGTTCCCCTTCCCCTTCTGCATGCATACAACCGCCCTCAATACATAAACAAGAACAATGTAAACATGAAAAGTTTCTTTGGAACAACCCCCAAGAAAGTTACGGGACCTCCGGTAAATCTAGGGGTTCTGTGCGAGATAAACAGAACTTTAAGGAGGTATAGCTGCAAAATTGGATAAATAAAGCTTATAGAGGTCCAGCTAAGCTGGCTTTTTTCGCACTTTTCACTCACATTTACTTTTTATTTTATTCCCCGCCCAACACCCCTATTCACTCCTGGTCCCGTAACTTTCTTGGGGCTGTTTGCGAGAAATATTTCTTGTGGTTTGTGCATCCAGAAGGAGATTTAAGCATGTTACAGATATATTTTTTTTAAAGTCCGCGTGTGCTAATCTGCATATTTACCGAAAATTTAATTTTTATTTTCAACAAATGTACCTGCCAAATTATAAACGTGGCAGATATTTTTCCTTATTTGTCGCTTGGATGATCCGTTTTAGTCCACTCAATCGAAACAGTTTCTGCAAACAAAACAACAAAAATGATTTTCTAAAACAAATTTGTCATTGCTTGTGAAGCTCATTGCGTTATTTTTTAAATTTAGTACCCACGCTGCTTTTATATAGGTTATAGTATGTATCAAAACTGAAAATTCTAGTTTAATTAGAAATTGAATTATCACCATTTGGAATATTTTAACGAAAATTCGCTACCATAACGCAATTGCTGCACTCAAACCCTTTTCAACATTTATTTACTATTGATGTATCCATACTTTTTGAAAATGAAATAAATAAATATAAACAAAAATTCATCAATACAAAATTTTGAAATTAAAATTTTAATAATTTACACATCTGTTTATTGGTATAATTTAAACTACTGGATGATATTATGTAGTTTCATTTACCTCAAGTTTTCTATATACGACATGAAGAGTAAATAGGTAATAATGAAAATTCACTAAACACTAAAAGTAAACAATAAGTACCCTATTCCAAAATTTTAAGGAATTATTTGTTTATGACGTATGTAAACATATAAGAAGAAGAAGATAACCTCGATTTCGACTTCCCTCTACTGTCAGTTTGCAAAATAACAAATGACAATGACAAATAGCTAACTGGCGTTGTCAGATTTAACTAGGAGAGGACGATGGGTTTTAAATACCTTGAAGAATGGGAGGCTTAATATTTATACATAATAAATAGTTGTTCCAGATTGCTTTTAAACAAATTGAATAACTTTCATAAAAAAATTATTTATCACTATATATCTTCAAATTCAGCTGACAGTTTTGGCAAATAACAACCCCGCTGATTGTTTATTGTGACATATTTTTCTAACCTGTTTATTTGAAGTTTAATTTTGAGCATTTGTTTGCAATAGCAGCGTAACCCTGATATATCTGTCTGACTTGGTCAAACGTTAGAGGCACCCATTCAGAGATAATTTCAGGTTATATCATAAATTATTTATTTTTTATTTGGTTATAACTCATAATACTGAACCGATTAAGTTCAAATTTGGTATGGAGGACCACTGATACGATATCTACGTTTTAGTTTCATACTTCTGGTAATTTAAAAGACATTGCATTTTCAAGCAGTTTTTCACAGGTTTTTCTGAAAGTATGTGAGTCTCAAAACTGTCTAATGAACTCATCCAAGATATTCACAAAATGAAGGGAACTGCCAAATTTGGTTTCGATTGGTGAAGTACTTTTTGGGTTATCGGTTGGGTACATACTTATATATATATATATATATATATATATATATATATATATATATATATATATATATATATATATATATATATATTAACTTTTCAACTGACTTTGGATTTGGGTTCTAGGGGCCCTAATTCGCACTTATTTGAAGAAATTGTCCAAAAATCTTACCATAGTTACCTCTCTATTACTAAAAATAACTTTTTTATCACCCTGTATCTTAGACAAAAAGCGAAAACGGACCTAGTAGTAGTAGTAGTGGTGGTGGTGGGGGGGAGGTCAACGCCAAGCAAATAGGCCATAATGAGCCCTTTCTGCCAACCACAGCAACCCAGCAACCCAGCAACCATGCTCTACTCCTCCTCGGTTCCGTCGCCACACCGCCTCGACCTCGAGATGAAGGCCGTGACGGTCTTCAATTAGACCGTACTTACCTAATTCCTCTGCAGAGTCCTCGATCCGAACAATTCTGCTCGAAGACTCCCAACAGCCTCGCATTCGCACAGGTAGTGGTAAGACGTTTCCTCATCCTCGCCGCATTCCTGGCAAATGGGATCCCTTTCTACGCCTATCAATGTGACGTGTATTCTAAGGGCGCAGTGGCCTGTTAGCACCCCGAGGATGCGGCGAATCGTAGGTCGACTTCTTTCGTGTAGCCAGACAGCTTTATCTCTGTCCGGCCCCTCCACGAAGTCTCTTGCCTGGCTGCAGCCACCAACTAGTGATGGGAAAAACAGTTATTTTCTGTTAACAGTTGAAGCCGTTAACGTTATTTAATGTTAACCGTTGATAATAACGGCTTTAGTTATTTTAAACTGGATAGTCGATCGATAGTATCCTACATTCCCAAAGCTGTGAGCGAGAGCGAGCACACTAGTATAAATGCATTGTATTTTTACCCCGTTATTTCAAATAGTGTATAAATTTCAAATTTTGTCGATATGAAAAGGAAACAAAGGGTTAAGAAATTATAATAAGCGTGTCGTAAATCTTTTGCCACTCAGAAGTGAAACTTTTAGAAATCAGAAAGGAGTCTTCTATAAGAATTTACTTAGATGTTTTAGGAATTATAAACTAGTCATTTCTCACAAATTTATTTTATCAGGGTCTTTACGTAAATGTCAATGCCACAGCAAGAATCAATAAATATCATTATTTATCACGCCTTGGGACGTTAGACGTTAGAACTTTTATTGCTACACAGGGAGTGATTCTAAGAACTCCATAACATAACGCAGCTAATAAAATTTCGGTAAAGAAACAGTATAAAAAATTGAGTTTGAGTTTAAAAAAAAATTGGAAGATATATAGTATTAATTGTTTATTTACTTATTGTAATATTCGTTGTTTTAAAATTAGTTTCAAAAATTTCAAAGGGCTGTAACTTCGAGGAAAAGGGGTTTCAAGAAAAACTTAATAAAAAGACATCCCTTATTTTTCGCCAAAGAATCACCCAGTAAAATTTTTCGCATCAATTTGGAAACACCCTGCCTATATATGTATATATATATATAATATATATATATATATATATATATATATATATATATATATATATATATATATATATATATATATATATATATTCATTTAATTTTTTATATTGAAATGTATATGTAAAAAATGTTGTATCATTATATTTTTTTAATCAATTTGATAACCATTATCAGACAAACGAAAATGACGTGTTTTCTTAGGTAATGTATATAAATTTAAATAAATAAGTACTTTAATTTCACGTGAAATAACCCTATTTTGCGTTGTCTATAGTGAAAGTAATAACACGTTTTTACAGAAATTCATCTTTTCACCCAACATTTTTTATTATTAAATATCTGGCTTTACATACTAGTGGGAAACACAACTGTTTTGAAAAATAACAGCTTCTCAGTTTAACAGAATAACTCTGTGTAGTAGTGTCCGTATGCCGTATTCCCATCAACCACCGGTTAAAGTTAAAATTAAAATTAAACCGTTTTATTGTACCGAAAATCTTACGTTCTTAAAGCTGTTAGCGAGAGCGAGCACACAGTATAAATAACGTGTTTAGCATTCCCAATCTCAAGGCTATTCATCCCGTTAAATAGTTAAATAAACAGTTGCCGATGAAAACCGATGTTTATTCATCGAAGCCGAACTAGTTGCAGTAGAACTGAAACAGACACGACTCCGAAATCTAGTTTAGTGTAAAAAGCGTTATTTTTTAAGCTGCTATTTTTATAAATCCATAACTGGTGGTTACCGTTACGGCTCGGTAACCGTTTAAAAATAGCTGACAGTTAAATAACGACCCATCACTACCACCAACCGACCCCCAGTGCCTCTTCATTGCTTCCTCGGTCCACCTGTCTAAGGCGACAGAGACCGTCTTCCTACTTATACCTATGTTCATATGAACTTGAATCATCGATAGATTCACTTTCTTCAATATTGACATCTTATTACTATGAAGCACTCTGTATATAAACATATATAATATGAACGTATATAATTTAAACTGGTAGTTCACGTTCATTTTATGATATTTTTTAAAAACTCAAAAGTCGCGATTCACTTAAATCTAAATTTGTAGGGGTAGTTAAAATTCATAAATCACATTTCTTTCTTCCACGACGTTTCTTAAGACCGTTTAGTTTAGTTTGAGGTAATTATTTTGTTCATGTATCTAGTGACAATTCCATTACTCGGTTGTTGTTATCGCTAAATTAACGCAGTCGGAACTAATGCATTACTTATGTAATAATACTAAATATGAAACTAGTCGATAGGGTATAGCAAGTTAACTTAAAATGATAAATAAAAGTATATTCCACAAAAAAAATATTTGTGTTACAACAATGGCGTACAGTGTGTGGTTAATTATGACATATTTCTCTCTGCTCCCCCTAAAAAATGTTTACGCCAATCTTATCAAAGACTCGCAAGAAGAGATGCAACTAATTGATTCTTTTGAACTTTTGACTAAATTGACCAGGATTAACGCCGATTCAATACAAGTAACTAACCCCGACTCAAAATGCTCAAAACAGTTTGAAGTGTTGCCAAATATGACGCTTCTCACAAGTAAGTATCCAAATATATTTAGTGAGAGTGTTTAAACCGATTTGGTGGACTGTACTGTACAGTGTAATGATAAAAATTTGGATCATAATTCATAAATGCGTTATTTAATTCTTTCAAGAAAAGCGCTCAGACACGTCAATTTTATTTTCTTTCAAAAAATTCACTAATGAGGAGATCCCGACTTTTGAATTTTGAAAAAATTTTGTTCAAATGAGCGCTAACTGGGTCCCCTAGCACACATATCCGGGGTCAGTTACAATTTTTTATATGTTATATATATATATATATATATATATATATATATATATATATATATATATATATATATATATATATATATATATATATATATACGTTCAAAAAGATTTCCGCGGTCTTTAATGTGAGACATACTTGGTTCTCGGATTGAACCGCGTCCAGAATTTATGAAAACTCAACGTTTCGGCTCCTGTTTTGGAGCCATTTTCAAGAGGTCTAAGGCCTCAATCTGCCTACTCCTTAGTGCGGCGGACAAAGGTGGGTTGGGTTGATGTAGCTCGATTACGGGGCCTCAATCTGCCTACTTCCCAAATCTCGCCGGAGATCGTCTGTGAGGTCTCAGTGTGTTCAACCCTAGGCCTCAGAGAGATCTACTAAAATTTATCTCTGTGGGTTAAAAGACAAAAAAGTTATAGGCATTAAAAAAAAAGGGTTTTCCTCAAAACGTCAAAGTCGCGATTTAATACGTCAAAATTGGTAATATTTAGGCAAATAACCTGAAACTAATATGAACTATGGAAAGAAAATGTCTCAAGAAGAATGTTTTACAAAGCCTGAAGTCTTAGTTTCAATCGTCGATCTCCTTCGTTTTACTAAAATATTACCAGAAAATTCATTTCGAATAGACCGTCTCTCTGATGCCTTGGCAGTAGTCTTGGCTATAGAGTTAATCGTTTAATGGTATATAATTTTCGTAAAAAATTAATAAAGCTCAATATATCCGTTATTATACAAGATACGACAAAAATTGTATAAATAAATTATAGTGTGTCTTGAGCTACATGTTAAAAAACTATTTATACAATTACAGGCTGGCCCATAAGTCGTTAGTGATTCAAATTTTCTTTTTTAAAAATCTAACACGCCTAATGTTATTGAATTTTTGTACTTTCCATCGAAATATAATGAATGTTTGTAAGAAAAGAAATTCGGGACTCAGCAAGTGCGTTATGGTAGCGAATTTTCATTAAATGCTTCAAATTTGAATAGCTCAATTTGCTATTAACTTATAAGGTTGACTAAGAAACCAGTTTATTCGGGAATACTTTAAATTTACTTTCGGAAATTTTTGTACTTTTTTGAAACAATAAAGTTATTTTTATGAAACATGGCACATTGTTTCTACTATATAGGTTATACTGGTAACCACATTTGATGCCTGCTTTCTTTAAAAAAAACATATTTGCTATTTAAAACATTTTAATGAAAATTCACTACCATAACGTGCTTGCTGCGTCCAGACTTTTTTTTTTTAATTGCCAACATAGACGTAAAAATATTATTAATGATGTAACCTATTTCTAAAAGGTGACGTCATCATAAGTTTCTTTTTAATGACAACCATATTTTTCCACAGACCTTACTACTTAAAATGATGATGAACAAAAAAAAATGGTACCTGACATAACAATTTTTTTTGAAAAAAAAACAGCATTATTTACTTTAAAAATGGAAACGTAAGGTTAATGGAAAAAATATTAAACCAAGGAAAACAAACAAAATTTAGCGCAAATGTTTAAATTGTTCTCCATTTACCATTCAGCATTGACCACTCAAAAATCTCAGAACTAATTTGCTCCGCTTCAGCGCAAATTCTTTGCCGTAGATCCTCTAAATTATTTGGTCCGTCGAAACAAACTTTCGATCTCAAATAACACTACAGAAAAAGTCCAGGGAAGTGAAGTCTGAAAATGCGGTGGCCAATCAATTTCTTTTCGAGGCCATATCCATCTTTTAGAAAATATTGCATCTAGATATTGACGGAAGTCTGCAACTGGGTGAGGAGGCGCCCCGTCCTGCTGAAACTCAACATCTTGATGGGGCACATCTGCTTCGTAATTATATATTTTTTTATTTCAACAACACACCACGAGGGCTCACAGCCTAAATACTATCGTTCCGTGGGTGTCGACAAGGAGGAAAGAGGCAACTTGTCAATTCTGGACAACTTGTCAAGGCTTGGAGGTTCGGAGGAGAAGGAAAAACATGTGCCGGCAAGGAATTCCACAACTTGGAAATCCTCGGGACAAAAGAGCGGGCATAACAAGATGTTCTATGTCTGGTGACCTGGGCAGTAAAAGGGTGCATTCGCTCTGTTTCCCTGGTAGATCGGTTGTGGGCAGCAGGTGGAGGAACTACGGAAGAAAGCTCATCTGAGCAGTGCCCGTGCAGATATCTATAAAACAGAGAAAGGTCACCAGCAGCACGTCGGTGGGCAAGTGATGGCAGCCTTTGGGTGATGGTAGGGTAGTATATAAGGCATAGAAATTAGATGGTGAAAAGTATTTGCGAGCCCGGAAGAGGAAACCTAATTTTTTAGCAGCCGCTTCTGCAATTAATGTGACATGTTGGTGCCAATTGAGATTTCGATCCACAGAAATGCCAACAAGTGAAAAGGACTCATTAGTTTGAATAACTTGGTTGTTCATTGTGATGGGTCTAGGGCTGGTGTATCTCCTATGAGATAGAAAACAAGACAGATTTGTTGGAGTTGAATTGTACAAGATTTCTACTTTCCCAGTCTAATATTTTTTGGAGATCCACAGAGACAGAACCCTCCATGAGTCTGCGATCCTCATCTAATTGGACTAAAGAGATAGGCTTAGAATATTGTATATTTGAGTGGAGGGTGCTGTCATCCGCGTAACTGTGAACTAGGTTGGATGTGCTAGATATGAGGTCATTGATGTGGAAAAGAAACAAAATAGGGGCTAAAGCTGAGCCTTGAGGGACTCCTGCATTAATTGGATGCAGTTGAGAGGAATGGCCTTCCACGACAACAGAAATGCTCTGGTTGGAAAGGAAATTTGCTGTCCAGGTACAGAGTTTTGGTGGTAGGCCATAGGCCGGAAGTTTATTAAGCAGCGCTACGTGCGAGACCTGGTCGAATGCTTTGGATATGTCTAGAGCGACAATCTGGGATTCACGGTGTAGTTCCATAGACTTGCTTCAAGAATAGGTGACAATGGAAAGGAGGTCGGCAGTTGATCTGCGCTGACGCAGATTTGAAAAAATTACTGCCAGAGCTGGCAAATCAAATCGAAAGAAATTTAGATAACGTGTTGCTGTAAGATTTTATTGATAAAGGTAAGTCCCTACAAAACGCCGTCCGATTATTCCAGTCCATACATTCACTTTGCTATGACGTTAACTGTGGGAGTCTTGAGTTTAATGAAGATTTTCTTGTGACCAATATCTTGAGTTGTTACGATTTACTGCTCCATTCAGGCAAACAGTGGCTTTGTCAGAGAAGAGATCATTATTCAGAAAATTAGGATCTCCATCGCAGCGTAACATTCTTTGCTCACAAAACTATAAACGGCGGTCTGAATCATTATCGCTTAACTTGTGTATCAATTGCACTTTGTAAAGATGATACTTCTCTTCTTTCAATAATTTCATCACTAAAGACTGGCCCACGTCGTTATTTGGGGCTAGTTGCCTTGTAAAATGGTGAGCATTTTCTTCAGATTCAAGCAACATATCCAATCTGACTCCTTCACTTGCTCGAGGTTGACCTCGTAAAGCAAATCTTTTATGAATCCCGATTCTGTAAATTTGGAGACGAATTTACTTACTGTTGATCTTGCAATTGGCGGTCTATCAGGATCTTGTTAGTTTAATAATTCGCTTGCTTCCTGATGACCTCTAAGCCTGTCGCCATATACAATCATCATTAATATATTTATCTTTTGTTATTTTTGTTGAATGCGAATCAGAATTGATTATTTTTAGCACTTTACACTTTCATCATTAAGACTATTAATTAATTTAAACGGCAGGTAATAATTAAAATTAATTCATGATTTTACATTATTGTCTTTATTCAGTGAATTCCAAATCCATGCTGCGATAAAAGTCCGATAGCTAAACACTGATAACAGCAAATAATAAATAAATTATCACAAGCGTTAACAAATGATTTTGACTTTACTTTTTGTTCCATCTGTCAAATAGTTATATGGCAACGCATCAAAACTCACAAAATCAAGTGTCAAGTCAATTATTCAATCAATTATTTCAGAAAAGTGAAGGAAAACCTCATTATTCAAAAAAAACTCATCATAGCAGCAAGTGCGTTATGGTAGTTAATTTTTATTAAATGATTCAAATTTGAATAACTCAATTTTATATAAACTTAAAAAGTTAAATTTTGGTATATAGCAGAGTCTTTCCTAAGGCAAGATATCCACCAAACTTCATTAAAATACCTTTGTAATTTTCGGAGAAAAATTTTTTTTCGGGAGAAAATTTAAAATTGAATAACTCAATTTTCAATAAACTTAGAAAGTTGATTTTTGGTACGTAGTAAGATGTCTCCTAAGGCAATATATCCGTTAAATTTCATTACAACAGCTTTGTAATTTTCGGAGAAACAATCTTTTTCGAAAAAAAACTCTAAATTATCCCGGAAAACCCTCTTCGATTTTCCTGGCTAACAAACTTATCCAAGCCAGTAATAGAAGAAAGGCACTTGCCGAGTTTCACTGAAATTGGCTGATTATTTGTTGAGTTATCGGATTTACACCTATATATATATATATATATATATATATATATATATATATATATATATATATATATATATATATATATATACATATAAAAATTGAAACTGACCCCGGATATGGGTTCTAGGGGACCTAATTCGCGCTTATTTGAAAAAATTTTTGGAAAGTCTTAACATAAACACCTCTCTGTTAGTGAATTTAAAATAAATTTCACTAAAACGGTGAGAAATATTTCTAAGTTCTTATTAAATGTACCTTTCTATTTTTTTAAGGAAATGATGCAATTTTTGCAAGGCCTTGTTGGACATACATAAAAGTACTTGAATAGTTTTTATTTTACTTCATTTATTTTATTGAAACGCCGATTGTTTCTGCCAACGGTAACTTAAAAATAGTGTTGCAAATGGAATCGTAACTTCCATATGTTGTGCTAATTTATTCTCTTCAGAAAGACAATCTCTTGGAATAAATTTAGGGTCCATGACTTGACTGCAAAGAAAATTTTGGTAATCTTGTACCCATAAACCTCTGAAACGTTATATTACTTGAGTTTCAGTGAAAAAAATTAAATTTTCACCAAATCACCCCTCAGTTATCCCCTACCCCCTGAAGGAATGTTAGCCAAAAACAATTATAAGCGTTCTTTTGTCGGGTGCTAACTGGATACGAAATTTGAAGATGATATCTCAATACGTTTGAAAGTTTTTTGTGCCTACTAACAGACAAACATACAGACTGACAGACAGACAGACCGACCGACAGATAAAAAAACATTCGTTCCAGAATACAGTTTTCTATATGTTTTGAGGCTTTTTGCGCCGTTTTAGCTAAAAAAATCCGAAAAATTTCTTGCACCAATATTCCACCCCGACACTAAAGCCCAAATTTAATTTCAGCACAGATTAGCAGATGTTTGATTGGCAGTCTTCTAATAAACAAACCCTAAAGCGTTATATTAATCGGGTTTTAACGAAAAATATTAATTGTTACGAAATCACCTCCTAATCATCTCCTACCCACTGGATCGATTTTACCCAAAAACTATCAGAATCGTTCGCTTTTCGGGTGGTAACTGTATATCGAATTTGAGGGCGATATCTTAATTGGTTCTAAAGTTATCCTGGCTAAAACAAACATACATACAGACTGATAGCGACAAAAATCGTTCCCAAATCATGTTTTCTATATGTTTTGGAAACTTTTGCGACGTTTAAGCGAAAAAAAAAAATGTTGAAATTTTTGCCGCCGATGTGATACTTCTACTGTTATGACTATGTGGAAGTAATAATGAATACCATTACAAGGTACGCTGAGTAAGCTTTCCAGAAATGTATCAAATGACCCATGTTGCTATTCAAAAAATTAAACGGTTGTCACCCTGCAAAAAGTGGGTTTTTCAAAAAATGTCGATAATACAACCAAATAGTCACAAATGATCCGTTATGCAACCCTACAAATTTTAAGTCCCATGCCTTTCTCGGTTTGTACTTATGCGCAACTCTGTATACAGTGTGGAACAGCCAAATGGAATAAATTAGATAACGGATAAATGAGGACGTGTTGGGAAAAACGCTTGGACACGTCGATTTGTATTTTTAACTGCGCATCTTTTTCAAGAAAAAAAAATTATTTAGGGTGCGTCATGTGACAGTGGCCAATACCAACTTTCTTATTTTAAATACAAATCCCTGTATATTATTAATTTTTTGGATTCTTCAGAAAATTCTAGACATAATTCATATACAATGTCCTATACCTATCTTCAACTGTTTCGGAAATATTAAGTATTTTCAGATTTATTACAGAAATTAACATTAAAAATAGAAAATTATTTTATTTCACAAATTCTAATAAGAAATACTGATTATTTCTTAATAATTTAAAAAAACAAAAAAAAATTAATGTCAATGTAGTAAATGTTCAAAATGCTCGCCACGAACATCTTGGCAACATGCTAATCTGGTATAGAAATGTCTTCTAACATTACTCAACATCTCAGGCGTGACTGATCTAATCGCAAGCGTGATTCGTCTTTTTAAGTCATCTAAGTTGAGGGGCTTAGTTTTGTATACAATACTTTTGACATATCCCCACAAAAAGTAGTCTAATAGCGACAGATCAGGAGATCGTGCTGGCCATTCTATCGATCCGCGCCTCCCTATCCACCGATTTGGAAAAATTTGGTTCAGGTACTGCCGGACATTGATTTGGTAATGGGGCGGTGCTCCATCTTGCTGAAACCATATTTTATTGGCAGGAACTTGTGGGTTTGCTGGATCTGGATATAAGTTTGTCAAAGTTGGCACGACATTATTTTGGAGCAGTTCTAAATATTTATCCCCATTCAAGTTGCCATCAATGAAAAAGGGACCTACGATATGATTTCCAACAATTCCTGCCCAAACATTAACTTTTTCAGGATATTGCGTATGTTCCTCTCTCATCCAATGAGGATTCTCATTAGACCAATAGCGGCAATTTTGACGATTAACATGACCGTGAAGTGTAAATGTGCTCTCATCAGAAAACAAAACATCTTCTAATTGGATCACATTGTTATCTAACATTGCCATCATTTGTTCACAAAAATACGTTCTCCTATCGAAATCGTCCTCCATGAGCTCCTGAGTTGGTATCATTTTATAGGGATGCATTTTACTTTCCTTTAATGTTCGAAAAATTGCTGTGTGGCTAACGTTGAATAGTTGGGCTGCTTGTCGACCAGAAGTATGTGGGTTTTCTTGAAACTCAAGCGTAATATCCAATTTCGTATCATCACTTACTGC
The DNA here is from genome assembly GCA_964006375.1 of Tillus elongatus. Taxonomy (NCBI): domain Eukaryota; kingdom Metazoa; phylum Arthropoda; class Insecta; order Coleoptera; family Cleridae; genus Tillus; species Tillus elongatus. The sequence continues at coordinate 54,020,256 of OZ023262.1, forward strand.
ATTGGCAGCTACTTTTTATATCTGTCTCACATGACCAAGCTCGCGAAACTGCTTTTCTATTTTGCTAATTGTTCCTTGGGATACAGGCGGCAAATTTGGAAATTTTTCGTGAAATAAGCGAGACACTTCCATCTGTGTCCGTGTGTTATCTCCATAACCAATCATTTGTAGAATGGTTATTTTGTGCATTTCTGTTAAATGAACCATTTTTCTGATATTATTACGTACAGTTAACTAAATTCAAACGACAATAGCACTGACACTAATCACTACTGTCATGCAGGCAGACAACAAGTTGCTAAGGCTACGAGTTTTATACGAACAGAAAGAAAACTGTTTTTGTTTTTGTTTCATTTCATATCAGTAAAAAGAAACGCAGGAATGGTTTTTGTTTACTTTCTCATTATCAAGAGCTGAATGGGAAATAAGTATTGAATGCAATGTAGCGAATTTGTGAAATAAAATAATTTTCTATTTTTAATGTTAATTTTTGTAATAAATCTGAAAATACTTAATATTTCCGAAACAGTTGAAGATAGGTATAGAACATTGTACATGAATTATGTCTAGAATTTTCTGAAGAATCCAAAAAATTAATAATATACAGGGGCTTGTATTTAAAATAAGAAAGTTGGTATTGGCCACTGTCACATGACGCACCCTATATAATTTTTTTTTCTTGAAAAAGATGCGCAGTTAAAAATACAAATCGACGTGTCCAAGCGTTTTTCCCAACACGCCCTCATTTATCCGTTATCGAATTTATTCCATTTGGCTGTTCCACACTGTATATACTCGGAAAGGTTTCCGAGGTCATCAGTGTGAGATATGCGTGGTTCTCGGGTTGAGCCGCATCCAGAATTTATGAAAATTCGACGTTTCGGCTCCTGTTTTGGAGCCATTTTCAAGAGGTTAAGGTAATGAAACCTAATGCCTCAATCTGCCTACTCCTTAGAACGGTGGATGAGGGTAGGTAAGGCTGTTATAAGCCTCAGTCTTCCTGCTCCCCAAATATCGCTGGATATCGTCTCTAAGGTCTCCGTGTGTTCTGGGCGCTGTTTAACCCGAGAAACAAGTATATCACACACACACACACAAATGTATATATATATATATATATATATATATATATATATATATATATATATATATATATATATATCTAAATATATAAATTATTTTTACAATCACAGGTGGCCTATTAGCCGTTGGGTAAGCATTTTCTTTTTTTTTCGAACATGATTTATATTATTGCATTTTTGCCATCAAGGTATAATGTATGTTTGTAAAAAAAAGCGGGACGCAGCAAGTGCGGTATGGTAGCGAATTTTCATTAAATGTTTTAAATTTCAATAACTCTATGTCTTATTAACCAACCCAGTTTTTTCGGGAGCATTTTAAGTTTTGTACATTTTTAAACAATAAAGTTATTTTGAAGAAATATGGTACATTGTTTCTACTATATAGGTTATATCTAACCAAATTTGATGCATGATTTCATTAAAAAAACATATTTGCCAATAAAAAGATTTTTGTGAAAATATACTACCATAACGCACTTGTTGTGTCCACATTTTTATTATTTCTCGTTGTTCATTAGCGAGACACACATTCTTAGCACTGGGCCACTTGGACTACCGTTAATATGTGACAACTTAACTTAAAAACAAAACTAACGTAGAGATTTGACATTTCAATTATTTTGCAGTGATGGATGCTAGCAACAGATTTATACCGACAGGTATTCTTTATGGAAATCACTATGACGTTGGTAATTTTGATGAATGTTTGAGTATCAAAGAAGTCATCAACGGTAGTATAATATATGGCAAACATTGTATGGCGACTATACCAATGGCTATTGTTAAAAAATATTTACCACTTTCAATACTCCAGAAATCTGACCTTACGGTAGGTAAATATGTACTATCTGCACACAGTCTGTCCATCCTAGAGTTAACGCAATATATATCTAAAAAAAGTCTAGATGAGCAAGTGTTTTATGTTAACGAATTTTCAAAAGTTTTGCAATTAATAACGCAACCAGGACCTGTGTAAACTCACTTATGTTAAATTTAGATAACCTTCCGAACCCAGCTGCCCTCATCTAGGTGCCGGGTCACTCGGGGGTCAAAGACAATGAAGAAGCTGATAGTCTCGCGAAGAGAGGGTCAGCAGAACCATTTATGGGACCAGAACCGGTCCTGGGCGCGTCGAAAGGTACGGCCAGAGGAACCCAATTCTGGGTCAGGAAATAGCACAAGGCATACCGGGCAGATTGTCCAAAGCTCAAACACGGGAAGTCATCAATTAGGCAACCCACTTCAAAGAAAGCTGTGGAGCTGCTAAATCTTAGCAGAGGACAGCTAACGAACATAACAGGACTCTTGACGAGACACATGGCTGTCAAGAAACACCTACATAAAATTCAGGCTCTGCGGCGAGGGGTAGGAATCAGCCCATAACATCTTGTGCGAGTGTAAGGCTCTTTAGCGCAAAAGACAACTGATCCTCGGAGAGCCTAGACCGGAGACAGAGCAATATAAAACTTCACCCTATAAATTGCTGTGCAGACACAGTGATTTTGGAACGGGTGGAGTAGAAAAGACAATAGGCCAAAGGTTGCGGTGCTATCAGGGCGGCAATGCCGCGGACGAGCCCTAAGAAAAATAACCCAGCTACGTACAGAGTAGTCCAAATTAGATACTCTTAATAGGAAATACCAATTTCTAAATAAGCTAGAAAAAACTAACCCGCACGTTACGAGCTCGATTTTTGTGTGAAAGCGAATCCCGAAAACCGCACATCGCTATCTTGAACTGTTTAGAAGACATACGGTGGTTTTCCACCTTTATTAGTTTCACCTAAACACTTAAAGTTATCGATGTGCGTTTGCGTGAATTCGCGCTCATAAAAATCGAGTTCCCAGCTCCTGTAGAAATTGGCATTTCCAAGTAAAGGTGTCCAATTTGGGTCACATTGTACACGCACATGTTCATATAGGGTGGCGCATTGAAAACGAAACAGACCGATTTGCGTTCAGAGAAATTCTTTTTTTGAGAAACGCTGAAACGTCAATTATATATATATATATATATATATATATATATATATATATATATATATATATATATAATTTATTTATTAGAAACGAACTTTAAATGTGAATTCTGGGGGCTCTAAAATGAATAGATGGAAATTTTACAAATTCCGGCGGGTTATAGAATTAATAAAATATTATTTTTTATGTCAATTTATACTGCCACCATATATACATATATATATATATATATATATATATATATATATATATATATATATATATATATATATATATATATATATATATATATATATACAGGGTGGCGCATTGAAAACGAAACAGACCGATTTGCGCCCAGAGAAATTTTTTTTTAAGCAACGTTGAAACACGTCAATTTTAATATTGAGGGGGACATGTTTTGACATAAAACTCAACTTTACCACATTAACCCTTTAAGGGTGGTGATAACAACCCTTATGTTTCAAATAGGGAACATGGGTCGAGTGTTACATCATTTAAAAGATCTCTCTTTTATGAATTGAGCACACTATTTTTTTAAAGTTTTATCAACTCGTTTAAAAATTATTCACAGTTGAAAATGCAAAAAAGCAGTTCACTTATTCCGATAAGAAATGTGCTGATACTCAATGTTTTGTTGGCTTGTAAACAAAAAATTGACTATCAGAACATTTCTTATCGGAATGAGAGAAATGCGGTTTATTTCAATTTATCGGTCGGTTTGATACTTGATAGTACTACCGAAATTAATTTCACAATGGTGTATTCCGTAGAAGATAGAGTTGAAATAATTACTCTTTTTATTCAAAAACGATGACTGTGCCAACCGTACCGCAAATTTGTTTAATGAACGACATCCGAACAGACATGTTAACAGAAAATACATTTTGGAGTTAGTTGCAAAGTTTCGACAAAGTTGTTCAGTAGCCAACAAAAAACGAGATCCTGAACGTGAATTTCCGGTTAGAAATGAGACTACTGAGATTGAAGTTTTAGGGCAAATTGCTGCAGACGCAACTTTGAGCACGAGAAAATTGGCCACTGTTTCAAACATCAAAAGAAGAACTATTCAGGGAATATTGAAGCATCATAAATTTCACCCGTATAAAATTCATCTTGTACAACAACCGAATGAAGATGATTTTGATCGGCGGCTGGAGTTTTGTGAAGTTATGACTGCACGAATAGCTGATAACGGAAACGTTCTGTTCAATATCTGTTTTTCATACGAGTGTACGTTTTTATTAAGCTATACAGTCAATCGTCATAATTTTCGTTATCGGGCAGATAAGAATCCAAGAAATGTTCATGAAGTCCGCACTCAAAATCCACAGAAATTGAATGTCTAGAGTGGCATTTTTGGAGACCGTTTCATCGGACCAATTTTTTTTGATGGCAATTTGAGTGGCGAAACGTATTTGGAGTCACTAGAAGATATCGTTTACCCTCTACTAATTGACATTGTTGAAAATGATGATCGCTATCAAGAAAATCAATTAGTGTTTCAACAAAATGGAGCTCCTCCGCATTTTTCACAACTTATTAGGGAGTGTTTGAACAGAGAGTTTCCAGGACAATGGATTGGGCGTAGAGGTACTATTGAGTGACCCCCTACATCACCGGATTTAACTCCTTTTGACTTCTTGCTATGGGGCCAATTAAAAAGTGGAATTTACGCAACAGAACCGGAGTCTCTGGAAGAATTACGACGACGTTGTTGAAGAATGTCGTCTAATAACTCCACAAATGCTCCAGAATGTCAGAGCTCGTTTTGAACAAAATTTGTACTATTGTATGAAAGCTGGTGGTCAACAATTTGCACACTTGCTTAACTGAATAAACATTTTTAAACGTTTGGTTTTGTTTTTTAGTTTTTTTTAACGAAAAATTGACTAATTAGTGCATTTCTTATCACAATGAATGAAATACGTTCTTGCAACTCCAACTGTGAATAATTTTTAAACGAGTTAATAAAACTTCCAAAAAATTAATGTGCTGAATTTAGAAAAGAAAGAGCTTTCAAATGATCAAACACTCGACCCATGTTCCCTATTTAAAATATAAGGGTTGTTATCACCACCCTTAAGGGGTTGATGTGACAAAGTTGAGTTTTATGTCAAAACAGGTCCCCCTCATTATTAAAATTGACGTGTTTCAGCATTTCTTAAAAAAAATTTCTCTGGGCGCAAATCGGTCTGTTTCGTTTTCAATGCGCCACCTTGTATATTCAAAAGCGCTTGAATGTTTTATATCTATGAATTTATTATGTTAATAAAATTTCTTGACAGTGTTGATTACAAACTAATGAACGTAATGTAATATATGCATCTTTGTTTCTTCTTTTTAGCTTTATAACAGAGTAATATCATTTGCTAACAACAGGAAATATACATAATGTTCTGTATAAGAACCGATACAGAGCAGGAGCATGTAGTAAAATCTAAAATAATAATAATAATAATAATAATAATAATAATAATAATAACCTTTATTCACATCATAAAAATATAGATACAGAAAATTAACATATAATTGCTCTAATCTACAGTGTTTCAAGATGTGAACAAGAATTAGTAATCGTTTAAGTTAATCTTGTCTGCGACCAATTCTCGTCCCAAAATTGTAAACACCTTTTGCAGGATGTTAACAACTAACAAAAAAGCGAACCCATCATAATGAATCCCACAGAAATCACAAAAAGCTTAGTAATTCGGCCAACTATCCTTAAAACTTTTGTCTGATTACAAAAAACCTAATTAATAAAATTAATAAAACAGAGAAAAAGCAAGAAAACAAAAATTAACAGGAATACACTCAAATACCCCTGTCAGTCATCCATAACCTCTCCATACAAAAATACACTCATATATTTTGCCACTCAAAAGCAGTGTAATATATTATTTTTGAAAAAGTATGTACACTGCCTCAAAATCCATGAAGTCATCTCCTTCATAAATTGACCAATATTTTTATATCTTTTACATCCTTTTTAAGCATATTAAAAAGCTTTTGCACAACATACACATTGCCTCTCTGTCCAATTGATTTGTGTTTCTTTGCTAATCTAATAAGTCCATAAACCTTTGTTCTTCTAGTACATTGATGACCAATTTGACTGAGTTTTTAAAAATGTTTTTAAAATGATAAAGCAATGCAACTTGGCTATATATTTGTCTCAAACTTAATAAGTTGCTTTCCCTAAATAGTTGTTCCGATGAATAAGTCCACGGTTTTGGTGAATTTTCATTAAGAAAATTCACTAATAGTAAGGTATCGATGGTGAGATTTTTTGAAAATTTCTTCAGATGAGCGCGAATTAGGGCCCCTAGAACCCAAGTCCAAGGTCATTTAAAAAGTTTATATATATATATATATATATATATATATATATATATATATATATATATATATATATATATATATATTATATGTATCCAACCGACAACTTAAAAAATACTTCACCAATCGGAAACCAACTTTTCCCTTCATTTTGTTAATAACTTGGATGAATTCGTTAGGCAGTTTTGACACTCAAATAATTTTAGAAAAAAATGAAAGAAACTGTTTGAAAACGCAATAGCTTTTAAATTACTAGAAATATTAAACTAAAACTTAACGAGCACGTACACATTGTACAAGTGGTCCTATCTACCAAATTTGAACTCAATTGGTTCAGTAGCCTTGATTTGTAACTAAATAAAAAATAAATAATCTACTATATGACTTGAAATTACCTCTTAATGGATGCCTATAATGTTAGACAAGGTCAGACAAATAAATCAGGGTACCGCTGCCATTGCAAACAAAATCTCCAAATTGAGTTTTAAAGGGACAGGGTACGAAAATATGTCACAATAACAATCCCCGGGGTTGCCATTTACGACAACTCTCATATTATTCTGTAGTTATCAGAAAAATGTAAATAAATATAAATTTTAATGAAAGTGATTCAATTTGTTTAAAAGCAATCTGCGTTTTATTATATTTATATTTATATTATACATATAAATATTAAGCTTTCTATTTTCACAGTATTCAAAAGCCATCTCCATCTTACTAGTTTAATTTGACAACACCACTATTTGTCATTTGTTAGCTGACAAGAGTCATGAGAGAAACGTGTACGTTCTGCGCATAACCTCGAATTCGACTCCGCTTATACCTTAGAATCCCAAAATATAAAACCTATATTCAAAGGTTAATACAAATAGTAGATAAAGAATAACCAAACTTTTAATTTTAACATAACTTTAACAAATGCCTTCGGGCGTCGACTGTGACTGTAGTATATTACGATTCGAACATCCAATCAAACAAATAAGAAAGTGGTTGTGTACATCAGATTCAGATTCTTAATCAATGCATGTAGGCACTGAAACAAAATTATTTCAAGAAGAAATATACCTATCTCAAACTAATATAAGTATAAAAGCTAGGGTACCTAGGTACTTATGGTTTCTTTACTCTTAGCTTATACTCTTTATGGAACATTTGAATTAAATGAAGCCACATATTATCATAAAGTAAAGTTTAAATTACATATATAATCAGATGTACCGTGTAAATTATTAAAATTATAATTTCAAAATTTTTTACGGTTTATATTTATTTCATTTTCAAAAAGTATGGATAATGGATACAGTAATAGTGAATAAGTGTTGAAAAAAGTTTAGGTGCAGCAAGTGCATTATGGTAGGGAATTTTTGTAAACCATCGCTAATCAAATTAATGGACTGGCCGAAAAAATTGCCCACAAGGTTGGCCCCCACGATCACCAGACCTCAATCAATATGACTACTTTCTTTGGGGAACGTTAAAAGAATTTGTGTACTGTTCGTCAGTTGCGTTCCGACGATAATTGTGAATTCTCATTACGAAGAAACGCAACTTTATAAGCAATAGTCAGCTGTTATTGGAAAGAGTAGACCTGAAGAATAAATTTAAGCCTAAGAGAAAACGGTGATCAGTTTGAAAAATTTATCAAATTTACCAGTAGCAAATGTTTTATTCATGTTGTTTAAGTTGTTTGTTTTTCTAATAAATTGTTCCTATTCACACTTGCTTGCAGATTGTCAAGTTTGGCGTATAATTTGATAGGAAACTATTGCATTGTTGATGATGTTATGTAACATTGATACAATACGTGCTTTCAGTTATTCCAGTTTTTACCTAAAACGGTAATTTTTTTTTAAAGATAACAGGAGTTACAAGTACAATTTGGGGAACCCAATTCATCGGAATACTGGTTTTAGAGCTGACCATCGTTTCACTAAAAGTTAGCGCCATCAGAAGGATGAATCAACTAATCGAGTAAAAACTAGATCTACTATTTATAGGGTTACATATATATATATATATATATATATATATATATATATATATAGTTGCGAAGCAGGTGCGAACAGCGTCCTCTAAGAAAGGTATATAAACTCCCCACTCTTGAGACCTAAATCCCTGTAATTAAAATTGCATACCTGCTTCTGTAAAACTGTGCGTCGTTATCAAATATTCCTTCTAAGAAGGACACACAGATTATTGAAATAACAGTTCGAGAATGGACTACACTGAACCGGACCTACTCTATTCATTGAAACATTTTTGTTCAAATGTCTAACAACCTGAGATTATCTTTTTCTATATGATGATTGTTGCCCGGAATATGCAGAGCAATACATACTTCAGTTGCGCTAAATGTTCTTTAAATCTAGGTTGAATAGTTCTTTAGTTTGCCCAACATATTTAAGTTCACAGTCCTTACAACCTATTTCATAGGTTTCCGACACTTATGTGGTTTTCTCTTTATCCTTTGGGTTACCTACCAAATTTTGTTATGTATTTTTTTCTAGAAAATATTATCTGTAGACTGGCTTTCTACAAAATGCTTTTAAAACCTCTCGCAATTCGAGGTTTAGGTGGTAAGCTGACAACGGTTTTGCCTGTCTTATCTTTTCTGAAAATCGTAGATTCCGCCAAAATTTTCTTTGTTTTAGTGAATTTTCTTAAAAAAAATTCACTAATGAGGAGATCCCGACTTTTGAATTTTGAAAAAATTTCTTCAAATGAGCGCTAATTACGCCCTCCAGAAAACATATCCGGGGTCAGTTTCAATTTTTATATGTTTATATATATATATATATATATATATATATATATATATATATATATATATATATATATAAACATATATATATATATATATATATATATATATATATATATATATATATATATATATATATATATATATATATATATATATATATATAAACATATATATATATATATATATATATATATATATATATATATATATATATATATATATATATATATGTATCACACCGATAACTCAAAAAATAATGGTCAGATTATGATTAAATTTGGTGAAAAAATTCCTTTTGCAAATGGCTTGGATGAGTTCGTTAGCCAGGAAAATCTGCCCAGGTTTTCCCGGAAAATTTTGTGTTTTCTTTCAAAAAAAATTTATATCTCCGGAATTAACAAAGTAAGGGCAACCAAATTTGGCACGCAGGTTTACATCCTTATAGGTAAGTCACCTACCAAAATTTAGCTATGTAGGTCAAAAGACAAAAAGTTATAGGCATTTAAAGAAAAATAAATTGGGGTTTTCCTCAAAACGTCAAAGTGGCGATTTAAAATGTCAAAATTGGCAACATTTAGGCAAAGAACTTGAATCTAATACGGGCTATAGAAATAAAATGTCTCAAGGAGGATGTTTTACAAACCCTAAAGTCTTAGTTTCAATCGTCATTGTCCTTCATTTTACTAAAATATTCCCCGAAAATTCATTTCAAATAGACCCTGTCTCTGATGCTTGGCAGTAGCCTTAGCTATAGAGTTTATCGTTTAATGGTATATAATTTTTGTCGAATTTTCGTAAAAAATCAATAAAGTTTAATATATCCGTTATTATATAAGATATGAAAAATTTTTGTATATATTAATTATAGGGTGTCTTGAGCTACATCTTAAAATAATATTTCTACAATCACAGGATGGCCCATAAGTCGTTGGTGATACAAATTTCCATTTTTTTTTAAAATTAAACACGCCTTATGTTATTGCATTTTTGCATTTTCCATCGAAATATAATGCATGTTTGTAAGAAAAGAAATTCTGGACGCAACAAGTGCGTTATGGTGGCGAATTTTAATCAAATGTTTCATATTTGAACAGCTCAATTTGCTATTAACCTATAAGGTTGACCAAGAAACGTGTTTTTTAGGGAACACTTTAAGTTTACTTTTGGAAATTTTTGTACATTTTCACACAATAAAGTTATTTTGATGAAACAAGGCACAATGTTTTTACTATATAGATTATACTGGTAACCAAATTTGATGCCTGCTTTCTTAAAAAAAACACATATTTGTTATTAAAAACATTTTAATGAAAATTCACTATCATAACGCACTTGCTGCGTCCAGAATTTTTTTATAATTATTGTCTAATTTTTCCACTAAGCAGAAAGAGTACCATTATATTTGGCTACATTTTTAGTATATATATATATATATATATATATATATATATATATATATATATATATATATATATATATATATATATATATATATATATATATATATATATATATATATATATATATACTAAAAATGTGGAGAACTTGAATATTCAAGTTCTCTGTTGTATCATTCTTTATATAAGGGAAACTGTGTTAATCTATGAAGCAAAAAATTCAAACTAGCTGTTTTTTGTGGAAAACTATGGTGTGAGTCGATCGAAATGTAACTTATAAAAGTGGTTTCCTTTCTTTGGGTGTCAAATCCTAAAGTGTATCTTTTAAGTGACTAATACATCAAGAAAATTTAATTTGTTATTAGTTTCTATTTCATGCGCGAATTTAAAGGAGTCAAATGTACGGCTTAATTTCGCAATAAAATGATCCATTTGTATCAAATACTGCAAAAACATCATCCAGATAACGAAACCATACTCTAGGAATAGCCATTGCCATCTGCTAGGTCTGTTTCATATCTACTCATTAAAAGGACTGTATTGAATCGGGAAAATTCACTAATGAATTGAAAAATGTTCTGATTCATGCAAATATTTGTTAAACTTATATATTATTCGCAGAACTCTTTATCTATGTTGTTCATTTTTAACAAATGGTCTAAATACTTTAACGTTTCTTTTATGGGAATACTGGGAAACAAGGTCACATCAAACGATATTAGAACCTCGGCTTCAACCAATTAATTTTTTAAATTTTATTAACAAATCCAAGTCAATTTGAAACTAAAAAACTTTTTTGTTTGATGACCAAGCCTTGTTTGTTAACCATTTCACTATATTGTATTTTGGGAAATATATAGGTAGAACAATAGGTTTCACCGATATTCAGGTTTACGAAGAAAATAATTTTTACGAACTTCAGGATTTGAAACTCACTTTTTCCTAAATCTTTTGTAATAAGGTTAAATCTCTTTAAATTGTTTTTAACTTCGGAAATCATTTTTGGAAGAGGGTTTTTATTTAGTTTTATACGGTCCGGTTTCTGTTATATATATACAGGGTGTCCCACGTCGAGTAATGTATTAGATTATTTCCGAAAATATACATCTTTGACTGCTGAAAATTTGTATACGGGGGTTTCCAAAGATGCTCTATTTAATGGAAATATTTGCGGTTTACCAAAAAAGAAAGGCAAATTCAGGAGCATGTCTAAAATCTCTATGAATTCCAAGAGTGCTATGTGATGTTTGACATTTTCACGTTTATTGTTAGTTTTATATTTCTGTCATCACACAACGTGTGTTATTTTGTCTTTGTTGTCTGAACTAACAGGAATTCTACGTTATAATGGATAATGCCAGCTATTCAAACGAGCAATTGCTGAATTTATTTTATTTTCATGGAGAGTGCAACAGAGTGGTTAGCAGAACATGTCGGCTGTTTAATGATAGGTATCCCGAGTCCTCGCCAATGTCTGCGTTGAAATTCAGACGTTATGAAACTAATTTCTTGAGAACGGGAGGTTGCACGAATAAACAAACATCAAGACCAGTTCCAGTTACAGAAGACGAAGACACACAAATTTCTGTGTTGTCTTATTTCGAAGCTCATCCAAAGGCGTCAATACGTTCAGCAGAACATGACATAAACATAGCACGTTCCTCCATACAGAGAATATTGTCCAAGTATAAAATGAATAATTATAAATTTATAAGTGTACTAGCTCTCGAACCGAACGACCCAGCCCACTGAATTGAATTTTGTCACAGTCTCCTTGAAAGACACCGCAATGATCCTTTATTTCTGAAAAGCATAATTTGGACCAACAAAACAAAGATGTCCCATGAAGGAAGATTTAACAGACATAATATTCACTACTGGGCTCAAGACAATCCTCATGTCAAAAGAGAACGCTGTTTTCAGAGAAAATTCAGCTTCAACTTGTTTGCTCTTCTGATGGATGATAAAATATCGTACTGCATTTACGATAATAATCTGACAGCTGTACAATACCTAGACATTTTGCGAACCACGGTCTCTGATTTCTTGGACAATTTACCACTTACTGCGTAAGTGAATTGTTGGTATCAACTAGATGGGGCTTCTGCGCATTATTCAGCAGAGGCGAGGAGCTTTTTAAATGATGAATTCGGAGAGAGGTGGATGGGACGCGGCGGAACATACAATTGGCCCCCACAGTCGCTTGACCTCACTCCTCTGGATTTTTGCCTATGGAGTAAACTGAAATCAGATGTTTATGCGACTCCAGTCAACACTAGGGAAGAACTTGAAGATAGAGTCCGTAATTGTTTGGATAATATTGATTCCGCAGAAATACGACGTACAACAAGTGAAGGAGTTGTAATATTCTTAGAGCGATGCATTAGTGCGAATGGTAAACAATTTGAATAATATCAATCATGAGTTTCTTAGCTAGTCATCATTTTCAACTTTCAATACTTTTGTTTTTTCTCTGTTATTTGTTGAAATTTCATAAATATATTTTTTTGTAAACCGGAAATATCTCGACAATTATCAACTTTAGGTATAGATAATGCTAATACAGTTTGAAAGAGAATTATCTGCTCTATTCAATGAGAAGATAATATACAGGGTGTTCCATTTGAAATAAATGAGTTATTTTTTGTTTAAAGCACACCAAATTCTAATACATCCTACAAAACACCCTGTATATGAAACACTTTTTTCTCACAATCTTGTCTAAGCTTAATGGCCTTGGAACGTGTCTGACAAATTAAACAATTTTCAGCATCCTCACACGATACGAAAACACCTTCATTAAGTCAGCCTCCCCTTGAACGGAATTCTCAAATAAATTGACATAACTCGAAAACAGTTGAAGATAGGGAGAGCATACTCTAATAACTTTTAACCTAAAATTAGATGAGTATTTTAAAAATGCAATAATATATATGATGTTCTATATGAAATAACGATGTTTATATCTATTTGCGGTGTAACCGGAAGTCCGACATTTTGGAATATATTTCCGTTAAATAGAGTATCTTCGGAAACCCTCGTATACAAATTTTCAGCACTCAAAAATGTATATGTTCGGAAATAATCTAATACATTTTTCGACGTGGGACACCTGTATATATATATATATATATATATATATATATATATATATATATATATATATATATATATATATATATATATATATATATATATATATATATAACAGGAGAAAAAGAGTTTTGGAATTACATTTCCCATAAAACGAAATAATAATTTTTCAAATCCACCGACAGGTTAAAAAATGCTGTCGCATTTTACAGGTGCATCTTCCCTATCCCATCCTTTGAAATGCTTTGATCAAACTCTACTTACCATCGATTAATGCCCTTGGTACCCCCAGAAGATGTACCAAATTTAGTTTTTATAAGTTGAAGTATTACTGAGATATTGATTTTTTTTGGAAACTTGAAACCGCAATTCTAATGCCTATAACTTCTTATGTGTGCAACTTAGTATGGAGCTAAGTTACATTAAATCACCATATTTTAGGTTCCCCTACGCCCTACATGCCCCTACTCCCTACTCTGTGTCGGTTCTTATGCGAAACATCCTCTATTATGAGTTAAATTTCGTAAAAACAAATTGACGAGTTATTTGCATTTTTGTATGGAAAACTTGATTCTCAGAACTGGACAACGAACTTAGCTTTCGAGATGAATTTTCCAGTATAATGATAAAAACCGCAGGTTTGTAGTTGTTTTAATGTTTTAACAAATTCGCGACGTTTGAATTTTTAAAACAATTTATTTAATACTTTAAACAATCAATACTGAGTTACCTAATACAAAAATGAATAATACAAACTAATGATAAATGTAACTATCAACATACATGTGATCTAAAGTCTAGCACGCGATGTGCAGAGTCTAACTACTCGGAACAAGAATGAACGGTCGTATCTTTGTGAGCAGCCTATTTATACACTACACTCCAGGCGTGGCACTATTGTCCCTGGGTGTAACAAAGGATCTGCTGATGTAGATTCTCACAGTGATATTCCGTCCAACTTGCTTGTCTGAGCCTGCATACTTGTGGTCTCCTCTAAGTCTACTGCTGACTCGACGGTTCTTACTGTGGGAAGGCAACTTTGTATTATAATGGGCCATTGTTTGGGCTCCATTTATCTCGCGTTCAAAACTTTTAAACCGAAGTTTCGTGACAAACTTTTTTTCGGAAAACTTTTTTCAGCGAATTTTTGTAAAATATCGTTATAGCAAATTTGTCTAAGAAAAATTGTCTCGGCGAATTTCCGTAAAAAAGTTTCTAAGTTATGTTATTTCGTGGGAAGATATTTAAAAAAAATATATACTGAAAATTCGCTACTGTCTGGCTGCATCTAGATTAAAAATTTTAAATCGTTGTTATATTATGCTGGATATTTTATTCAGCGTAGGTTAGGTTGGATTAGGTTTTATGGTGAGTGGGTTCATATAGTCCCTCTACTGTAAGCTTTTTTCTATGGTTGCTCACATTCAACCTAAGAACCGTTTTTTTTAAAATTATTTTAGTCTATTCATGCGACCAGCGATCTAAGCGTACGAATTCTGGGCGGAGATGCATCGACTGCTGGTGTTCAATTAGGTTTCTGTGTTCCAAATGGGTGCGAAGCTCAGCATATGTCCATTGAACCTTACTTAATATTTCACGAAAACTTGTGTCGATCAAAAGAAGGCAAGGAGACTTTATCTGCCGGAGCATGCGCAGCTATGTAAGTCAAATTTTATTTTTACATAATTTTTACTTGATTATATGGTCCTAACAAGGTATACACGTAAAATTTCCACCCAAAAGTTAGGCTCAAAATTTGGGTAAGTGTGAGTTGTATTTTTCACACAGTGTGACAAGTATTTTAAGGGTATTATTACTAGTGGCGTGCAAGGGAAGCATTGCTTCCCTTAAAATAACGACTACATACCTACTAAAAAATAATTTATATTAAACCCCAATATTTAAAACCTCCTTTGTATTTTAAATATTAAATTTCAAATTCTGAAACTAATTTAATTATTAAAAATTTTAATTCGCAAGCTCACACACATAAATATTTATTATGCATCATACTGTACTTGTTTGTATATGCGCTCTTAGCGCAAGGACATCGTCGCAGTAAATGCTACCGCCAACAACCTATTCCTACGGGTGGACGAGTGGATGCAATGCCTTCAATTAAATACATGTAGTCAGCAGACCACGCTCGCTCGCTCGACGTGTGTACGTGTATTTTTAGAACGTATTTTACCGGGAAGAGCCGCTACACACAGAAAGAGAATGTCTCGCATTACTTCGCATATATAAGCAGTCGGCCAAGTTAAATACATTGGCATTTTACGAGTATTAATATGGCTACAAGTTCATCAGCTTTTAACAGCGGCGTCGGTGGTGATTTCCAAACTTTACAAACAAGTGATAATAATAACTGTGATTGTGTGGTGTGTGTTTTGATGACCAAAGGATTTTCAACTTTACAGTTTGCTGAGAAACTTGCTATTATTAATAAAGGTAGGCCAAAACCTACTCTAAAAAACTTAAATATAAGAATTAAAACATGTAATCGACATTTCAACGCCGAAAAAACTTATAAACAATATGAATGGTTAACGGGTTGTGAAATCAGGAATAAACAGTTTTGTTGGCCTTGTAGTCTATTTGTGACTGAAAAGGGGGTGTGGAATAAAAGTGGCTTTTCCGACTTGAATAATCTACATAAAGTAGTAAAAAGACATGTTATGTCTAAAGCGCATTTACAGAGCATTTTAAAATTAAGTGTCTTTAGAAAAGCGCGAATTGAACACGCCGTTGACAAGCAGATAGAAATTAGTCATCGCCAACACAATGAATTGGTTGATAAAAACAGAAACATATTAAAAAGACTTATCGATGTTGTGTGTTTTCTTGGTCAGCATGAATTGGGCTTCAGAGGTCATGACGAAAAAACTACATCTGCAAATAGAGGAAACTTTCAAGACCTAGTTTCTTTAATAGCCAAGTACGACATTTGTTTAAAAAATCACTTGGAACAGTCTAACGTTTTTCGCGGGACATCAAATCGCATTCAGAATGACTTAATTTCGGCCGCTGCCACTATTATTTTGAACAGAATTAAATCGGAAATTAAACAGTCTAGTTTCATTGCTATTGTTCTAGATGAAACAACCGATGTAACTAATTTTAGTCAACTATCTGTAGTAATACGCTACGTAAAAATGGATGGGAGTGTACAAGAAAGATTTTTAGGCTTTAAAAATGTGACAGAATATCTCTATATAAAATTGTGCTTAATATTATGAAAGATATTGAGGAGGCTGATAATAAATTAATTGCCCAAAGCTATGATGGGGCTGCTGTTATGGCCGGACATTTAGGAGGTCTTCAAGCTAAAGTGCGGGAAACGTTCTCCAGTGCTTTATTTGTACACTGTTTTGCTCATAAATTAAATTTAATTTTATCCCAATCTATAAATCATATTAAAGAATGTAAAGTGTTTTTTGCTACCCTAAGTGGAATGGCTGCTTTTTTTCCAAATCTACGAAGCGCACACAAGCCTTAGACTCAATTGTTAAAAAACGTTTACCCAAAGTAGCTGCAACCCGATGGAACTACAACGGCAGGCTTGTGTTAACTATATTTGAACAGCGTGAATCGTTAATTGAACTTTTTGAAAATAATATGGAAAATAGCAAAAATTGGGACGCAGAAACAATAAATAGTTCTAGAGGATTTTTGGATGGTTTGAAAAGAGACTTTAATTTTAATTTTTTACTTAATATATTTTCGGAAATATTTCCGTTTTCAGATAATGTATTTAACATATTGCAATGTAAAACAAATGACATTGGTTTTTGCCTGAAAAAAATTAGTGAATTTAAATCCATTATAATTCAAAAAAGGAATTAATTTGATAAGTTCTGGGAAAAAACAAATAAATTAGGAGAAGTGGAGCCACGAAGAAAAATTCTGCGCACTGATAATGTGGGAGACCTTCAAACTTCTTATCGCCGCCTTTTCTACGAAATTATAGATCAAATTCAGCAGCAAATTAACTGCAGATTTGATCATCTCAGTGACCTGAAATTTCTTGAATTGTGTAATTTTGGAGGATTTAAAGGGATACCTTTCCCAGAAGATTCATTCAAATCATTATTCCACCACTATGGACATTATTTTGACAAAGCCTTATTACGATCAGAACTTACAGTCATTTATGAAACTGATGTTATTGACACAAAAACTAACGCGAGTGAACTTTTAACTTTCTTAAAACAATCAAAATTGGAAAATGCATATTCTGAAGTGTTCAAATTATGTGAATTAGTATTAACAATTCCTGCTACTAGTGCATCTGTAGAACGAAATTTTTCTACATTGAAACGTATCAAGAGTTTTGTCAGGAATTCAACAGGACAGGAAAGACTTTCTCAAATTTCAATTTTGTCAATTGAAAATAACCTCGTCCAGGAAATGTCCCAGAATCCACAGTTTTATGATGACATTATTGACGAATTTGCTAAAAACGACAGAAGAATTGAGTTACACTACAAATAGGTAAGTTGCTGAGAATTGCTTCCCTTATTTAAAATGTCACCGCACGCCCCTGATTATTACGGGAGTAATTTAAATAACAGTGAGGTAAATTTATCTTTTTTTATGTAAATACGAGAAAAGCGTTTAGCTTTATCGCTTTCAGTGAATTTTAGTACAACAAAATCACTAATGTTGAGATCGAGACTTCTGAACTTTGTAAATATTTTTTCAAATGAGCGCGAACCAGCCCCCTTATAACATATCCAGTGTCAGTTACAGTTATTATATGTTTTATAATTTTATATCAATATATTTTTGTATCTCCTGAAACAACAGAGCTATCGCAACCAAATCTGGTGCGCAGGTTTATATTATAAAATGTATGCTATACAGTGTGTCCCAAATTGGAGTGTATTGCTATCTCCATTATTATTAGAGATAGGGAGACGGTTGAATTAGCAATGTTTTGTAGAATGTCATGCTTGTTCCAAATATGGCTTGCATTTTGCCCTGCCTTTTTTCGTTTTAGAGTTATTTTTCACCGACAATAGGCATGGATACAAAATGATAATGTTTTGTATCCTCCCTACTATGTCGAAAACCATAACTATTGGACAATTGATAGTCCCTTTATTAATCTTATTCTTAAAGGGGTAGACATTGCTCCAATTCAATCCATAGCAGGTGGTAGTGGAATTTTCCTTTACGTAATAGTAAAGGATTATTTTCACGCCCGAGGAGGTACCACCCCATACATCAAGGGGCCGGTGAAGTCCCAACGGACGTTTCCGGTTCTGGTGTATGAGTCGGTTTCCCTTATAAACAAAAATGATGATGGCTCCTCCTTGTACAAAATATTCCGGAGGCAAAATACCCCTCCATTCGGATCTCCGGGAGAGGGGTGTACAGGGGGCGCCAACATCGAAATTAAACATATCCTTTTCGAATATATGTGGCCTAAATTCTAACCTGAACTCCGTCCACCATTTCCTCCAGGCTAACAGGCCCCAACTCCTCTTCCTCACCGAAACCCAAATCAGTGCCAAAACAGCCACTAATCACCTTAATTTCCCGGGGTATGAGCTCCTTAGTTCCTTTAGATTGCATGGAGGCGTGTGCGCATACGTCCGTAGCAATCTACCCTGCACCAGACTCCCCAATTTAGAAGCTGGAAGAAAAGACATACTATGGATAAAACTCTCTCTCAGGGCTGCAACTAAATTCATCTGCTGCATTTACCGGTCACCTTCTGACAACAACTTTGTCCAGCTCTTTGACTACCTTTCTGAAAAAACCGACTATCTGATTTCTGAATATGCTTCCTCCGAGGTCACTATTCTTCGTGACTTCAATGTCCATAATAAGGAATGGCTAGGATCTTCAAAAACCGATCCACAAGGGAGAGCAGCGGAGGCCTTTGCAATCAGCAATTCTTTAGCCAGTATGGTTCAGCAACCTACTTACTTTCCTCGTATCCCAACACACAGCTCAAATCCCTTGGATCTCCTTCTTACTACAAAACCTGAATGCTATAACATATCAGTCACCGCCCCCCTCGGTCGCTCAGACCACGGCATGGTCACTGCTTCCTGCGCAATGCAACCCGACGTCACACAGTCATCACACCCACGTATCTTTTGGCACTACAACTCCGCAAACTGGGACGAAATGCGGGATTACTTTTCCTCATTTCCATGGGCGTCTGTCTGCTTCTCTCATCCTGACCCCTCTAATATCTCACAAAACGTCACCGAAATTATCCAAGCTGGCATGGAATTATTTATTCCACGTACACAGAAAACCTCTTCAGCCACTCAAAAGCCCTGGTTCTCTAAATCCTGTGACAAGGCCAGACTTGAAAAGATTAAAGCTCACAAAACGCTTCTACACAATCCCAGTCAAGAAAATCGTCAAGCATTTAACGACGCAAGAGATCGCTATGTCCGCATTCTTTCTGAGGCAAAAAACTCGTTTAATAACCACATCAAAAACAAAGTCCTCTCAGGCTCCAACGGCACCAAACCCTTCTGGACTCTTGCTAAATCTATTGGGAAGAATTTCTGCAAAAGCACGTTCCCACCTCTTGTCTCAGGGGATGAAATTGTTTCTACCGCCCTGGGCAAGGCTGAACTTTTTGCTTTGTTGTTCGCCAGCAATTCTACTCTTAACCCACCTCCAAATGTTCAACCACCAACAGTGCTCAATGTCGCACATAAAATGACGGATATCATTTTCAAAACTAAAAAGGTACGAAAGATGCTCTCTTCTCTTAATACCAGGAAAGCCTCTGGCCTTGACGGTATCCCAGCAATTGTTCTCAAAAATTGCGCACCAGAACTTGCTCTTGTCCTGACTCGTCTGTTTCAGATATCTTACAATAAAGGCATATTCCCTAGTAACTGGAAAACTGCTCGAGTACAACCCATCCCCAAGAAAGGATCCAAAGCGCTTCCTAGCAACTACAGGCCTATTTCTCTCCTTTCAGTCGTCTCTAAAGTGATGGAAAAGTATATAAACACCGAATTACTAAAATTTCTTGAAAAACACAGTCTAATCCACGACAGGCAGTATGGATTCCGTCAGCGCAGATCGACTGCCGACCTCCTTTCCTTTGTCACCCATTCTTGGAACAAGTCTATGGAACTACACGGTGAATCTCAGATTGTTGCTCTAGACATATCCAAAGCATTCGACCTGGTCTGGCACGCAGCGCTGCTTAATAAACTTTCGGCCTATTGCCTACCACCAAAACTTTGTACCTGGACAGCAAATTTGCTCTCCAACAGGAACATTTCTGTTGTTGTGAATGGCCATTCCTCTAAACTGTATCCAATTAATGCAGGAGTTCCTCAAGGTTCAGCTTTAGCCCCTACTTTGTTTCTTCTCCACATCAATGACCTCCTCTCTAGCACATCCAACCCAGTTCACAGTTACGCGGACGACAGCACCCTCCACTCAAATATACAATATTCTAAGCCTGTCTCTTTAGCCCAATTAGATGAGGATCGCAGACTCATGGAGGGTTCTGTCTCCGTGGATCTCCAAAAAATATTAGACTGGGGAAGTAGATATCTTGTACAATTCAACCCCACCAAATCTCAGTCTTGCTTTCTTTCTCATAAGAGATACACCAGCCCTAGACCCATCACAATGAACAACCAAGTTATTCAAAGTAATGAGTCGTTTTCTCTTGTTGGCATTTCTGTGGATCGAAATCTTAACTGGAACCAACATGTCACATCAATTGCAGAAGCGGCTGCTAAGAAATTAGGTTTCCTCTTCCAGGCTCGCAAATACTTTTCACCAGCTAATCTCTATACCTTATATACTTCACAAATAAGGCCAAACCTCGAATTCTGCTCCCACATCTGGGGTGCAGCTGCCGCTTCTACACTCGCTATCC
The DNA here is from genome assembly GCA_964006375.1 of Tillus elongatus. Taxonomy (NCBI): domain Eukaryota; kingdom Metazoa; phylum Arthropoda; class Insecta; order Coleoptera; family Cleridae; genus Tillus; species Tillus elongatus. The sequence goes on from OZ023262.1 coordinate 54,041,786, forward strand.
TGGACTCCATTCAAAAGAGAGCTATACGTCTCATCGGTGACCCTACTCTCACCCAAAGGCTGCCATCCCTTGCCCACCGACGTGCCGTTGGTGACCTTTCTCTCTTTTATAGATATCTGCACGGGCACTGCTCAGAGTGCTCCATAGTTCCCCCACCTGCTGCCCCCAACAGATCTACCAGGGGAACAGAGCGAATGCACCGTTTTACTGTCCAGGTGACCAGACATAGAACATCTTGTTATGCCCGCTCTTTTGTCCCGAGGACTTCCAAGTTGTGGAATTCCTTGCCGGCACATGTTTTTCATTCTGCTCCGAAGCTCCAAACCTTCAAGTCTAGAACTAACAAGTTGCCTCTTTCCTCCTTGTCAACACCCACGGTACGATAGTATTTAGGCTGTAAGCCCTCGTGGTGTGTTGTTAAAATTAAAAAAATAATTAAAAATAATAATTTGAAAACATCAAAATTTGTCAATTTATTTTTTCTTCAATATCTAATTAGGCGTTGATCTGACATCTCTAAGACTTGCACATTATCAGGACACTTTTTACAGATTAATCTTTTTGTGCTATTCTCAACTTTGGATTGTTATTTGGTTTTCAGCTATAGGTAGAAAGCTGAGAAAATTCTTCTTTCCGCAACCAGGATAGCTAGAGGTTTGAATCTTTGATTGCTGTTTATCAATAGGTTCTTATATCACAATACGTCATGCAAATGAAATTATTGCATGCAGAGAGTCTATGAAAAAATGTGCTCTTGGTAGAACCTAAAAGGGCAAGTATTGCTAGATTTTCAAATGGAGCACCTTGTATTTTATAATGAGAAAAGAAGGATCAATTGATTTTCTATCCAAAAGTACCATCATGTGTTATATCTATTCTCAGCGGTTTTTGACTCACAAGCACAAAAGCAAAATATTGCAAGTAAAACTTTTAAACTTCGCGGAATAATAACAATTTTTAATTACTTGACAACCTGTCATCTGATCAAAAAATGCTGAAAACAATCTGGTCTATTATTTAATACTCAAAAATTACACAATTCACGGTGACACTGCAAATTACGGGCCAACTAGTTTTAGATAAAGCGACTGCTGATAGAAGATAGAAGATCACTATCTTATGTGCTCTTTGATATTATTTTTATGTTGTGGAAATTCGTTTTTACATTGTGGGAATTTGTTGTCGCCTAGCTATTGACATTATCAGTTTGCTGCTGGTCACATACGGTAGGTTTCAAATTGTTAATTTTTGCTGTAAAATGCATCTTTTTGTGCTGTCTTTGGTTGTCTCCAACGTTTTCCCGTTAGGTGGGTTAGGTCAGGTCAGGTCAGGTCAGGTCAGGTCAGGTCAGGTCCTTCAAATTTTTCTTAATTGTATTGTTTGTTCTGTCACTGTATTCCGATGGTAAATGATTCAAAGTATATGAGCCATGTAAGTGAAAGACGAATTGAATTTTTTAAGCTAATGTTGCTTTACGTCATATGTCGTGGCTGTAGCACGTAACGTTCGACTATGCATGACGTCTCTTCTATGAATTTTCACTCAAATATTGTGGTGTCCGTGTATGCACAATTCGACCCACAAACATGGCATAGTGTAGGAATCTTCTCTCATTCATCTTTACCAGATGAATTTCCCTGAGGGCTGGTGTAACATGTTCTCTATAATGCACGTTTGCTATATATCACAAGAATTTTGAATTTTTTGAATCTTATATTTATCCTCTGCTGTCAGACATGGCCCATATACAATGTTGCAGTAATTTAGATGAGATAAGACTAGTGATTTCAATCAGTAATAATTTAGTCTGTGGCTCCAAAATGGACTTCAGCGACTGAATATGCTTTAAACCGAGGCCACCGATTAGCGCGACAGTGGTTCTGCGCGACACCTGTTTTGTGCGACACTGCAATAGGTCGACTTCATACAGGTAGAAACATCATTTTTTCAGTATTTGTCTAGCTGACTGTGTGAAGCGTCACAGAGAGTGTGAATGGTAGTGTTCTTATTTCTTATGCTCCTTCCAAAACAGAAACCATATAGGAAAAATAAATCTTATGTAATTAATGTAGGCATTCAAATTTATGTGTTATAGGAGACTTATTTAATTGTATTTGAGGTTAACTTTTGAATTGTTCGAGTTATTTTGATACAATTAAATATACTTAAGCTCAAGTTAAACCAGGTCAAGTCGTTCAAGCCCACTTGGTAGAGTGTTGCGGATAAATGATAAGAAAACTAATGTCCCTGAAAACCCTAAGCAAGATGGGGGAGAAAATAAAGGTGGTGGAGGGGGGGCGAAAATGAAAAAAAGGCTGCTTATGGAAGTTAAACTAAGCTGCTTTTGATAATGTTCTTTTTTACTTCCTTATACGCCTGTTAACCCCAACAGGTAACTTTTAGGCGGATATTTTCCTAAATTTAAATTCTCTTGGTAAAAGCAGATTCTTATTTGGTCATTCATCATTAGGCAGAAGACATTAAAGTGAGAGTTGTGTTAAAACCCCGTTTTGTAACGAAGTGCAGAACTTCTGTGGACCAGCAAGGTGAATTCCTCTGGTACACCGGGTACATTTGTTTTCGTAGGTCCAAATAATTTTCTTCAGGAAATTTCAATCTTCTTGTGTACGAATTAAGATCATTTCACAGAAATCGATACGTTTTGGAAAATTATTTGGTTCGATGTATTAGAGTGCCGCAAATTTATAATTATGCATTCCGTGTTTATGGATAATTCTTTTCATAGACTTGTAAGCTATTCCTAAGTCTTTTCAGCAGAATTAAGTCACGTATGAGGATTTGCAGAAGAATATATCAGGACAATTATTTCATTGTCCTCGTTAAATGTTACAGGTTTAGTTTGGAGTATTTGACTTCTTGCTTCTTTACCGAACCCTTGTTCATGAAATTATCTTTTAAGCTCTTCAATTTATTCTCATTCATGGGAACTGCATTTGGAAACTGTTTGTTGAAGTTTCTGCATGTTCTAGAAATAATCTTGTCACACTGGCCATATGCATGAAGAACAAGTTTAAAATCTGCCCATTTGTATAATAATTTGCCATTTCCAGATAACAGATTACGCACAGTGTCGGTATGATAACAAACTTGCAAACAGACAGTTATATTTTGACAATCGTTCTCGACTGTTTGGAAGCATGGCATACTGATGATAAGAAATATGTTTCCATTACATGCAATATTTTGGTTTTTTGCGTATAAGTCAGAAATCGCTATGAATAAGTATAACATCATATCGTACTTTTAGATAGAATATCAGTTGATCTTGCTACCCTCATTATAAAATACAGGATATTCCATTTGAAAATCTCGCATTATTTGTTCTTCTATGTTCTATCAAAAGCCCATTTTTTTGTAGACACTCTGTATGCAATGATTTGATTTGTAGGACCAATTATGATATAAGAACCCATTGACAAATAGCAACCAAAAACTCAGATCTCCACCTATGCTGGTAGTGGAAACAATAATCCTTTCATTAATGGATGCAGGTTTCCAAATTTCCTAAATAATAATTATTATCTCCTTATTGGCCTGATATAGGTAAAAGATGCATTATATAAAAAACGTTTAAAACTACAAAAAGGTCAAAAATATCTAGGCTGTCTCATTTTAAAAAACAAAGTTGGTATATGGTATGGATAGATCTGGCAACGTCCCAATGTAAAAAAAATTTCAAAATGAAGATCATGACGACTTATGAACAAAGCTCAAGTTCCATATTTTTATCATTTCTGGTTCGCTGTATACTTCTAATATGCCATCGAGTTTGGTCAACCCTATATATATATATATATATATATATATATATATATATATATATATATATATATATATATATATATATATATATATATATATATAGCTGTGTGTGTCTATGCGAACATGTAAGTCTGACCTCATCTCGGGTATGAGTTCGCTCTCGTTTAAATAAATGTTTTCAAAATTCAAGAGTGGTGATCTCTTCATTACTGATTTTTTTAAAAGAAAATTCACCAAAATAAACAATTTGACAGGTGGCTTCTTGGAAACAGCTCAGAAAACTTTGTTAGCCAGCTTGTTCGAAAGCAGTTTAATTGCATTATCTTTCAAAAGATCTTGTATCTCTAAACAAATAATGCTGCAAATTCAAGCATAACTTTCACATGGTTGTGATAAACTACATTTTTATGAAATAAATTTAGGGTCCATGACTTGATCACAAAAAGATATGACTTGACTACAAAGAAAATATTCGTATTTCGGTACCCATAAATTTATGAAATGTTATATTACGAGCTTTAACAAAAAAATGTCAATTTTTACCAAATCACAGGCAGGTGTTTATTCGGAAGGACCGAGGGTAAGTCATAGTATTTCCCTCGGGGTCCATGCAACGGTCTTTCAGGCCGAAATGTATGCTATCCTGCACTACGTGCGAGAGAATAAGAGAAGGGGCTACACCAACAAGCGGATCCTCATAGCCACAGACAGCCAGGCAGCGTTAAAAACCCTAAGTAGCCCACGGGTAAATTCCTGGCTGGTGAGTGAGTGCCGGGACTAGACAAGCGACCTGGCTGGGCAGAATGACGTCACCATCATCTGGGTGCCGCGTCACTTGGGGGGTCAAAGCCAATTAAGTAGCTGACAGTCTCGCGAAAAGAAGGTCAGCAGAACCATTTATGCGACCAGAACCGGTTCTGGGAGTGACAAGGAGCACTGCCAGGGGAGCCGTTAAGTCCTGGGAAGAAACCAGCACATGGTGTACTGGGCACACTCTCCAGGGCTCACACATGGGAAGTCAATAATTGACGAACCTAGTTCAAAGAGAGCTGTGGACCTGCTAGATGTTAGCAGAGGACAGCTCAGAAACATAACAGGTCTCTTGAGGGGACACATGGCCGTCAAGAAACACCTGCATAAAATGGGGCGGTTCGAGGGGGACCTTGCATGCAGACTCTGCGGCGAGGGGGAGGAATCAGCCTAGCACCTCTTGTGCGAGTGTAAAGCTCTGGACCGCAAAAGACAACTGATCTACGGTCAGTCTAGACCAGAGACAGAGCATTATAAAACGTCACCCTACCAATCGCTGTGCAGACTAGTTTAAGGCACAGTGATTTTGGAATGGGTGGAGTAAAAAACTAAGGGCATGCACAATAAGCCAAATGCTGCAGTGCTATCGTGGCGGCTAAGCCGCGGAGGAGCCCTGAGGGAAAAAAACCAAATGTTTAATGAAATTGGACGTTATGTTACTCAAGTTTTAACTAAAAATAGTCAATTTTCACCAAATCACCCTCCATTCATCCCCTACCCGTAGAGCGATTTTACCCAAAAACAGTCTGAACAGTTCGCTTGTCGCGTGCTAACTGTATACCAAATTTGAAGACGATATTTCAATTCGTTCTAAAGTTATCGTGGCTACAAACAGACATACAGACTGACAGACATATTTTTTTCCCAAATCATGTTTTATATATGTTTTGACACGACGTTTAAGAGAAAAACATTTTTTTTAAATTTTTGGCGCCGATGCTATACTTCCACACGTATTGACGATATGGAAGTAGCAAAGACTTGAATTAAATTTGGCATACAAGTTTTGGCTGTATTGGTTAGAATACGTACAAAGCCTATTATTTTAGATAAATCGACTTATAGTTATTTAATTTTTTTCACGTTTGGGAGACAAAAATAGCGGACATGATTAAAAGCTTTTATTATATAAGCAAAATGTTTATATTTTTTACAAGTTATTATGTAAAATCTTGTTTCAGATTGTTTTTCTCCATTATTGGGCTTCTGGCCCTACTTTCTACATCATATGAAGTGTATTTATATTACGCTAGCACAAGTAAGTATATTTATACACGTTGTTCTGCAATTGGTGTTCTGATTATTTTTACGGGGATACAGGATCAGTTTTTGTAGGAAGAAAATAAAACACTGTCATATTTATAGTTGCTCCTTAAATAATTTATGTTTTAACGAATTTTTGTAATTTTTTTTTGAAATTAAGATTTTACAGAAATTTTCAAATAAGCGCGAATTAGAACATCTAAAACCCACTTTTAATGTAAGTTATAATTTTTATATACAGAGTGTGCCATTTCAAAACTCCATACATTTTATTTTAAATAAAATAGAATTTTTAAAAATGGTTGAAAATGTTATATAGGGACACAAAAACTTGAACTTTGCAGGAAAAATATTTTTATTATCACACATGTTGATAGCGTTGCTGCGCAAAGACATTTCTCGAACTTAAGACGGTTGATAGTGAACTCCATTCCGAATAAGTGTTTTTCCATTTATAACGTTCATAAAATTAAGCGTTTTTAGTGAATTTTTGTAGAAAAAATTCAGTATTGGTTTCCAAGAATAAAACGCGACGGGTTATTAATCTTGTAGTGTATGGTACGGAGGTTCGTCAGTTAGATAAATTCCTTTTTTTATCAAACTTAAAAAAAAAGGTAAAATAACCAATGTAATTTCACTGGACTTCTTATACCTGTTTATGGCAAAACACAAATTTTCTCCTCAGAATTCGAACTAGAAAGCCGTAAACTTCAAACGAACGCGACTCGTCAAACACCTGTACACACACACACACACAGATATATATATATATATATATATATATATATATATATATATATATATATATATATATATATATATATCTTTAGGAATATTGTACTACACTGTAATTACTTTTAAATATACACTTTATTTGTTTGCTGTACGTTTGTGATTTCTTACTCCTAGACTTAACACTAAACAGAAAAGAAAAGCAGATTGAATACAAAATATACAGAAAACCCACACAAACAGACATCACTATACCTAAACACTCACTACACTCACATACACATAAAATGGCCGCATACAGATACTTAATAAACAGAATGCTAAATGTACCACTTCATAACCACGAACGAGAAAAGGAGTACAACATCATAATACAAATAGCAGAAAGAAATGGATACAACAAGAAAACAATAGAAAAGCTAGTAAAACAAATCAAAAAAAAAAAAACAAATCAACAAAACCGAAAACAAACACAAAATACACAACATTCACTTATAACCACCACATCAAAAAAATAACACAAACACTCAAACAATATGACCTAAAAATGAGCTACAAAACCAATAACAAAATAATAAACAAAATAAATAAAAAACTACAACACAACCCACATGAATTAAACGGAATATATCAAATAGAATGTAACACATGCAATAAAAAATATATAGGAATGACAAAAAAATCAATAGAAACAAGACTCAAGGAACATCTAACAGTATTAGATAAAATCCACCTACCTAGCTACAAATCAAAGGTAGCTACACACATTCACAACACAAAACACTAAAAACCAGACATCACCCAACTAATGAAACATGTTAAAGACCACAAAAAAAAAATGGAAATCTGGGAACAATACTACATTCAACAAACAAACAATAGGAAACAATTAATCCCAGAACAAATCCAAGTACAAACATTTAAACAAAACTTAATAAAGGTCATACAAATAGACAAATTATCCAACCACACAAACGTTTTAAGTTTATTTTCGCAAAATTTTTGTACTTTTTCAAACAATAAAGTTATTTTGATGAAATATGGTACACTTTCTTTACTATATAGGTTATATTGGTAACCAAATTCGATGCCTGTTTTCATTGAAAATACATATGAGCTATTAAAAATATTTTTATTAAAATGTACTATCATAACGCACTTGCTGCGTCCAGACTTTTATTGCAATCAATTTAGCGATCCACTGTCACTGAAACCTTTTACTATCTTACATATCTATAAATTATTTGGATTTTGAAATATGACAACGCAGCGTTTTTGTTAAAAAGGAGCCTAGATTTGCTAAAATAGTGCTGAAAATTGAATCATAACTTCCACATAGCTGTGATAATTTATTTTCTTGAGAAAGACATTCTCATGGAATGAATTTAGTGTCCATGACTTGACGACAAAGAAAATATTTGTACTTCTGTACCCATAAATTTTCTAAACGTTATATTACTCGAGTTTTAAGAAAATAATTTCAATTTTCACCAAATCACCCCCTACTCATCCCCTACTCCTGGAGCGATTTTAACCAAAAATAATCTGAAGCGTTCGTTCGTCGGGTGCTCACTGTATACCAAATTTGAAGATGATATCTCAATTCGTTCTAAAGTTATCGTGGCTACAAACAGACAGACACACTTACCGACCGACCGACAGACCGACAAACCGACAGACCAACAGACCGACAGACAAAAAAAATCTTTCCCAAATGATGTTTTCTATATGTTTTACCTTTTTTACGACGTTCAAGCGAAACATTTTTTTTTGGAAATTTTTGTGGCCGATGCGATACTTCCACACGTTGTGACGATGTGGAAGTAAAATGGTGTACTTGGGACCATTCTTGAGATCATCATTGACACAAGCATCCTAAACAACCATCCTGTAGCAATTTATTTTGCCTCAGGCAGTTTTTGAAATACCGTTTCCCGATTATCGAAACATGGCGTATAATATAATTTACTAATGAATATAAACCCCAATTTAGAGCCTGAGCGTGCAAATGATGTCCTTCTGGCCTACTCTCTTTGGAAAAATGGAAAGACGCTATTCTCAACACAAACAAACCCTGGCCAGCTGCTTTGTTTAAATGGTTTGAAAGCAATAAGTACAATGTGGATAATTTGTGGACACGGATTTGCATCTGGAGGTTTTTACTTAAGCATGGCTGATCTTAAAACTGTAAGTTGTATGTTTGTATGTTATTTTCATCATGATCATCACATCATAGTCCAAAGGTGATGACGCCACGTCGCGTCGTCGCAATCACAACTCCAGGCTTCCAGCTGCTCTTTTCACTTCATTCTTCAGTCTAATTAATTGTTACAGCTTTTCCAGTAGTTTTCCCTCACCTACCTCTTCCCCTTTTCCAAGGACCTCTCTTTAAATTATGCTTTGAGAAACTTAATCTGTCTCAAAATAAATAACTACATTTTGATTTCCTCCTCTCAGTTTTCGCAGTAAGCATATTTATGAGCTCACCTTTGCTAGCACAGTTTTATTTGTTTTTTTTAAAGTGAATTTTCGTTAAGAAAACTCCCTAACAGAGAGGTATCGATATTAAGACTTTCAGAAAATTTCTTGAAATGACCGCGAAGTAGGGCCCCTGGAACACATATCCAGGGTCAGTTAAAAAGTTTATATATATATATATATATATATATATATATATATATATTTATATTTATATATTTATATATATATATATATATATATATATATATATATATATATATATATATATCTGTTTGTGTATGTGTATGGATATATGTCCAAGCGATAACTCAAAAAATACTTCACTGATTTGAACCAAACTTGGGAATTACCCTTATTTGATTTATGGCTTGGATCAGTTCGCTTATCAGTTCTTAATGCCCAATTTTTTTTATACAAAATTAAAAAAATATTTAAGCGCAGTGTCTTGCAAATTGTTTAAGTGATTGAAACAAAATTTACAGCTTAAAAGAACATACATAGGTGTGGTTGTGCACCAATTTTCAAGTCTTTCGATCGAAGATAAATAAAGTTATTCGAAATTAATCATAAAATAATCCTCAAGATCACTTCAAATTCTGTAATGCAATATATACAATGTTGGACAAAGATCGATGACATTACTCGTACTGCTATGTTATTTAAATAAATCGTAGATAACAGCCTAAATAATGGAAGTTACCATCATTGCAAGATGTCAAGATGTACCTGTTTCTTACCGGGGATGCTAGATCTTCAGAAACTTCATGTCGTTACACCTTTCATATATAAATATCTCAATTTTTTACAGCTTCTGATCACAAAGAAAACATTTTATAACATTTAATTTATCAGTTAGTTAAAAGGATACCGATACATGGTCCCTCATTAGGGAAGAAAGTACCAGGCCTAGCGATTTTTTAAATCGTTAGTTAGTTGTACACAGTCTCTTTATATAACACTTAGTGCTTATTAGAGCTGCCGTGACAACCTATTACCTGGCTACTCCACCGATGGCGACACTGTCGTACATCTCACTATGTTCTGTCAATATCAGATTGGAAATTTAACCTCAAATTTAGGTGAGTGAAGATTATTGTACTTCTCAAATTTAGGTTTTAGATATGGTATAATTACTAGAGAGATATGATAATACGGCTACCTATTTTTGCACTGTCACGCGTATGCGACATGGGGTGAGTACAGTCGCAACATAATAATATGCTGTGGTACAGTGAGTTTGACCTTTCATCACATCTCATAACCTCTTAACAAATTACGAAACTGTTATTTTTTATTAGATCTTATTAATAGATTTTACTAATTTTTGTGTGCATAGAGTTAGAAGTAATTTCTTATGACATAATGATGAAATCAAGTTTATGACTGTTAAATGACTTAGTTTCTTTTCAAGTTTGTGTTACAATGTTAATTAAAGGCCCCACCCTTAGTTATATTTACCTTGTACTTATATATATATATATATATATATATATATATATATATATATATATATATATATATATATATATATATATATATATATATAGGGCTTTCATTAATTCCTGAACCCCACGTGACCGCTTAAGTTAGGAAACCCGGCATATACGCTTGTACAACCTGAATTAATGAAATCTCTAAGATACCAGTGTTGTCTCATATTTCCTTTGGGGTTTTATAAAAAATATAAAAATTATAATAAGTTGAAACAGTAAATGTCTTAAATGTATTTTTTATTTAGTATTTTTAACAGCAAGTCTATTCATGTATGGTTTACTGTTATTTGTTGTTAAAAAAATAAATTAAAAACATAATAAAATATTACTTTTATTTTGTATAGATATCAAAATTTTGTAATGTGCGTACACAAATTGAGGTCCGATTATTTAAACTTCTAATTTACGGTTTTAGGAATGTGTATTGTGTAACATGTAACAAATATGTACCTGTTTGGACAGATTACCGACGAACAGATTTGGTAGGGCTTCGTTCCATGCGACGTTGAATATCGTCAACAACATAACTTTAACATACCTACACTTTTAACTTACGTATAAACGCAATGAAAATGCGAAGTTTTGATGAAAACTGTTTATTTTTATTGTTCATAGAAAATTGTTTGAAGAAGGTAAACAGTGATAGAACTTTGAAAATGCATAATATACATACAAAATAACCATCAAAAGGGAATTGAGCGCCAATGGACTGTCAATTGCCAATTGATTTAGTAACTTTAGAGTCCCTAGTCTAGTGGTTTTTTTGGTTACTTTTTGACTGCCAACTCATAAAATCATATTCCACTAAGAGAGAGTGTGGCTAATGGACTTTGCCTCCGAGGCCATCCCTAAACTAACACACACACACTAAGAGAGAGACAGAATCCGGTCACGTGGGGTTCTAGAATTAATGAAAGCTCTGTATATATTTATGTAATATAAAATTATGTTAATGTATCACACAGATAACTCAAAAAGTAATGGGCCGATTTTGATAAAATGTGGTGAGTACCTTCCTTTTGCAAGTGGATAAGTTCGTTGGCCAGGAAAATCTGCACAGGGTTTCTCGGAAAATTTTGTGTTTTCTTTCGAAAAAATGTATATCTCCGGAGATAACAAAGTAAGGGCAACCAAATTTGGTACGCGTATTTGTATTATACATAATGACATGTACCAAAATCTAGGTCTGTAAGTTGAAAGCTATAAAAGTTATAGGCGTTTAAAGAACAAAAATGGGGTTATCCTCAAAACATCAAACTCGCGATTTGGATCGTCAAACTTCGCAAAATTTAGGCAAAGAACCTGAAACAAACACGCATCATGTAAAAAATGTCGCAAGAAGAGTGTTCTGCAGACCCTTAAGTTTCAGCTTCAACCAACATTGTCCGTTATTTTACTAAATTTTTTACAGGAAATTCATTTCAAATAGACCCTTTCTCTGATGCTTTGGCTGCACATTTAGTCAGGTTGGTGCTTTGGCTGTAGGTTTAGGTTATGGTTTAACGGTCTGTAATTGTTGGCTAATTTTCGTAGAAAAAATTCGTCAATGAGGAGACCGCGAGATTTGCATTTGAAAAAGATTTCTTCAAATGAGCGCAAACTAGGCCCTCTAGAATCCATATCGGGGTTTACTTTCAAGTTTTATCTGTTTGCATATATACAAGGTGACGCATTTCTACGGTAAAGCTCAATATAATTCCTATTACACAAGATAGGGGAAAAAATTAATGATATCGTGTTTTAAGCTGCATCTTATAAAAGTATGTTGACAATCACAGGCTGGTCCATAAGTAGTTAGTGATCCCTACAATTGCTTTTTCGAACACCCTTATGTTATTGCATTTTTGCATTTTTATCGAAATAGGATGCATGTTTGTAAGAAAAAAAATCGCGACGCCGTAAGTGCGTTTTGGTAGCAAATTTTCATTAAATTCTTCAACTTTCAATAACTCAATTTTCTATTAACCTAAGGTTTGTTGGCTAGGAAACCAGTTTTCTCGAAAACATTTTAAGTTTGTTTTTGGGACATTTTTGTACATTTTCAAACAATAATCAATTTTGAAAGAATATGGTACATTGTTTCTACTATATAGGCTATATTGGTAACTAGATTGATGCCTGCCTGCATTACAGAGACATATTTGCTATTAAAAATATTTTAATGGAAATTCACTTCCATAACGCACTTGCTGACTTTTCTGTTATGATATAGTTCATAAAAGGCAAAACCTATGTGTCTATAAGATATCCTGAACTTGAGTGGCCACAAAATGGGTGTTTACTCGATTATTAAATAGTTGGAGATTATACGCCTTCGGAAATATGTCTGCTGGGAGGGTATTCCAAAGCCTAGATACCATAAGGAAGAACAAAAACTCGTAATGAACCGTTCGACAAGTGGGTAATTTTATACAAAAGCGGGATGCCAAGGAGCAATTTCTAACGAGCAATATCGGTGGTAATATCGATAGAAGATGCAGAGATCTCCAACCGTAATTCTGTGATCGACAAAAGTGAGAATAATAGTGATAGATGAATCCGATAAGTTTTAACCCGAACCAGAAACCCAAGCTTCTTTGCTGCTGCTTTCACAATATTGGAAACATGTAAGTTCCAGCAAATATCATCTGCAGCAGTTATACCGAATGTAGAGATTCGGTAAAGAATTTTTTGGGCGGTATTTTGCCAGCCATCTAAACGTCTGGGCCCCGCTGGTCACTCTTCCTGAGGAAAAGGCAATTCTGTCTTTTTGAGGCATTAAACATAACCAAATTTACAGAGCCTCAGATGATAGTCTTAGAAAGTTCATCATTTTGGGAGTTGGTTACCTTGACTCTTGTTGATAAGGAGCTAGAAGCAGATATTGGGGAAGTTCATGGGAACGTGCGAAGAAGAGTACTATCATTGGCCAAGTTTCGAATTGGATTGTTAGTTGTTGACAGTAGATCATCTATATAAAAAAGGTTCGGGACGCAGCAAATGCGTTATGGCAGTGAATATTCATTAAAATGTTTTAAAATAGCAAATATGTGTATTTTTTAAGAAAGCACGCATCAAATTTGGTTACCAATATAACCTATATAATAGAAACAATGTGCCATGTTTCATCAAAACAACTTTATTGTTTGAACATGTACAAAAATTTCCGAAAGAAAACTTAAAATGTTCCCGAAAAAACTGATTTCTTGGTCAACCTTATAGGTTAATAGCAAATTGAGCTATTCAAATTTAAAGCATTTCATGAAAATTCGCTACTATAACGCACTTTCTTCGTCCCGAATTTATTTTCTTACAAACATGCATTATATTTCGATGGAAACTGCAAAAAAGCAATAACGTCTTCGATTAAAAAAAATAAGACAATTTATATAAACGACTTATGGGCCAGCCTGTGATTCTAGAAATAATTTTTCGAAAATAAAGTTGGTTTCCTAACCAACAAAACTTACGTTAATAGCAAATTGGGTTATTGACATTTGAAGGATTTAATAAAAATTCGCAACCAAAACGCACTTACTGCCTCCAGATTTTTTCTTACACACATGAATCACATTTCGATAAAAAATGCAAAAATGCATTAACGAATTCGTTCTACGAAAATTAGTTAAAAATTATAGACCGTTAAACCATAAACTTAACTAAACCTACAGCGAAAGCTTCAACTTTACTAAACCGACAGCCAAAGCATCAGATAAAGGGTCTTTTTGAAATGAATTTTCTGTAAATATTTTAGTAAAATGAAGGGCAATGATGGTTGAATCCTAAACTTAAAGGTTCGCAGAATACTATTCTTGCAACGATTTCTTTTGATAATCCGTATTTGTTTCACGTTCTTTGCTTGAACAATGGCAATTTTGACGTTTCAAATTGCGAGTAGGACGTTTTGAGGAAAACTCCGAAATTCGTTTCTTTTGCTGCCCGTAACTTTTTTGTTTTTAAACTTAGATACTAAAATTTTGGTACATGGTTCACTCTTTATAATACAAATACGCCTCCCAAATTTGGTTGCCCTTTTGTAATTTCCGGAGATATATATTTTTTTAGGAATACACGCACGACATCTTTTTGATATGGAAAATTTAATGTCTTGATAATTTTTTGTACGACTATTATCTTTGTTGTATTTTAGTTAGTAGTAGTCTGGTTTGCCAAAGTTGTCATTAAATGTCACTTGACGCTTAGATTAACAAGTTATTATTTTGAATAGGTGTAAGTGGTAAACTTTATAAAATTGCAAAATGTTCTACTCTTTTACTTCTTATAATGGAGTACACCTCAGAAGAGTATGCAGATATAATTTTTATCTACGGATATGCTGATGGAAATGCTCTAGTTGCTTGTCGGGAATATCAATGTAGGTTTTCCACTCGCCGTCAACCTACACCAAGGGTTTTTTCTCGATCGTTTTCAAGACTTCGGCAGTGCGGTATTGGACAACGTCCTGACGCTAGAGCTAATGGTAGAAGACAACATCAACCTGAAGACGAAGAGAGAGTGGTGGATGCAGTGATGGATCAACCTTCTGCAAGTACACGGAGGATTGCCACACAGTTACAATATTCTCAAAGCTTTGTTTGGAGAACTTTACATCGAGAAGCCTTACATCCATATCATCGACAGAATGTTCATTGCCTTCAACCTAGAGATAATGTGCATCGACGAGTCTTTTGTGAATGGATGTTGGAAATGAACAATCAAAATATCTTATTCCCTAATCTAATCTTCTGGTCTGACGAATCAACATTTACAAGAAATGGTATTTATAATTCTCATAATGAGCATGTCTGGTCATTGGAAAATCCACATGCAACAAGGACTCGCACATTTCAACATAGATTTTCCATTAATTTATGGTGTGGTATTTTTAACGGCTCACTGTTCATGGAAGTCCTGCCACAACGTTTAAATGGATCTTCGTACTTACCGCTCCTAGAAAACCGTGTAGAAAACATTCTAGTTGACATTCCACTAGCAACAAGATGTATAATGTGGTACCAGCATGACGGTGCACCAGCGCATCATAGTCGAAACGTTGTTACATGGCTACATGAAGATTATAATGAAAGATGGATTGGCAGAACTGGACCAATACTTTGGCCTGTAAGATCACCGGACTTAAACCCACTTGACTTCTATCTTTGGGGTAATTTTAAGCGACTGGTCTACAGTGCACAAATAAATACACCAGAGCAGCTACAACAACTGATAAATAATGCTTTTCGACATATTCAAGCAACAATGAATCCTCAAGACATTAAATTTTCCATATAAAAAAGATGTGCGTGTATTCAGGCCAATGGAGGCATAAAAGTGTATCATTGCGATTTTCTACCAAACAACGACTGGTTAAAAATCATGAAATGTGCTCTAAAACACTTGCCTGGTTCATTGCTTACTCGTAAAATAAGCGTCGAACAGAAAATTATCGAGAGAGTCATTTTGTTCACGAATGAAAGTAAGATTCAAAAAATAAAAAAAATATCATCGGCGTACCCGTTTTTTTCTTGTGGGATAACCAATAACATGTGGGTATGCGCGCCACTGCTGGATTAGCCGATTCAATTGTTATGGTAGAATACGCGCCTTCCATAACAGCCTACACATGCGAAGTTTCAGCAAAATATATGTGGTAATTTTAAAAAAAATGGGAAATTTTATTTTTTGAAAATTAACTTCAACACCCTGTATCTTTTTAATGAAGCATTATAGGAAAATTTTTTATAGGACATACCCTCTCTAAAATTGTTCAAAGAACATGAGGTTTCATTTTTGGTCACCACTTATGAACCCTTAGACAACTTTATATCCACAGGCATAGTTTTAAAGGCAATCCATATGAAGGAAGCTTATTGAGGAGTGCCGAGAAAATATAAATATCCAATGAAATTGCACGACTCGCTCTAAATTTTTCGAGAGTCCAACTTCAAAGATAGGTGACGTATGTCACAATATCGCCAGTAGATTGGTTTTGATGAAAGTCGTATTGGCGATGACTTATGATATTTGATTTTTGAGATATTTTATGAGAACTATATCGATTATTTTGTCTATAAAGTTAGACAACTAATAGAAGTAAAATGATAGGATAGCTCGCCACATCGGATTTGTCTTCTTTTTGCCGACACGCTCTTTCACAGGAGGATCGAAGTACTGATAAGTACAATTTGGAGAACCCAATTAGTACAGGAATGACATTTTAGTAACTCTAAGTAAATTCTTCCACTCAAATTTCCGTTAATCAAGAATTGACCAACAATTTTGTTATTAATTATCCCAGCCCAGACGTTTAATTTTTGCAGATGCTGGGTATTATATTCGCGCACCCAGTGCGGATTTTCCTGAGCCCAATATCTGCAGTTGTGTTTATTTATACCGCCATTTACACTGAATTACGTTTGGCCAGAAAACATGAGTTTTCTCAACAAAATTTCCAGCAATAGGTCATTTCTATCACATACCTTAATCCACTGCTTAGCTCGGCACTTAAATTGTATTCAACGGAATTCTGATAATTCTTCGGTAATAGTTGTAACAAGTTAATAATATTTACTTACAGCAGGCGATCTTTCGGCAAATTGAAAACTCTGGACGCAGCAAGTGCGTTATGGTAGTGAATTTTCATAAAACTATTTTTTAATAGCAATAATGTGTGTGCTTTTTAAGAAAGCAGGCATCAAATTTGGTTACCAGTATAATCTATATAGTAAAAACAATGTGTCATGTTTCATCAAAATAACTTTATTGTTTGAAAATGTACAAAAATTTCCGAAAGTAAACTTAAGGTGTTCCCGAAAAAACTCGTTTTTTGGTCAACCTTATAGGTTAATAGCAAATTGAGCTATCCAAATATGAAGCATTTGATCAAAATTCGCTACCATAACGCACTTACTGGGCCCAGAATTTTTTTTTCTTACAAACATGCATTATATTACGATGGAAAATGCAAAAATGCAATAACATAAGGCGTGTTTGATTTAAAAAAAAAAGAAAATTTGTATCACCAACAACTTATGGGCCACCCTGTGATTGTAGAAATAATTTTTTAAGATGTAGCTCAAGACACCCTATAATTAATATATACATTTTTTTTTTCATATCTTGTATGATAACAGATATATTGTGCTTTATTGATTTTTTTTACGAAAATTCTACAAAAATTATATACCATTAACGATAAACTCTATAGCTAAGACTACTGCCAAGCGTCAGATAAAGGGTCTATTTGAAATGAATTTTCTGGAAACATTTTATTAAAATGAAGGACAATGATGGTTGAAACTAAGACTTCAGGGTTTGTAAAATATTCTTCTTGAGACATTTTATTTCCATAGTCCGTATTAGATTCAAGTTCTTTTCCTAAATGTTGCCAATTTTGACGTTTAAATCGCAACTTTGACGTTTTGTAAAAAACCCCAATTTATTTTTATTTAAATGCCTATAACTTTTTTTTCTTTTGACCTACAAAGCTAAATTTTGGTAGGTGACTTGCCTATAATGATATAAACCCGCGTGTGAAATTTGGTTGCCCTTACTTTGTTAATTTTGGAGATATAATTTTTTTTCGAAAGAAAACACAAAATTTTCGGGAAAATCTCGGCGGATTTTCCTGGCTAACGAACTTATCCAAGCCACTTGCAAAAGGAAGGTACTCACTAATTTTGACGTTTAAAATCGCGATTTTGACGTTTTGAGGAGAACCCAATTTTTTTTTTGAATGCCTGTAACTTTTTTGTCCTTTAACCTACGGAGCTAGATTTTGGTAGATAACTTGCCTAGAATGATATAAACCCGCGTATGAAATTTGGTTGCCCTTACTTTGTTAATTTTGGAGATATAATTTTTTTTTTGATTTTCTTTGAAAGAAAACTCAAAATTTTCCGGGAAAACCTCGGCAGATTTTCCTGGATAACAAACTTATCCAAGCCACTTGCAAAAGGAAGGTACTTACCAAGTTTTATCAAAATATGTCCCTTATTTTTTAAGTTATAGGTCTGACACATAAATATATATATATATATATATATATATATATATATATATATATATATATATATATATATATATATAAACATATAAAGTCTGAAACTGACCTTGGATTTGGGTTCCAGGGGCCCTAAATAGCGCTCATATGAAGAAATTTTTTCAAAATTCAAAAGTCGGGATCTCCTCATTGGTGAATTTTTTTAATGAAAATTCACTAAAAACCCTACATCTCTGTTGTGTTTATTTATGCAACATGAATTACTTATACAATATGAACCAAAGCTCATTTTTAATTCACATAAATCACACAAGCACTACTTGTGATTACACAATTAATCACAATAATTCAAGGCAGATGGGTAGGTAAGCGGTAAGATCATAATATAACAAGCTTGAACTTCGACTTTCGTCACGAAAAGTCATACAAAATTAGGTATCTGTACGACTGGTAACAAAGGCATCTATCATTGCGACAGTAGTAAACATTTGAAGAAATAGATGGCTATAGTGTCGACATGGTCCTCGCGTTACGATGGCGTTCCAACACGAACGCTTTCTAACAACGTTGTCAGAGTAAATTAGGATTGGAGGGATAAATTAAAAATCGTGAGAAATGGGTAATTCGAAATTTGCAGGTACTAATACAGCTATCTATTACGGTATTTTTAACTAACTGATAAAATCAAATTTTATAAAATGTTTTCTTTATTATCCGAAGTTGTGAAAATTTGAGATGTTTATACATGAAAGGTTTAACTACCATAAATTTCTGAAGATCTGGCAACCCCGGTAAAAGACAGCTACATATTGACATATTGCAATCATTGTAACTTCCATTGCTTAGATTTTTATCTACGATTTATATTAAATAGCATAGCATTACCTGGAACGTCATCTGTCTTTGTCCAACATTGTAGATATTGCATTACAGAATTTAAAGTGATGTCGAGGATTATTTTATTATTAATTTCGCATAACTTAATTTTTCTTTGATTAAAAGGCTTGAAGATTGATACACAACCACGTCGATGTGCGTTCTTTGAAATAGTAAATTTTCATTTCAATCACTTAAAAAAAACTAAAAAAAAATATTGCGTTTTAAAAAATATTTTGTAATTTTTTGTTAAGAAAAATTGGGCGTTAAGATCTAATGAATGAACTAATCCAAGCCATTAACAAAATGAGGGTAATTTCCAAGTTTGGTCTAAATCAGTGAAGTATTTTTGAGTTATCTGTTCGATATATATATATATATATATATATATATATATATATATATATATATATATATATATATATATAGGTGTCTCACGTCGAGTAATGTATTACATTATTTCCGAAAATATACATTTTTGAGTGTTGGAAATTTGTGTACGGGGGTTTCCGAAGATGCTCTATTTAATGGAAGTAATTTCCAAAATGACGGACTTTCGGTTACACCCTAAATAGATATAAACATCGTTATTTTAAATAGAACACCCTATATATTATTGCATTTTTAGAATAAACATTTAATTTTAGATTAAAAGTTATTAGGGTATGCTCTCCCTATCTTTGACTGTTTTCGAGTTATGTCAATTTATTTGAGAATTCTGTTTAAGAGGAGGCTGACTTAATGAAGGTAATTTCGTGTCGTGTTAGGATGCTGAAAATTATTTAATTTGTCAGACACGTTCCAAGGCCATGAAGCTTTGACATGATTGTGAGGAAAAATTGTTTCATATATAGGGTGTTTTGTAGGATGTATTAGAATTTGGTGTGCTTTAAACTAGAATAATTCATTTATTTCAAACAAAGCTCCTTGTATATTATCTTTTCATTGAATAGGGCAGATAATTTTCTATCACACTGTATTAGCATTCCCTATACCTAAAGTTGATAATTGTCGAGATATTTGTGGTTTACCAAAAAAAAGACAAATTTAGGAGTACGTCTAAAATCTGTATGAATTCTAAGAGTGCTATGTGATGTTTGACATTTTCACGTTTATTGTCAGTTTTATATTTCTGTCATTCACAACGTGAGTTATTTTGTCTTTCTTGTCTGAATTAATAGAAATTCTACGTTATAATGGATAATGCCAGCTATTCAAACCAACAATTGCTGAATTTATTTTATTTTCATGGAGAGTGCAACAGAGTGGCCAGTAGAACATGTGGGCTGTTTAATGATAGGTATCCCGAGTCCTCGCCAATGACTGCGTTGAAATTCAGACGTTATGAAACCAATTTCTTGAGAACGGGAAGTTGCACGATTAAACAAACATCAAGATCAGTTCCACTTACAGAAGACGAAGACACACAAATTTCTGTGTTGTCTTAGTTCAAAGCTGATCCAAAGGCATCAATACGTTTAGCTGAACATGACATAAACATAGCACGTTCCTCCATACAGAGAATATTGTCCAAGCATAACATGCATAATTATAAATTTATAGGTGTACAAGCTCTGGAACCGAACGACCCAGCCCACCGAATTGAATTTTGTCACACTCTCCCTGAAAGACACCGCAACGATCCTTTATTTCTGAAAAGCATAATTTGGATCGACGAAACAAAGATGTCCCATGAAGGAATATTTAACAGACATAATATTCACTAGTGGGCTCAAGACAATCCTCATGTCAAAAGAGAACGCTGTTTTAAGAGAAAATTCAGCTTCAACTTGTTTGCTCTTCTGATGGATGTTAAAGTATCGTACTGCATTTAAGATAATAATCTGACAGCTGTGAAATTCCTAGAGATTTTGCGAACCACTGACTCTGATTTCTTGGACAATTTACCACTTTCTGTGTATGTGATTTGTTGGTATCAACTAGATGAGGCTTCTGCGCATTATTCAGCAGAGGTGATGATCATTTTCAATGATGAATTCGGAGAGAGGTGGATGGGACGCGGCGGAACATACAATTGGCCCCCCACGGTCGCCCGACCTCACTCCTCTGGATTTTTACCTATGATCTAAATTGAAATCAGATGTTTATGCGACTCCAGTCAACACTAGGGAAGAACTTGAAGATAGAGTTCGTAGTTGTTTGGATAATATTAATCCCGCAGAAATACGGCGTACAATAAATGAAGGAGTTGTAATGCGCTTAGAGCGATGTATTTGTGCGAATGATACACAATTTGAACAATATCAATCATGAGCTTCTTAGCTAGTCATAATCATTTTCAACTTTCAATACTTTTTGTTATTCTTTGTTATTTGTTGAAATTTCATAAATATAAAATATTTTTTTTAGTAAACCACAAATAGCTCGACAATTATCAACGTTAGGTATAGGGAATGCTAATACAGTTTAAAAGAGAATTATCTGCTCTATTGAATGAGAGGATAATATACAGGTGTTCCATTTAAAATAAATGAGTTATTCTAGTTTAAAGCACACCAAATTCTAATACATCCCACAAAACACCCTGTATATAAAACACTTTTTTTTCACAACCATGTCGAAGCTTGATAGCCTTGGAACGTGTCTGACAAATTAAATAATTTTCAGCATCCTAGCACGACACGAAATCACTTTCATTATGTCAGCCTCCCCTTGAACAGAATTCTCAAATAAATTGACATAACTCGAAAACAGTTTAAGATAGGGAGAGCATATCCTAATAACTTTTAACCTAAAATTAGATGAGTGTTCTAAAAATGCAATAATATACAGGATGTTCTATTTGAAATAATGATATTTATATCTATTTACGGTGTAACCGGAAGTCCGCCATTTTGGAAATTATCTCCATTAAATAGATCACGTTCGGAAACCCCCGTATACAAATTTTCAGCACTCAAAAATGTATATTTTCGGAAATAATCCAATACATTCCTCGACGTGGGACAGCCTATATATATATATATATATATGTCTATATACATATATATATATATATATATATATATATATATATATATATATATATATATATATATATATATATATATATATATATATATAAACATATAAACATATAAACATTCAATCGGACATTGAACATGGGTTCCAGGGGCCCTAATTCGCGCTCATTTGAGGAAATTTTACCAAAGTATTACCATCGATACTGCCCTTTCAGTGAAGTTTCTAAATGAAAATTCACTAATTCCTGAAACATCCAGAAACGTGGCAATAATGCCAATGTGAAATTGGACATGCGTAGAATCATAGTAATGCCAAATATCAGTGTAATCGTACGAGCGTTTCAAGAGATATCTAGGTGTTTCCATACTTTTGGACCTCACTGTATACATGTGAGTATAAATTCTTATAATGTAAATTGACGACAAACAAGGTTCTCGTTCAGTCGATTAAAAATTATTTCTCACCATTAGTTATTATCATTATTATCTTTGGGTAAAAAATGTGTGCAAATTTATTTATGGTTGTAGATAAATAAATTATTATATTATATTATTATTATTATGATTTAACGCACATCAGATGCGCTGCAAGCGATTGGGGGAACTCTGTTTAACTTTAAGCCATCTTATCAATATTTCTCATGCTTTATGTAATTATTACTGACACCATTTCCTTTCAGTGGATCAACCAAGTGTCAAGTTATTTTGTGTTAGGCGCCGCGATTGCAGTGGATACTTTCTTCGCCATTAGTGGATTGGTAGTAGTTTATACATTTCTAAAAGTAACAGATAAAGGTGTACCATTTCGATTACATCAGTATTACGCACACAGATATGTTAGGTAAGTTATCCTAGCATAGCTTGTTCCAACTTTAATGTAGGAAGGCTATCAGCTCAAGAAACATTATTGCCACTATTATGAAGTCAATTAAAAAATTCAAAAGTCGGGATCTCCCCATTAGTGATATTTTTCTACGAAAATTCACTAAAAAGTCTAGACAGAGCAGGTGTGTGATCGTAGTGAATTTTTATAGAAATCACTTTTATTAAAAAAATAAACAAATTTTAAGGATAAATAGGAAAAATTAATCAACTTTGTTTTTAGCGAATTTTATATGAATATATATATATATATATATATATATATATATATATATATATATATATATATATATATATATATATATATATATATATATATATATATATATATATATATATATATATATATATAGATATATATATATATATATATATATATATATATATATATATATATATATATATATATATATATATATATATATATATATATATATAAACAGGGTGGTCCACTTCGCGGGAAAAAAAAAACAGTTTTCCATATTAAACTCAGTTTTATCAAAAAAGTTTCAACTGAAAGTTGTTGCTATCAATCAGCTCGGTAATTCTAAAATATTGTAATTTACACAGGGGGTGTTTTCCATATTAAACTCAGTTTTATCAAAAAAGTTTCAACTGAAAGTTGTTGCTATCAATCAGCTCGGTAATTCTAAAATATTGTAATTTACACAGGGGGTTCATTTTCTCCGTGGCAGACCAAACTTACTTTTTTTTAAATAGAACACCCTGTATTTTATATCATTTTTAAAAAGATGGTATTGCGACAAGCAAACTGATACCCCACATAATGGGTCTAGGCCCAACCGTTTCAGAGTTATTCATTTGTTTATTAAAACTATTGGTCTAGTTTGGTGCCTAAATACTTCGATTCTGCACAATGTTTTGGCTGCATATTCACTGCAATTAATTTTATACATTACTCGCTATAACAAAATGCAACATGGTAATTCTTAATGTAACCTGCCTATACAGAGTGTTAAATTTCGCAAAACTTGCATTTTTTCGAAAATTTCAAATGGAACGCCCTGTTTATTAGAACGTTATTAGATGCGCACTTTCATGGTTTTTTTAGCAATAACACGTTTGATGACATTATTTTCAACGGTTTCAAAGATATACAGCATTAATTACAAAATTTATCATTTTCCAATATTTATGAAGCTTATCTCAAAATTTAAGGGCCGCTTTGACAACGCCACTTGATATTTGAAAAATTAACTAAATCATTGATTTCTTAGTTGCCCGCTTTTTTCTTAATATCAGCATGTTTTTTACTGAAGAACTTATGTCAATGCTGTTCGTGACTGCTGAAATTGATGGAAATTTTGCCTTAGCACAGAGAACCTATAGGCAGAAATACCCTAATCGACAACAACCTCAGTTGAAACCATTTAGATTGGTGAAAACTCGTTTTGATGCATACGACAGTGTATCGGGCTCCCGTAAGAAACAAAACTGTTCTAAATAAAGGTACGTCTGTAACCATATAGCCTCAGTCATTGAAAATCCACAGCGACAATTAGCTTTAAATTTAAATATCAGTAAAACTTCTGTCCAAAGATGTTTTAAAGAAAACAAATATTACCCATACCATGTTAGAAAAGTTCAAGAGCTGTCTACAAGCGACAAGCAGCAAAGATTGAATTTTTGTATATGGGCTCTACAGAAGGAAAACCAGTAACCAGGATTTCTTGCAAAAGTGCTATTTACAGATGAAGCAAATTTTTCAAACTGTGGAGGAATTAACATGCACGGTTTGCATTATTATGCTGATATAAATGCACATTTTTCGTGGCCAGTGGATCGTCAGCATAGGTAGTCCATAAATGTGTGGGCTGGAATTTTGGGTCCTTATTTAATCGGACCGTATTTTTTCGATGAGACTCTTACTGGTGAACGTTATCTAAATTTCTTGAATAATGATCTACCAGAGCTGTTCAGAAATTCCTCTACAACTCCAAGGTGAAATGTGGTATCAACACGACAGAGCGCCTCCACATTCATCAGGAGCTGTTAGTGCATTTTTAAACCATAATTTTGAAGAACGATTGATAGGTCGAGGTGGACCAACCCCTTGGCCAGCAAAGTCTCCTGATCTTTCCAAAATATATTTCTTTTTGTGGGGTGACATTAAAAGTAAAGTTTATGCGACTCCACCAACAACCAAGGAGGACATGCGCGCAAGGATTTCAGAGGCTGTCAATTCTGTACGCGAAGCAACATTTTTTGAATGTGAAAAACAATTTAAGACAGAGATTACAAATTTGTATCGATAATGACGGCTCCCAACTTCAACATTTGCTGCGTTGAATTTATGTTGTTTATTTTGTGAATTTCGATTTAGTGTTGTTGATTTAAATCTTGTTAATATGCGCACTTTAGTTTTTTATGCAGTATGAATTACGGATGTTACGTAACCTTTTTGAAAATGATATAAAATACAGGGTGTTGCATATTACCGTGAAGTATTTACTTGAATTTATATAAAAATGGCTAATTCTGTAATTTAACCCTAAAAGCTTTAAAATCGTTGAAAATAATGTCATAAAACGTCATATTGCTGAAAAGGCCATACAAATTTGCATCTAATAACGTTCTAATATACAGGGCGTTCCATTTTAAATTTTCGAGAAAATTTAAGTTTTACGAAATTTAACACTCTGTATAGGCAGGCTATATTACGAATTACCATGTTGCATTTTGTTATAGTGAGGAGTGTATCAAATTAACTCCAATGAATATGCAGCCAAAACATTGTGCAGAATCGAAGTATTTACGCACCAAACTAGACCAATATTTTTAATAAACAAATGAATAACTCTGAAAGGGGGGGGGGTCTAGACCCATCATGTAGGGTATCGGTTTGCTTGTAGCGATACCATATTTTAAAAAATGATATAAAATACAGGGTGTTCTATTTAAAAAAAGATAAGTTTGGTCTGCCACGGAGAAAATGAACACCCTGTGTAAATTACAATATTTCAGAATTACCGAGCTGATTGATAGGAACAACTTTTAGTTAAAACTTTTTTGATAAAACTGAGTTTAATATGGAAAACTGTTTTTTTTCCGCGGAGATACAGAGTTTTCCATTTAAAAAAAGGTAAGTTTGGTCTGCCACGGAGAAAATGAACACCCTGTGTAAATTAAAATATTTTTGACTTACGCAGCTGGCCGATAGGAACAACCTTCAGTTAAAACTTTTTTGATAACATTAAGTTTAATATGGAAAACTGGTTTTTTTTCGCGAAGTGGACCACCCTGTATATATACAGGCTGTCCCACGTAGACTTTCCATTAGCCGTTTCTGGAGTACGGCTCACAATTGAACTCTGAAAATTCACCCACGCGGGCTTCTCAAAATTTCCAGTTCACTGAAAATATTGACGTTAGTATGGAACTTCCGGTTATACCGGAAGTAGACGTCAACTTTTTTTATTTCATATAGAAGATGGTGTTTTTTATTAGGGATCTACATAGCTCGTCAAATTTTATAGTAGGTTTTACTCACATACTATGTCATTTTTCTCAACCATTTTCGAAGTATTTGACTTTTTTCAAAAATTTCTTAAGAAACATTGTCACATTTACATATCCGTATCTCTCTTATTTGTCAACCTGAAAAGTTGAAATTTTAAAGTGCAAATTCTAGAATGCCGCAAAATATTTGAAGTTTACTAAAGCTAGTACATTGGACAGGGTGTCCGAAATATACCGGTCAATCGTGACAACATTAAAACCTAAGAACTCTCTTATTTATTATAGAACATCCTATATTTTATAACGTTAGTTCATGTACTTTTTATTGTTATTTCGATTGGTATCAGCATTTCCTATACCTAGGTCCCATCGATTTGAAGATATTAAAACATTATTGGCGATAAGAAATAATTATTAGTCAGTTTATCTTGTTGCCTAGGAGATGAACATTTTAAACGTCATCTTGCGACATAAGTAAAATATGCGACGTGATTTGAATATAACTATTATTTACGAGGAGTATAATCGAATTATTAACAGATGTCGCGTGGTTGCAAAGAGATTTTCACATAAACACAGATCAACTCGTTACATGATCAGAATACTATTACAAAATTTCTAAAAATGGAGTGTTACGTCCAAAATTTCATAAGAGTAAAGCATTATTGGGGAACAAAGAGATTTGTGTGTTATCACTTCACAATAAATGTTCTAAATTTTCATGGCTCGAGAAAGGTAATCTTGCTCCACTGCGTTGAAGGCTTTTAATGCTCTAGCTATCATGTCTTGTTTTGTAGTTGGTGGTTCCTGGTAAACTTTGTTATTAATGCACGCCCAGATACTAACATCTAGTGAAGTCAAGTCTGTTGAGCGGGCCGGCCACCGTTAGCTATTCATCTGTCCTTAAACGTTTCCTGGAGTAGATCGCTTACTATCTGTGAGTTTTGTGGTGGAGCTCCATCTTGTTGATACCAAACTTATGCAGCTTCGTGTTCATGCAAGGAGTTCAGCGCTGGTATTATTACTTGCTGCAGAATGCGACAATATCCAGGACCTGTGAATACTGCCCGTTTAGAATTCGTTCTTACCTTTTTTAATCTTACCATATCACACTTGCCGTTACCATATCACACTTGCTGCGTAACTACTTTTGTTTCATTTTTACTTACATATTGTGCTTTTTACAGATTGACTCCGGCGTTAGCTGCTGTAGTGCTCTTCTATTGTACACTAATTGAGTATACTGGAGAAGGACCACTGTGGACGACAGTGGAAACAGAACTACGCGATGCTTGCCAAAAACTGTGGTGGAGCACGTTACTTTATATCCAAGGCTATTTTGACACTGGTGAGCAGTATGTAAGTGTTTAATTTTAAGCGATGGCATTAATACATTATTTTTGAGGCTTAGTTTTAATGATAATTTCAATGCAATTTTTGAAAAAAGTCTGAACGCAGCAAAGGTACTTCCTCGCTGGCTTCAAATGATAGGAAACTCGCTGTATCTTCAAAAGAAAAGGCTGATTCATCCGCTCATGTATTTGCTTTCAGCTTCACGATTGATCGGCCGGAAAACAGGCTAGCAGCTATTGTTACGCTCGATTTTTTAGGTCGGTTTAAATTTTTAGGACACCAGGTATATGCATTAACAACTGTTTGCATTTCCTTTTACTGGTCTTTGTTGCTTTGGATCTAAATGTGTGCAGAGTGTTGTGCTTTAAATTCGATGAGCAATATTTATGAAAATTATCTGCAACATAAACACCGTCCCTTATATGTGCACAAAAATAATAATAAAAAATAAACACAAAAACCAACAAACAAACAAAAAACAAACAAAAAGCAAACAAAAAGCAAACAAAATTAAAAAAAAGAAACAAAAGCACACATAAAAAAGCAAATAAGAACAAACAAAAACATGTTTATTTATGTCTAATTAAATCTTTTATGTGTAAATACTTTTAGATACAAACAAACTGTATGTTAAAACATATAAATTTGTAACGAATGGGTTCTAGTGCTATCCGTGGCGATCTATTATTATGTAGCAAAATTAAAAATGAAACAAAAGTATTGTAATGGGGGGCGAGGCAAGTATTGTGACTGTTTAAGGGCTTTTTAGTAACAAAAATCTGTGGCTAATGAAAGGAAACTTTCGAGGCTAGCTTACAACCACAACCACCACCACTATAAACACCGTTCTGACTTCTTGCTAAACTTGAAATTGCTTTAATAAGATCTAGCAGCGTAAAATGTAAGATTATATTATTTTCGTTAGAACAGAATGTTTACTAAAAAAGAATTGTGTTTCACAAAGAAATGCGCATAAATAAGGAGGATTTATGCCTACAAAGAAATCCGTTAAAAAAGGCTTCATCAACAAGTTTGATTAATAACCGTCAAAGAAGTCGAATTTTCCGCCAGCAATTAAGACGCTAAATGAGCATATGTGGCGTACTCCCTTCAATTCAAAGAGCGTTATGAGTTTTAGAGAAGGTCAGAAAAAAGACTCGCAAAGACGCAGCATCGATCTCCTGCGTGATGCAAGCAGCAGAGCGGCTATATAAGATGGCAATATTACGCCGGCAGAGAGTCTGCGATGGCAATGGAGCTAGTAAATTAAATACAGATCTGTTGAATTTTTTTTTGATGAGTTGTGTAATAAGCTTGTCAAATATCTATTCTTTAGGTATCTGTGTGCTATGTGTCGGTTCTTTCACCGTGAAGGGTGAGTTATTTTAAAACAATTTTCTAACAAATAGCAGGTGTACAATGGTCATTTTTTTTTTGTTCTTTTTTGAAACAGGGCTCCGGTTCTGGTTTTGGATTCTGGCTTCTGATTTCCGATGCCGGTTTTTTGACGCCGATTCCGTACTTTTACACGTATTGACTATGTGGAAGTAAAAATTGTTAATCTAATTACGCTCTGGTTCACGATAACGTCCAATTTGTTCACAAACTTTAGGAGGCGATCGAATGCTTTACTAGCTAGATAATTAGGAAATTATTCTTGCATTGCTATTGATTAGATTCGTTGAACGAATGTAAGAACAGGCATTTGGCGATAATTTTGGGAACATTTACAATACATGCTTTTACAAACGAAGTTTAAATATGAACTGTTCAATTCAAAGAAAGGGAAGTTTTCTATCTCAGAATTATTAGAAAATAATTTTACTGTATATATATATATATATATATATATATATATATATATATATATATATATATATATATATATATATATAATAATTTTACTTCTACATTCTCAATATGGCATCGGCGAAAAAAATTTCAAATATTTTTTTGGTTAAATGTCGTAAAAAGTCTTAAAACGTATCAAAAATATGATTTGGAGAGATCGTAAGATGTACGACAGGGTCGCCATCTCGGTGCGGTACCAGGTAGTATGTTATCACAACAGCTCAAAACAACCCAAAATGTTACAAAATACAGACTGTGTACAACCAACTAACAATTTTGTAAATTGTCAGCCCTGCCCCATTTCTTTCCTAATATAGGGACAATGTATGTAAGGTTAGCCTTGCATCTAGATGCATTCTTCGCTCTAATTAGAGCTAGTCAGTACGGTATACTAAATACAGCGAGAACACACCTATAACGACTAGGATCTAGCCGTACCAAATCTACTTTGGCTTTCGGGCTTCCGCATGCGCAGTGAGTTACCGGGATAATTCACATGGCTTGCAACTCATGAGTTTTTTGCCGTTTTAACGAAATAAATAACCCCCCTGAGGTGCTGTTCACACACAATCCTTCCAACTGACCTTCCTGACCTGCCCTGACGTCAGTTT